>CM028353.1:50759032-51138032 GCA_016618105.1 Dendrobium huoshanense | reverse complement strand
TCAAAAATAAAACTTAGATGTGTAGTTTTCTAAATTTTTAGAGATCATTAAAATTTTCATATTTAATAAACCTTCTATTGAAGCTCTAGAACAAGTGTCTATTTATGCAAAATTTATGAAAGAAATTTTTAGTTAAAAGAAAAAATTTGGAGATTTTGAAGTTGTAGCTCTTTTTAAAGAATGTAGTGTTATTATATAAAAGAAAATCCCGTAAAATGCTTAAGGACTTTAGTAGTTGACTATCCTGATGGCTATAGGAGATAAATTTTGTGGGAAAGCACTTTTATGATTTAGGTGGTAGTATCAATCTTATGTCCTTCTCTATTTTTAAAAGACTAGTCTCAGAAGAGGTCAAACCTACCATTGTTAATTTGCAATTAGTTGATCATTCATTTACCTATCCTAAGGGGATAATAGTTGATGTCTTAATAAAGGTGAATAAGTTTATTTTTTAAATAGATTTTATTATTTTTGACATGGAGGAAGATAGGAAAATACCGATTATCCTAGGTACATTTTTCTTAGCTACTGGTAGGTCTACAATTGATGTTTAAAAAGAAGAGCTAACTATGGACGTTCAAATCAAGATGTCACCTTTAATGTCTAAAAATTAATGATGTTTCCTAAGGATTAGGGTGAGGATTGTTATAGAGTGGATTTTATTGAATCTTGTATAGACGAAGTAATAGATGAACTGTTGGGAGATAGGTAAGTGAATTGGTGTTGTATGAGGATTATTTGTATGTGATGGAGGGATTTGCTATTCAAATTATCAGTAAAATCCTTAGGATGTTGTTTTGATTAAAAAAAAATATTTAAGTATGTATAGTTTTGAAAAATATTTAATTATCTTTGGGAAGATTAAATTTTGAATTTTAGTTTTGAAATCTAACGCAACATTAGGAACGATATATCATCCCGAACGGGAGGATATCATTCACTAATTGGTTCAAATTTCAAAATCAAAATTTGAGATCAAATCCAAAAATCATTAATTTCATAATCAAATCCATGATAATAATTAATATACCTTTCCAAAGAAAGGAGATACCGATCATTACCGATCGTTTGAAAATGACGATAATGATCGTTGTATTTTAAATTTCCGAAAGAGAATTAATTAGAGTTTTTGAAAAGATTTTGAATTTGAAAATTAGATCTGGGTTACTAAATCTCCTACGAGCGCAAGCCCTCGTAGTTAATTACATCGTAGGAAACCGAAATTTCCTACGATAACTCTCGATTAAAATAGCGGTATAAATTTTATTTAAGAATTTCAAAGATCGATATCAAAGGAGGAAAAGGGTAGGAATTTTCAATCGGGATTGGATCGACGTTGAACAGTTATTTCTGGAGTCAAAGGAAGAAGAATAAGGAGTGTTTTAGGATTCTGAAATAATTCAGAAAACACTCCAACTAGTTCTAAGCGTTAGGCTTGTATTTGATTGAAAGCGATGTTTGGTTTAAGTGATCAATTTTATTAGAAATTTGGGATTTGATTCCCGAAAATTGAGGTCTTATGGCCCAAGCCAGCCTCAGAACCTAAGTCTAAATTGGGCACTAAAAGTTAGCACCCTGAACCTAGCTAGTGCAATGCAATTCTGGTCTTACCCCGGCCTGGATTGGGGAGCCAGCTAAACCACCTAAACGATTTTAAAATATGAATCTGGTCTTTTTATATAGAGTGGTCGGGACGTTATTTAAGAAAGGTATTTGAGAACGGGACCGACATCTAGAGCAGATCCTAAATGGTCCCTTAAACTTATGTTGGGTTTGATGTCTACGCAATGCAATTAAATATTAGACTCTTTTAAATTTGTTGCTAATGCGATGCATGCTAATTGACTCGATTGAATGCAGAATTTGTATGTAGCAGTTTAAAAATTTTGGCTTAGAAAATAGATTTTTCTCTAGAGATTGCATAACATCCCCTTGACAGATCGGCACCCTCATAGGCCAGGTGGTCTGCTAGAACCCGCAGGCGGGGAGATGCCTAACAAGGTTGAGAAAGTATAATATGAATGCATGAAAAACCCTCGGCGAGTCCGAGCTTACTTCTTAAGACCGTTTAGAGTTTCTATCTTATCTTAAAAATTTTATTTAATCAAAGTAGAAGGATTTTTTGACAGACCCCTAAGAGCCTAAATTCGAATTCCAGGCTAAATCAAACACGACATGCAAATAAAAAGACTAGAAAAACAGGAGTTCTAATGCGCAATCAATTAAATGAATCAATTAAATATATCAAATTGAATGTCCATATGGCAAGTGCCACTCATTATTACATCTCAGAAATTACAAGAAATTAAAGTGGCCGGGCACCACTGACTACAACCCGGATTTCTAATCCTAAATCAAATGATTTTGAGACTTGGGATTCTTCTCGTTGTCCAATCCTTCATCTTCTCACGAACATCTCGATTCGTCGGTTCAGGATATCCAAATGGAAAGAAACTCCCCCTTGATCGGGGTGTTATCTTTTCTCTTTGGATATTTGCAAAGTATCCTAATTTGAATTCCGAATGGAAGAAGACTCTCCCCTTTAGGGATGTCTTCACCTCTTTGGAGTTCAAATTGGATATTTATATCCCATTCTCAAATCATTTTGAATAAGTACAACCTTAACTGAGTTAAATTTACATTGAGAGAAATAAGAAAATCTAGACTCGATCCTGCAAAGTTATCCTAATAATCAACAGTTGTATATATTCCCAAGCAGTTATAATATGAAAAATTGAAATGCATTTTTTTTTTAGCCACACTTGGCCATGCTCTTTTTATTTAAAGGGGGTCTTAAGCGCGGCAGGTACCTGTGCAAAGAGTATATATATTTTTATATTAACTGCCCCCTTTAATTTTTAGCTCCTTGTATGAGCATGGCCACCTGCATAAGATTGCACAAGTATAATTCGCTCCTAACCTAGGGGTAAATCTAACGTACAATCAATCACAAAATGCAGGAAGTAAGTAAATAAACACATCAATTCTACTCTGGCAAACAGCATGCAATAAAAACTCGAAAAACTCGGCACACAACTGCAGAAAGTAAAACACCGGCCTATCCTAAAACTAGAGTCGGTGATCCTAGCAAACCATCTAAAGTGTGTGAGGTAGGTCGTGTGGTTTTGATATATCCTAATTAGGATTATTAGTTAAAGTTATCTAAGGTTCGATTGGTTGAAAGGTTTAAGGGATTTTAAGTTTGAATTCAAATATTAATGGCTTGAGGTTAATTTTAAGACTTACTTAATTATTTGTTGGATATCACCTTTGTTTCACACCGAGGCCGTGAAGTTTATTTCACCTTCCTTGGGGCTAAGTTAATAGCCTCGTAGGCCTGGGTTACCCAGCGGTATCCGGTATAATTAAATATTTTAGGTTGATTAAGGTTTAAGAATTAATGAATTTTATTAGAAATGTTTGGTTGCCGATTTTAAAAATTGATTAATTTAAGTTTGTCATTAATCGATTCGTGGCGTTGTGCCACCAGGCTCGAGGAACCAGCCTCCTTAGGACACTTAGCCCCGCAGCCCGGAGTTGTCCAGCCGATAAACCAAATTAATGTAATTAAATTAGAGGTTTTAAAAGGTTGGATAATTAATAATTAATCTATTCTTAAGGTTTAACATCCCTTGGAATCCATTCGTGGCGTTGTGCCACCAGGCTCGAGGAACCAGCCTCCTTAGGACACTTAGCCCCGCAGCCCGGAGTAGTCCAGCCAATAAACTTCATCTTTAGGATGGTTGTTGTGTTTTAAAAGGTTTGTTGAATGTTTTAAACATTAAGTTAACATTTTCTGGAATTTTAGAATAATTTTGAATTTTATGAATTTTTTAAATATTTTAATCATTTAATTAAGGGGTTGAAAATTGACTTTTTGATTAAGTTCAAATTCTGGAATGTTTGTATTTTATTAAAATACTAGACCTTACTACAATCAGTTAGAAGGTAAGTACGTTGAAATCGGATTTTTTTGCATTTTATTACAAAGGTTTGAAGTTTTGAACTAGTTTTGACTTAAAGTTGACCGGTTTGTTGACTTTTTGAAATATTACAGATTTCTGGAATTTAATATTTTTAATAAATATTAGGCATTAATAGGAGTTGAATGCAAGTGAGTTTAGGTGATTTAGATTTTTCTAGAATTAATTATGAAGGTTTGAAGTTTTGACTACTTAATGAATTTTGAAATATCTTAATTAGAAGACCTTTTTTATGATTTTCCTCCAAATGAATCCCAAACTCCTTGAAATCAACTCCAAAGGTCAGAAATGACCTAAGGAGAGATTCCCAAGTGTTTGGGAAATTTTTGGAAATTTTAATATTTTTTAATTAATTAAATGAATTAAATATTGATTTTCACTTAAAATTAGATTAAGGTTCAAATTGCTGTCAAATAATTTTTATTTTAATTTTCATCGGTTAAGGGTTTAATGATGGTCAGTTAGAGTTGTTAAACATAATTTTTGGGTTTAGAATTAATTTATTACATTTTCTGGAAGGTTTAAAGGCTTAATTAGGGTTTAAACTTAAGAAAATTAATTAGGGGCCTTAATTATTCCAAAAATCAGTGAAAATTTTTCCTAAGGCTGAGAGTGGCACTAAGTTTAAATGGTTAAAATTTCAAGTTCAAGTGAAGTACATCCTATTCACAATAAATTTTCTAAATTCTCTAATAAAAGTCCTTAATTTTTGTCCTTAATTGTGCCACTAGGTTCACTAGGTTTGAATCAAGATTTTCACTAACCCTTGACTAAGCATGAAATGAACACACAATAGCAATCAACTCCTAGGTCTAGGAGAGCCTTAGACTAAGTGAAAGTGTGTGCTACCTAAAGCATGCAAAGAAAAATTACAAGTTAATTAATTAAAGATTTAATCAATGAACACTTACCAAAGTAATTGTTCATTGATTGACTCTCATTCCCCACTAATTCTATTCAAATAGCCTTAATCCATGCTTAAAATTTCAAAGGGATCTCCCAAAGTTTAAAGACTTAAATACATATAATTTTAAAATAATTTTAAAACATATGTATAAATAAACCTATATACATAAATATATAAGTTTTAAAGAAAATAATTCAAAATATTATCAAAATAAAATATTTTTAAAGATTAAGAGATCCACTGATTTTTTTTTAAAACATATGAGGATAAATTTTAATTTTGAAAATAATTAACATCATATTTAATTAACTACTAATTAAATATTAAAAATATTCACATAATTCAAATTAATCAAAATAAATGAATACTTTAATCTTAAAATTAATATTAAATTAGAGTATTTTGAATTTCAAAGATTGTGATATATTATTTCTAATTTTCAAGAATAATTTGAATTTAATTTTAAATCTCTAAATTTTGAGGTTAAATATACATAACTTCAATTAATTTTAAATTGATCAATATTCAAAGTATTTCTTAAATTAGATTAAATTAAACCATAAAAAAAATTTCTAGAATTTAAATTAATAAAGTAGTATTTGAATTTAAGTTTAATTAAATAATGATTAGATCCTTAAATATTTAAATATTTTAAAATTATTCAAAATATATATATTATATATTAAATTAAATTGAAATTTAGTTTAAATTATACATATATATATATATATATATATATATATATATATATATATATATATATATATATAATTAAAATACATTTTAAAATGAAGTTTTAAATTTTATTAAACATTTAAGTTTATTTTAATTAAATATTAACTTGAAATAAGTAATATTTAAAATGTTTCAAAATATATTAATATTTTATCTTAAAGTTAATTTTAAAATAATGTTTTAAATTTTCTGATAATATTTATTTAAAATAGATATTTTTTTTATAATTTTAAAATAATTTTAAGTTAATTTAAGAGCAATCTGTAATTAAAAAAAATGATTTAAAACTAAATTAAATCATTTTTTTAATTACCTGGCGGCTGGCTGCACACGTGGAACTCCCTGATTCAGGCAAACCAGAGACGGCGGCTAGTGGGACACGCGGCGCGGTCTGGTTCGCGGAGCCAAAAACGCGGAGGCGGCGCGACGGCGCAACGGCGGTCAGCCACGCGTCGGTCGCGGGGCGCTGGACGCGGTTTCACTTAACCACGTCAGCGAGCCCTCCGCGCCGTCGGATCATCGCTGGTTCGATCCAACGGACGAGATCACATCCCGCGATTGGTCTCAGCGGGACAAGATCAGACGGCGCGATTCGGCCCCGCGATTTCTAATCCGAGGGCCCAGATGTCGCCGGACGGCTGATCAGACAACGGATCGAACGCATGGTTGAATCGGTCCGCGGAAGGGCTCGATCTGGACCGTTGATCGAACGATCAACGGTCCAGAAAACGTACACTCGCCGGAAGCTGCGAGTGACGCCCTAGAAAAGGTTTTTTGACTCGTTTGAACGAACGGGTGGATGAAATAACTTGAAAATTTAAACCCAATGAGGGTACGTGAACAGAAATCGTGGGGGAGGGTTCATTTAACCTAAAACGTCCTATACGCAAAGCTAAATAACCCTATCTAATGTGTACTAAATCTAGAGTTTTGAGGGATTATACCGCTGGATCTTCGATATTTCTGGATGGATGAGCTTGTAGATTGTCCAAGTGTAGATCCCCAGCAGAAAATGGAGCTCGAACACGTCTGGATTGGCCGCTACAAGCTTGGGACGGACTGGGTGGTGGTTTCGCCGGAGAACTCGCCGCCGGTGACGGGCAACCACCTGGATTTTGTAGTGGGAGGGTAGAGGAAGTCCCAGAGACTCAAAACGAAAAGAACTTTCGGCTTGAGAGGCTGGAGCAAGAATGAGATCGATAGATTTCATTAGGGCATTACCCCCCCCCCCCTATTCAAACGTCCCCCAGCCAAATGGATGGCTGGGATGCATCAGGGGGCTCTCCCTGATGAGGGACAAGTGTCCCAAGCCGTCAGGTGGCAGGGAGAAAGGCTGGGAAAGGCCCTCCAACCATTGGCCAACCTTAGGGAGGTGGGGGGGACCACTGCCATTTGAGGCTAAACCAGGGCCTGATCCTTGTTAGGAGGGCCTTGAGTGAGCTTTAAACCACAAATAGGTCGGCCTAAGGCACCCCTAATGGAGAAAAAGGGGTTGAAGGCTGATTATGGCCATTTGGGAGGATTTGAGGGCTTGATTTGACTTTGTTGACCAGTCAACGGGTCAAGGGAGGCTGAGGTGGCATGGGGAGGAGTTCAGGAACTGAAGTGGTGGGTCATTGGGAGTTCAAATGAGTTGAAGTGGCTTGGGCCAAAAGATTTGGCTACTTAAGGGTTTGTTAACCATGTGTTGACTGGTCAATTGACCATGTTGACTGTTGAGGTAGCAGCCAAATGACCTCAAGAGCTAATTGGTTTGATTTAGAGCAAAGGTCAAATGAAGGGATTGAGATTTGAGTTTAATATGAGGTTTGGGATGGATTTGACCCAACCTTAGAGTTGACTTGGTCAACTCTAAATAAGTTTGATTGTCCAACATCCAAAAACATGATTAGGCTATGTTTGAAGTTAATTTTAGAGCTTTGAAGTGAACTCAATGGGTTCAATGAGTTGAAATAACCCATTAAAGCCTTAAGGGAAATTTTGAGTCAACCTAGGTTGACTGGGTCAACTAGGTTGACTCAAGGGGTGGGTCCAGGTTGGGCAGGTTTAAAATAATATTTGAAGTCTGATAGAGGTGGTTTCAGGGATTGGATGGTTCATTTGAGTCAAGAGGGCTTAATGGGCCCCTAATGGGCCCTTAAGCCAAAATTGGTTGACCTGGTCAACCAACTGGGTTCAGGGTCTGGAAATGGGTTCGACAGGTTTCAAATGACATTTCAAGACCAATGGAAGTGGTTCCATGGCCTGGAGAGGTCATTTGGGTCAAAACACCTATTTGAATCCTTAAAGGGTCATTTGGGTCAACTAAGTTGACTTGGTCAACCAGGTTGACCCAGGGCTTGGGAATGGGTCCAACAGATTTCAAATGACGTTTCGAGACCAATGGAAGTGGTTCCATGGCCTGGAGAGGTCATTTGGGTCAAAACACCTATTTGGACCCTTAAAGGGTCCCTTAGGTCAACTAGGTTGACTTGGTCAACCAGGTTGACCCAAAGCTTGGAAATGGGTCCAACAAGTTTGGTTTGATATTTGAAACTTACTGGAGGTGGTTACGTTCAATTCGGAGTTCATTTGGTTTGAAATCACCATTTGAGCCCCCATAGGGGTATTTTGGTCATTTTGACCCCTGGTCAACTGGGGGCCAAAATGGATCAACCAAAACGCAGTTTACTGTCCAGTGAGTCATAATTAAGGGTCTGGAAGTAATTAGAGGCTTTGAAAAGAGCCCTAAGGTCAAAATCCACTGGATGGCAGATCTAGTGGCATAGGCCGTAAATATTTGAAGGTTTTGCAGCCTGTGGATTTTGATTAAATTTCTGGAGTTAGAGACCTCAGAAAGGGCTCAAATTTGGAGGGTTGCCTCCAGAGACATGTCCCATAAGTATGCAACTGACAGACTCTGAATCGGAGGTCAATTGATTGATTTTGAAGTGTTTGAAAATTTGCTGAAAAAGGCTTTTAGGACTTGGCCTTTTAGCATTGGATTTGGGTCTGGATTTTGGATTTGATCTGGATTTTGAGTTTGATAGATCAAGTTTGAATTATCCAAATCATTTATAGTCATTGAGGGAATTATAAATGATTAGATAGGTTTAAAGCTAGATCAAAGGTAAGATCTAAGATTAAACTGGAGATTAAGATCTGAATGGGTTTAAAGTCTGGATTTGATTGAAGTTTGAATTGAACTAAGGTCTAGGCATCTCCTAGGGTCTAAGAAGATCATAGGGTTTGAATCTAGGAGAGTCTTAGAGTCTAGAATAGATCCTAACATCTAGATTGGTCTTGAAGAATCTTAGGGTCTAGAGTAGATCCTAGGGTCTGGAGTCTAGAAGGGTCCTAGGATCTAGAATGGATCCTAAGGTCTGGATTTTGGAGAATCCTAGGTTTTTAGATTGATCTGGAGTCTGGATAGGTCCTTAGTGACCTCATACAAAAATGAGGTCAACAGATGTGTAGAGAGAGATTTAAGGTCGTAGACACGACTTTCCTAGGGAAACCTTTAAACATATATATATAATTGAAGCACAAAGTTTGAATTGAAAGAACTTCCTATCCACTTAAAATATGTGTTCTTTTAGAAAAGGATTCAACTTTACTTATCACTATCTATGTTGAGCTTGAAAAATATCAATATGGTAAGTTGATTAAAGTCCAAAGTTCATATAGGATATCATTTTACTAGTATATTCCTCACATTCAGGAGATTAGTCCTTCTGTTTGTATGTATAGGTTTTTATTGGAAGAATCTTACCAGCCGAAAGCTAACTTATAGAGAAGCTTGAATCTGACCAAGAAAAAAGTAGTAAAAAAAGATTTTTTTGATGTGTTTGGATATGGGTATGATTTATCACATATCTGACAATGATTAGGTTAGAAATATTCATCGAGTCCTAAAGAAAGGAGGATTAAATAGTATCAAAAATGAGTGGAATGAACTTATTTCTATAAGGATTATGATAGGGTCAAGGATCTATATAGATTATTGAAAGCTTAACAAAGACACTAGGAAGGATCATTTCTTGTTTCCCTTTATTAACCAAATATTATATAAATTAGTTAAGAATCCATTCTACTATTTCTTAGATGGATACACTAGTTACCATCATATTTCCATTTTCCTAGAAGATTAGGATAAGACAATATTCATTGGTCCATGCGAAACTTTTACATTCAGGAATATACCTTTTGGCATGTGTAATGCCCTTATGAAATTTCAAAGATGTATAATGTTGATATTCTCTTATCAAATAAAGTAATGCATTAAGATCTTCATCAAAGATTTTTTAGTATTTTGAATGGAATTTAATATTTACTCTGAACATTTAGAGTTAGTTTTGAAAATATATGGGGAAACTAACCTTTTGCTTAACTAGGTGAATTTCCATTTCATGTTAAATAAAGGTATTATCCTCAAATACAAAATATCTGCTAGGGGAATGGAGGTCGACAAGGAAAAGATCTAAGTGATTGAGAAATTTTCATCACCTACTTCTATTAAGGGAGTTAAGAGTTTCTTATGTCATGTCAAATTTTACAAGCATTTCATCAATGATTTTTCAAAAATTACCATGGTTTCAAGTGCCTAAGGTCATGATAAGTGATGGGAGTGTCCATTTTTTGTAAGAAGAGACTTGAAAATCTGATATCTAAATATGGTATTAAGCATTGAATAGCAATTTCATCCCAAAACTAGAAGTTGAGCTAAGATCAGTAATCCTGTGATTAAGAGAATTTTGGAAAAAATTGTAAGTCCATATAGGAAATATTAGTCATTGGGATTGGATGATGCACTATAGGCTTATCGACTATTTATAAGACTCCAATTTTAATATCTTATTAGAAATTGATTTTTGAATAAGCCTATCATTTTTCCTAGAGTTAAAGTACAAAGTTTTCGAAGCAATAAGAGAATTAAATTATAAACATAAGGATGCTGAAGAAAAAGGCTGAAACAATTGAATGAATAAGAAGAATTTAAAAATGATGCCTACAAAAATGCTATGTTTTATGAAGAAAAAAATAAAGAAATAGCATGATCGTAAGCTCATTAAGAAAAACTTTAAGCTTGGATAAAAAGTTTTGTTATATAATTCAAGATTTAAATTATTTATGAGGCTTAAGTCTAGGTGGTTAGAACCATTTACTTTTTAAAAGTGAATCCTTATAAAGTTGTTGATATTAAGGATCATAAACCATCCAAAATTTTAAGGTTAATAGTAAATAATGAAACCTTATCTAGGAGGAGATGTTGATCGCCTTAAGAGTTTTATAAAGCTAGCTCATCTTGGATAGATTTTTGGCATAGTCTGACTAAAGATTAAAACCTTAGTGGTATTTCAGAGGTAACCTAATTGATAATCATTGTTTATTGTTAAAATTAGTATGATTAGTGTTCTATTTATGGTTAGAAAATCTTTTGGTTATATTTTATCCTAGTTTCATCATGTTGTGTCTGTTAGTCTTTATTTAGAGTTTAGGAGTTAATTTGAAAATTTTAGCCTAATGATGTACTCTGAAGGGCCATAATGTTGTGTAAATTATACAAATATTATTTAAATTGATAACACTGTAACACTGGAGGAATCCAGCATCGTAACAACAAATATCCTTCAAGAGCGATGCACTGCCATCCATACAGCATCGTGGCATTGAGCTCTCCAATCATTTAATTTGAATAAGCACTGCAGATCCACCCATGCAACACTAGTGCTTGGCCAAAATATTAATAGGGTAGATGAAGCACCGTAATGAGGGTCACTTCAATTACATCATTGCCACCACATATCGAGTATCATGGTGGTCTCATTGTCAAAAACTTGTGATTCCAATTTCCTAAGTGATAGAAAAAATTCTATTTGTCCCTAGTGTTGTAGTGCCAGTGCCCATTATTAGTTAGTTTATAAATAGGTTTTAGAGCTTCCATTTCATTTTCACTTGCACCTTTGCATTTTTAGAATTACCTTCAATTCATGTTTTAGATCCCTAGTTTAATTTTCTTATTAGAATGGCCCCTAGAATTTTTGTCAATATGAAGAGGTGTGGATCCACTTCCTATAATACCTAGAGATTTGTTAGTGATGCTGCAGAGGAGCAGTACAACAATTTGTTGGGTAAGGCTATTATTTCTAAGTTAGAGTTTAATAATCCTATGGGTTATTTAGATCTATAAGCAGAACACAACTACGATTTTCTAGTGACCTTGTCATGTAAATGTTTGTAAGTCCAATGATTCTTTGTGAACATGAAGGAGCATGAAAATGAGGGTGTATGCATCCGTGGTAAGTGAGTCTCCTATACTTTTATTTTTATAATCCAAGCTTTTTTAACCCCTAAATTTTAATTTAATGGTAATGTGTACCTGAATTTCTATATGATTCTAATGAAATAATTAGGTTCCAAGCATAGAGAAACTTAAATGCCCAATGGAAGAGAAAAGTGGATAAAATTATCAATTTTCCTACATCAGCATTCACCTAGGAGTCTAATGTCTGGCACTACTTCATTTTTACAAAGCTTATACCTAACATAAATATAAGTGAGGTAACAAAGGATAGGACAATCTTAAATTATTATATTAAAAAAGAATTGACTAATGATTTTGGGAAGATTATCCTTTAGTCTATCTAGTATATGCTTAGGTGACCAACTTCTATAGGTATAGGGCATCCTAATCTTATATATGAGTAGTGTGAGTTAGGCAAAGTATTAGGAAATCTGGATGAAGAGAAAATTGTACTTTCTTTTAACCTAAATAGGTTCAAGATCATGTCTTTCAAAATATATTTATTATAGTGAGGAGAGTGATTTAGCCAATTAAACCAACTTATCGAGCATCAAGGTAGAGATCCTACGATGCTAAAAAATCAAGTGTTGGACCTTCGGGATAGAGTTGATTATATTAGGGTTTCTGTTGATCACTTTGGGTAGCAACTAATAGGGTTGTAATAAGGGATGTACACCTGCTACCAACATATCATGCTCTAGCACCAAAAGAAATATTAATACCAAACTAGCTACAACATTGTAATGGTTAGCTTATTCAAGAGTTTGCAGATATAATCCCATAGTCAACAGCACATATTTCCAAGTCCACCCACCTTAGAGGTGTACCCAGGAGTGGGACCTTCATCAACACTGACAGCATCATAGGTAGCAGCAAACGAAGAAGAACATGATGATGGGGAGTATAGAGATTCATACTATTATGATTATGGTTATATCAATTTTATTTTTACTTTTTATTATACTTTTGTATTATTTTAGTTTTTTTATTTTTTTATTATTTTCCTCCACTTTTTATTATTCTTTTATAAAATATAATTTGAAAAAAAAAAACTAATGGAATAAACTTCTCTAGTTTTATGAAAAGTATTTGCCTTACTTATATTGCACTTTTTTACTTGAGTTCTAAAATTTGGAAATTCAATAGTTCATAATTTGTAAATGTTCTCTAATGAAACACTTATAAGTAACAACTAATACTATCATTTATAATTAGTAATTATAAAAAAGTTAAATTCTTAGAAATCACTTATGCACTTGACTTCTTATGAAAGAATATTGGTTTTTAGGATTAATGTAAATTAACTCATTAGAATAATCCTAAATCACCTAAAAAGTAGAGTGCAATGAAGACAGTAGTTTCAATCCAGGTCACTTCTAACATTTCTTCTTTTGTATTTTGTTTTATAGATGTATTATTATGTTATTAATAAAATAAAGATGCTTGAGATGTGTAATTTTATCTCCATGTGTAGCTAATCTCATTATTTTGAATCTATGATTATTTAAGAGCCATGAATTGTACAAAAATGTTTGATCTTTATAAATTACTAAAGTTATTTTAATTCCATCGAGCTTAATTTAGTTTATGTATAGGTCATGCATTAACATAAAACTTAAAATGATCTAGAGCCTCAAAGAGTAGAAGAATAGTTAGATATTTTAAATATATATTGCAAATATGGATTCAAGAATTATATTTTTGATGATAGCAATCATTTCTGACACTTCTATTTTTCTACGACTACCTTGCCTACTAACGTTTTAGATCCACAAGGCTAATTACAAATCAAGCCACCTCAAGATTGGGCAGATTAGAACCGAGTCTGTATGTAAATAGTTATTAATTTTTTTATCTTTTCTTGAGTCAATTGCATCTGCGGAACCTAAGCCTGTTTATGTTAAGTATAAATAAATTCTTTTATTTCTTTCTAAGGTTGAGACTAGAGGATAGTGAGTAGCATGTAGTGGATTGGATGGTCATCCTTATAGTTCAACACTTAGGAGTGGAAAGGAGGGTAGAGAGTGAAGGTATAAGAGGAGAATCACTCTAGGAAGAGTTCATCCGTAGGATCTATTTAAGATTCTTCTTTATGGGTGCTAATTTTTTCATCTTTCTTATTTGTAAATTTTTCCTGAGAAAGTAATGAAAAGTGTTTTATTCAATTTTATTTATATTGCTGGCTAAACTTTTAGTTTTAGATTGATGATGTAAAAATCTGTGTATATCCTAATGTAGACTCTTATGTACAGATGCGAATTGTTGTTCTTAACATCTCTCATGCTTAATTTAATATGTGTAATGACCATGTATAAATTTAAAATCTAGTGTGATACATTACCTAGACGGAGGAATGTTAGAACAAGAAGGAGTATTTATATGGAATACTTTCATATCAAGACATGTGAAGATTAGAATTCTAGGATCTATGGAGATATGATAACTGTAGATAGGCCATAAACTTTTATTACACTATTATAGGCTCGATAGAGATCTAAAGGCTCATAAACTTTGATTCACAACTAATGTAAACAAGTTTGCTTAGGAGAACACAGATTCATTGACCATCATTAGTCCAAAACATCTTTATTTTTGGTTATCTTAACTATCTTCTGCATTTCTCAGTAGTTCTAATAATTAACCCCTTGGTTTTGCATAGAATAAATTTAGCATCTTGAGTAGAATTAACCCCTTAGAGTCAATTGTGATTCACCTATTTTCTCATAGGATCGACACTCCCTCATTCACTTTATAACTTAATCGACAAGTGCACTTATATTAATTAGGTGCATTTAACATATGAATCTATAGTGACATGCAAATTGGTATTATTTAATTCAAATATTAAATAATGACAAAGAAGGCCATAAACTCTGGAGTAGAAAGTAGTAAAAAAAAACCGTCTCAAATAAATCTTTAATCAAATCTTAAATTTGTCTTTAAGTACTAATTGATAATCATTAAAAAAAATAAATCCTAGCTCAAATTTCTCCTATTTAAAAACATTACCTATAATGTTGGGATCTGTGTTTATGTCATAAAAAAATTTTGCACTTCATTAATCCTAAAGATATTAAATGGTGATTTTGTTTTTAATGATAGAAAATTTATTGATACATACTTAACTTTTTTCTTTTTTCTTGTTTCTTTTTTTTTTTCTTTTTTTTAGACTTTTAGGCCATTTAAGACAAACTCACACACACAACGCATACACAAAGACCCAAACTCAAGACCTTTTAGTTGGAAGCATAGGCTCTCAACCAATAGACCTTAATGAGCTGTGTTTTTTTTTTCTATTTGCTATTGAATAAAGAAACTTGAAAACACCAAAGTCAGCCAAACATCACGCTGAATTAACCAACAATTGCGCCAGATCATCCCAACATCACAATGAAGTACATTGAGCATCGTTAAGGCACTAGTTCATATTATATTGTTGTGGCACCACCTTGTCAAGTGCTATGGAGCCTAAGCCTGTTTATGTTAAGTATAAATGAATTTTTTTATTTCTTTATAAGGTAGAAACCAGAGGATAGTGAGTAACATGTAGTGGATTGACTGGTCATCCTTGCAGAGAGTAAAACAACACTTAGGAGTGAAAAGGAGTGTAGAGAGTGAAGGTGTAAGGGGAGAATTTCTCCCGGATGAGTTTATCCGCAGGATCTATTTGAGTAATGACCAAGTATACATTTAAAATCTAGTGTGATACATTACCTCAACGGAGGAATGTTAGAACAATAAGGAGTATTTATATGGATTACTTTCATACATAGACATAGGATGATTAGAATTCTAGGATATATGGAGATATGATAACTGTAGAGAGACCATAAACTTTTCCTTACACTTTTATAGGCTCGATAGAGATCTAAAGGCGCATAAATTCTGATTCACAACTAATGTAAACAAGTTTGCTTAGGAGAACGTATATTCATTAACCATCATTAGTCCAAAACATCTTTATTTATGGTTATCTTAACTATCTAAGTAATTTTAATAATTAACCCCTTGGTTTTGCATAGAATAAATTTAGCAGCTTGAGTAGAATTAACCCCTTAGAGTCAATTGTGATTCACTATTTCCTCATAGGATTGACACTCCCTCATTCGCTTTATTACTTGATCAACAAGTGCACTTATATTAATTAGGAGCATTTAACATATGAATCTATAGTGACATGCAAATTGGTATTATTTAATTCATATATTAAATAATGAAAAAGAAGGCGATAAACTCTGGAGTAGAAAGTAGTAAAAAAACCGTCTCAAATAAATCTTTAATCAAATCTTAAATTTGTCTTAAGTACTAATTGATAATCATTAAAAAAAATAAACCCTAGCTCAAATTTCTCCTCTTTAAAAACATTCCCTATAATGTTGGTATCTGTGTTTATGTCATAAAAAAATTTTGCACTTCATTAATCCTAAAGATATTAAATGGTGATTTTGTTTTTAATGATAGAAAATTTATTGATACATACTTAACTTTTTTCTTTTTTCTTGTTTTTTTTTTCTTTTTTTTTTTTTGAGACATTTAGGTCATTTAAAGAAAATATACACACAACACATACACAAAGACCAAAACCCAAGACCTCTAAGTTGAAAGTATAGGCTCTAAACCAACAGGCCGTGATGAGCTGTATTTTTTTTTTCTCTATTTGCTATTGAATAAAGAAACTTGAAAACACCTATATTCTCTGTCTCTCTCTCGCTTTTCTTTCACTCCGCTGGACTGGTTGAAATTTCTCTCGTTAGCTGGAAATTAGGTTTCCAATCTACTTTCCTTTGATTCGTTGACGATGAGGAAAATGCAGCTTCTGAGGTGAACGAGGGTTCCAGACAGGAAGGCTCCTGCAAAATGAACCATACACAGAATCGATATCAGAGCGAGCGTACTCATCCCATTGCCCTCGCCACCCTTATCGGCCGAGAGCTCCGGGGATACAAGACCGAGAAGCCTCTTGTGTGCTACGGTCACGCTGGGCTTGCTAAGCGCGGCGAGGATTACTTTCTCATCAAGCCTGACTGCCAGCGGATCCCTGGAAACCCCTCCACTTCATTCTCTGTCTTCGCGGTTTTCTCCTTTTCCTCCTCTTTTCCCCTCTTTTTCCGAATTTCTCCAATTCTGCTTCTTACCGCTGCGGTCGGTTGCCGTAGATC
Organism: Dendrobium huoshanense; assembly: GCA_016618105.1. Classification (NCBI taxonomy): domain Eukaryota; kingdom Viridiplantae; phylum Streptophyta; class Magnoliopsida; order Asparagales; family Orchidaceae; genus Dendrobium; species Dendrobium huoshanense. The sequence continues at coordinate 51,120,965 of CM028353.1, read as the reverse complement.
TTCGATGGACATAATGGGGTATCGGCGGCCGTGTTCACGAAGGAGCATCTCCTGGACCACGTAATGGGCGCTATTCCGCCTGGAATTGGGAGGGAAGAGTGGCTCCATGCCCTTCCACGGGCACTGGTGGCAGGATTTGTGAAGACCGATATCGAGTTCCAACGGAAAGGCACGATCTTGACTTCAAAAAACTGCTTTTATTCCAAGATTGTGTATAGAGAACTTGAGATTTAATGATTTATGGCAGGGGAGGCGTCTGGGACCACGGCTACACTTGTAGTGATTGATGGGTTAACCGTGACGGTTGCTTCGGTGGGTGATTCCCGGTGTATCTTGGATTCCAACGGTGGAACAATTTCTTTGCTTACTGTTGATCATAGGCTGGAGGAGAATGAAGAGGAGAGGGAGCGTGTAACAGCTAGTGGGGGTGAAGTGGGTCGGCTCAATCTTTGTGGTGGTCAGGAGGTATTAATCAGGAAAGAGCTCTGTTGCACTTCTCTTCACCAATGTCATTAATCTTATCCTAATTTTACTAACCATTCTTGTTAATATATTTTATTTTTGCTGCATTAAGGCATTGACTCTATTTTGCATGACTTTTTACCTGATTACTGTACAGTTGCTTTTGGTTTAATTTTTTTTCTTGCCAATTGTTTCGCTTAATTATCTATCTTCCTCATTAGTGAATATTATACTTTCTTGCACCTGTCCAAACCTCTGCATTGCATATTTACTATCATATATTCATAGTTGCATTTTCCTCCATCTCTTTCATATGATCATCTACCTCACTATCCTATTTCTTTTGCGCCACATTAAAGTTGGATGTTAGTAACTTAGTTGTTCAACATTTAAACACTTACTAGGGGTTATGTTCAAGCTATAAGAAATCATTGGCATAGCTTTTTCCCGAGCTTTCTTTGAACCTTCTTTGTCTCATTTCGCAGACCCAAAATAAACTTTCTTCAAGCCTCTCTGTCTCTTCTCATGAATGAAGTTGTTCATAACAAATTTGTAATATTAGCTACTTGGTCTGATTATTCAAGTCTTCGTAAATTTCTCTTATTGCTTAGTACCTCATGAGGGGCTTATTTATGTAAACCAACCAATTCATCTTTTTATTTATTCATTTATATATATTCTTTTGTACTATAGTTTCAAGTTATTTACGTTTATCATACCAAGGTATTAGTTTAATACTAAGCACCTGTCAATTGATTAGTTCCATTCACTTTTTTCAGTTTCATTTTCTAACAAGTAGGTTACACCTTTCAGAACTATGTAATATGCAAATAACTTGTATCATTGTAAAATAAATTGTATATCATTTTAAGCATGAATTTATTATCTATAATTAGAGATTATTTTAGGTTACTGGACAATGACATATTCTAATTACTTCATTATTCATATCTTTAATAACTTAACATAATTTCTCTATGTTTTATCCGCAAAATCTATAATAGTGTTTTTTGTTTGTGCACCTTTTCATGATTAACTAGCAAATAAAGCATGCTGAAAGTGCAAGTGAAAGCTTTATATTACACTAACAAGTTGCTAAACCATGACCGATTAAAACTAAAAATACTTGGAAGTTAATAAAACCAGCAAATATGGTCCATATGTTTATGCAAAATGCTGTTTAAGTGCTGAGTGTTAAGAAGTAAAACTAGGCGCTCTCCAACTTCATTCTTTTTCTTTCATTGTTGAGTGTCCTTTCATCATTTTGTTTGAAGTGAAATGTATGCATAGTTATATTTCCAAAAATCATCTTAAGCGCTTGAAGAATTCTTTCTTACTCCTTATGCAAGAATTGAGAATTTATTATAGTCATCTTCATTTTCATCCTACATAACTTATCATATTGATGTGCAAATATTAATTTGACTATTTTATGACATTGAACTTATACTTACAATATTTATTTGTTGTAAAGTGTTAATGTTACTGATTCTTTTGTTGAGCTTTACCAGGTACCTATAAAATTTGGAAGCTTCAACTTTTCAAAGATTATGGTTATGAGAAAACAACCAAAATGGTCCATTGATTTTAATAAAGGACCAAAATCTTTCCAAACTATATTAAAGGATCATTTTGGTCCCTCAAGTCTTAAAAAATAAATCATAAAAGTTCCATAGTGAGACTATTTTAGTTCCTCTTTAAGGAGTTGAGGGACCAAAATAGTTCTTTAATATAGTTGGGGACCATTTTTGTCTTTCATGAAGAGTCAATAGATCATTTTGGTTCTTTTCTCTTATGGTTATTTATATATTTGCATCATAAAATTTCATCATAGGAATCTTCACTTTCATCTTACATAACTGCTAATATTGATGTGCAAATATTAATTTGATTATTTTATGACATTAAACTTATACTTATAATATTTGTTTGTTGTAAAGTGTTAATTTTATTGATTCTTTTGTGTTAATGTTGAGCTTTACTCAATGTTTAAAATTGAGTATTCGGGTATTGCGGCGTTTTTCATTCAAGAGGCGAGGCGTAAGCCTCAAGGCGTTTTGAGGCGTAAGCCTCAAAATCAAAAGATTGTGTAAACATAAAATGATAAATTTTTTATATACTAATTAGTGAATAATATAAAACATAAAAAAGCATAAGATATGAAGTGAAATCAAAATATCTCAATAATAAGACAACATGAAATATGGTTCAACTCAAAATTCTATTTTTTCCAAATCCCAGTATTTCTTTTCATTAACATATAATTCCAATTTCCAAAAATAAATAGCAATGACATATAACATAAGAACTCATAAGTCATCAGCACTGTCATCACTAAGGGTTCTTCATTTGAATCATCATTATGGTGAACTGCTCTCTCCCCTTCCTCCTCTCCTGTAGAGTCCAATGTTAGGCATTTACTTCAAGATTTATGTAAGTTTTAATATATATAGCGTGAGGCGTAAGCCTCATGCCAGTGAGGCGAGGCGGGCCTCAAGAAGGGCCTCAACCAAGTTGAGGCGCAAGCCTCATAAACAAAACTCGAGGTGTAAGCATCGAGGCATTTTTTACTTGAATTGCGCAAAGGCGGGCTTCAAGGCGAGCCTCATATTGCGCAATTTTAAACCATGGCTTTACTAGATACCTATAGAATTTGGAAGCTTCAACTATTCAATGATTATGGTTATTTTATTTTTGCATCATAAAATTTTAATGGTGCATTCTTTGATGAATAATATTTTAGTAAATGAAACACTTGATTGTATGTTCTCTTTTTCACAGCACTTTATGCATTCAACACCTGTATCACCGACTATAATTTTAGCAGTGCAAGAATTATATCCATTAGACCATGTTTTTTTTTATTGATTTCTTTGATTTGAAATTTTATGGTGTAATAACCTTCAAATACTTCAAACCTTATGAATTTTCCTTTGATGAAAACTCACGTTGGGGTATCTTTGCGATTGCATTCCTTTTTCTTTGAGTTATCTTGTTTAAAAAAATATAATTAATTATTTTTTTTTGTAATATTTTTTTATCAAATTATACTTGATTAATTCTAGATATTTATATTGATTTATTTCTTGTTGTTAATATGTATTTCAATTTGTAATCTAAGAATTATAATGCACTTAATATTATATTTGAGTAAATTATTTTTTATCTTTTTATTGTATATTTTCAATAAAAGTTAGATTTTACCTAATTATTTTTTTTGAAGGACTGCAAATTGCATTAAAGAAGGAAAAAACAATTACAACCAAGAGCAAAACTAAAAAATTAAGAAGGTTACCATTCCTAACAAAAGGAAGGTAGCTGTTATTGAAAGCAAAAAGAACCTTAAAAAAAATTTGCAAAAAATGAAAAAAATCATAACAAAGATAAGATCCACTACTCCTCATTTTGAACCAGATGGGGTGAAGGGAACACCAAATATTAGACAACCCAAAAGGTTTGTTAGTATCCTAGGATTTCCAATTAGGTAAAAAATAAAAAATAGTAAGAATCTTAAACTTCATTACTCTAGTTTCATTGTGCAAATAGAAAAAAAAACAAAAAAACAAATAACAACAAATCCAAGTAGCCATAAAGCTACCACTACAAATCCTGGATCAGCATATTTGAAGCTCTCCAACGAAATACCCTTTATGAACAAAAGGCCCCATATCAGATATAATTCAGCAACCATCTGAATACAGAAGACTCCTCATCTTCAAATGATCCTGGAGAAGAACATTCCACAACTTTCAAGATTTCTTCACAAATGCCATGACTAGGATAACAAGAAGCCGCCATATAGACTTCACTACCTTCCCCGTCAACACAAGAGAACATTTTAAATAATAGAAGGGGAAAGATCCCCACCACTACTATGCAGCTTCAATTCAACTTTCCTTCCTCTAGGGAGATCTTTGATTGAAGTTCTTTAAATAGTAATTAAGAAAAATCAATAGTAATAATGATTCATGTAAAGATTAAAACGGTGAACAATTCAAAGGACTTAAAAGTACCTAATGTTCTATCATTAGTTACTGAAATAAATTTTAATAGTAGAAATTTTTATGAATATAATAGAGATATAAAGAACTATTATTCACTAACTTGAGAGATGGAGTCTAGATGATAATAAAGACTTAGCAATGAATAAAGTCTAGTTATGAGTAATAGTGCATGCTACTACTTATGTAAGCAATATTTGTTCTTATGTATAATAACGTTAATTGACTAGCAAAATTTTTTCAATCTATTTTATATTTTGTTTTCTCAAATTATGTAATAATTTAAAATTCAGTATTCTATTTTACTTGTTTTTGCACTTGCATTCAAATTATAAAACGGTAGAGGACGAATACATTGCATAGAAACCTCTTTGGAGTATGTTTTAATAAGAAGTGCTTGTTCATACTAGTCATGTATGATATTAAGGAACAATTAAATAAGTATTGTTTGCTCAAGTCACTAAGAATGTTAATAAACAATGAAAAGTTTGATTCAATTAAACATTTATTCTTAATCAATAAATTAAAGTAATTGTGCAACCATAATTTGAATATAATTACATTGGAGCAATATTTAATTTGATATTTATCATGTTAGGAAAAGTTTATGATACTCAATATAAGAACGTATTTTATTGTAAATTTTATTTTTAGTAAAAAGATAAAAGTTAAATGGAGAGGGTAAGTTGATGTAATGTTATCTAGAATATTCTCTTTTATTAAAAATTGTACCGTGTACAACTAATTATTGGTAAATATTCAAGAACAAATAATTATGAGTTGTGTTTGTTTCTGAGAAGTACAAAAGACAGAAGGCTCAGCTAGAATAATTAATGTTAATGTACGTATTTGAAAATCTATTTTATTAAATTTGTGATGTGACTTGATGTTAGATTACTTGGAGAGGTTCAACTTGGTTGAGAACCCTTCCTAAGCGGCTTATGTTGGTGAGGAATAGGTTGGCGGAGTCAAATTTTTAGCAGAATGAAGGATGAGATTATTATAATGATCGGTCTAGGATTTAAACCAGTCAAACCTGAGACTAAATACTTGACTTAAAATGATGAGAACAGGCTTGATACTCATCCAAAATTCATAAAACAACTTACAATAGTTAGTGGAAAGTGCCTATTTATAATATGAAATGTTTCATAATTTTTTGTAATTTCTTGAAATGTTTTGAGAATTTTGAAGTGACTAGGGTCCCAAGAAACTCTAATCTGGCTGATTTTCTAAAGTTAGAATTTTGGCTTTAGAAACTTATCAAGGGATAATGGAACTTCTGGAAAAACACTTGTATGTGGGAGAGAGATGTAATTAAAGTTAATCTGAAAATTTTCAATATTTTTTATGAGGTTTAAGATCACCAAACATCAACCCTAACTAAACTAGGTTTAGTTTCAACCCTGTTTAGCTTATCATTCAAGAGGGAATTTAACATTGGATTTGTGGGACATAAATTAGGATTTGGATTTCTAATGTAAAAACAACACGTGAACACTTTCACAACAGAAATTTGAATAAATGCATGGTATAAAGGCATTCACTCACCAAAGTGAATGGATAGGAAGATCGCCAAACCTTCCCTTTGGCCGACCACCAAGCCTAGCCTCCTTGGAATTCCACTCTAAATTTCTTGTTGGAATTCCAATCTAAATTTCAGTTTTCAACCGTTCTAAAACTTCATTCCATAGAGAATATCTTGGAGCAATCACTTGTAACCACATTGGCTAGCGCCTCCTTTGTGAAATATTATAATTAATTAATTATATCTTCATTTTGATTAATACCTTCATCTTAATGTAATCTTAAGTTTTAAAAGAAACTTGAAACCTAAATTTTTTACATATAATCAACAACCAACACACATACACTACATAATATTAGCAACTACATAAAGTTCACATAATATGCAAATGAAAAGCTAAATAAGAAATTCCTGTATGTTAGGGTCTTCATCTTTCTCTTAGTGATGGGTTATCCATGCTCGGCTGTAAATTTTCTAGTTTGGGCCATTGTAATTGGACTCTTCTTATCATTATGTGCTTCTTATGCCCCTGGTATTACATCAATTTGTACTGTGAATAGTATCAATAAATTTTATAAAACAAGGCATTCATTTGTTGTATTTGCTGAGAAACACTAAGATTAGAGAATTCATGTGGAATATATGGAGGAAAATTCAGAAGACTGTTTTCTTGCAGTTGTGGAAAGATTTATTTGGAAAATTGACTCACTGGATTTGTTTGGCTAAAAATGTCATCTCCATAACAGCATAGGAACATGCATGCAACAAATGTACTTTAACAAGGGGAGAGAGAAAGATGAAGCATTAATACACAACAATGCACAATAACATCAAGCCTTTATCCCACTACGTGTGGTCAGCTACATGAATCCTTTTTCTCCATGGTGTCTAAAATGAGAAAGATGAAGCATCATAAAATAAAAATCTTAAGAAGTAAGGACTTCATATTTAGGAGCACATTGTTCCAACCACTTGCAGCTGTCATGCGTATGCCCTTTAATCATTTGCATTGGTTTCAGGGTTGATCATAGGGCAAGATTAACAGTTGAGATTAGACAATTATTTTCAATAGCTAAATTTTTATGTGAACAAAATGCTAGTAGTATAGATAAAGAGGGTGGACCTTAATCACATATATTAAAAGTGATTCTTTGAAATCTGTGTTTTTCTAAACTTGTTTTCTATAACTACTTCCATAATGTTTGGGCCATTTACAAATGCAGCCATTCGTAACATTGCTTTTTTTGTTCACTAATATCCACTTTTGCTACTTCATACTCACAAAATTATTTACAATTGCAGCAATTTGCAAAGCTTTTTTTTTTGTTCTCTAATATCCACCTTTTCAACTTCATACTCACAAAATTATTTATCGTGACTTTTATTCATACATTTTTTCATGATTAATAAAAATGATTAATCTTCTTAGCACAAATTCCAATTGATTCATAGAAACCTATGTGCTTCTTCGAGCTGGTGTTTCATGCCCATTTAATTGTGTGATTCATAAATTTCATTCCCCAATAATTACAACAAATTTTTAACTTCTTTTTTTTCTTTGTTTTTTTCTTTTTTTTTTGTCCGTTACATTGATTATCAAATTCTGCTTCTCCAGTCAAATTGATGCAATTTCTTTTATAACTATTCACATTCAGTTTTGGGTTTTTGATTTCTTTCATTGTTGTGTCTGTCAGACTAAGCTGGGTTTTTGACTACGAACATTTTTCTGCACCAAAGAAATTTCAAGATAATTTACTATAAATGAGCTCTATTGCAATATTTCCTTTTTTCAGTTCCTCCCAAAAACAAGATTATATGATGGCATTGTGTACGTGTTTGCTTTCTCCTTAGGTTGGTCCTCTCCGATGCTGGCCTGGTGGATTGTGCCTCTCAAGGTCGATTGGCGATATGGATGTTGGGGAATTTATAGTCCCGATTCCTCATGTTAAGCAAGTTAAAGTTAGTTATCTTCTGGTCCATGCTTCACAGCATTCTATGGCTTTATTTAACATGGCATGTTGGTTGCTGAGCAGCTTCCAGAATCCGGAGCTCGACTAATTATAGCTTCAGATGGCATATGGGATGCACTTTCATCTGAGATGGCTGCCAAGTGTTGTCGAGGATTGTCTACTGAGCTTGCTGCCAAATTGGTTGTTAAGGTGACGCTAATCATGAATGGTCTTCATCCTCTTGCTTCTTGTTGCTTTGTTATTATTCTTATTGTAGTTTATTGTAGTTATGTGTTGTTCAATCATTATTCACTTGATTCATTTAGGAAGCCTTGAGAACAAGTGGCCTTAAGGATGATACAACTTGTTTGGTTGTTGATATCATTCCATTGGATCATTCCAATTTACCAGCATCTCCTAGGAAGCACCGGAATAAGTTTAAATCTCTACTTTTTGGGATGCCTCAAAATTCTTTCAGCAAGCTCACAAATAAATCTTCTTCTGTTGGGGCTATTGAAGAACTATTTGAGGAAGGCTCTGCAGTGCTTGAAGAAAGGTAGGCTTATTGTTCATTTAGTGTATTTCTTACTTCATAAATCTTGCACTTAATTATTTTTTTGGCTTCATCACTATAATTCTTGGAAAACTATCATTCAAAAACTTCCAGTTATTCAGTTGTCTTGTTTTGTTTTGTTTTTGTAATTATAATTTCTTTAACTGGAATATAATGGGCTACCAAGAAATAGATAAAATTGTGAGATTATTTGAAATTCATAATCAAGTTGTAGAAGCAAAAGATATGTTGTCCTCATTGCTGAGGTGTATTATAGTTGAACTATTTATCATTCTTGTATAAAACCAAGTTATAATATATTTTATTTTTTACCTCAAATATATAAGCTTTCAGTCATAGTAACGTTGAATCACATGTGCACCGCTTATTCAAAATTTTTGTGGTCACATTGCCTTCTCCGCTCCACACACAAGCCCCCCACCCCCTTCCCCCCTCTACCCCTACCCCCTTTTTCCTTTCTTTTTTATCCAATTGTTTGCCTTGGTGCTACTGCTTACCAATCAAAGGTTTGTAAATCTTTCAACTTTTGTTCATTTTGAAATTATTGTTATTTCCACAATGAAGTTCAGCCATGTGACTTATGGTTATGAAACATAGCTTGTAAGACTTTTCAACTTCTGCTCATATAATCTTTATGAGTTCAATTCTTTAGGTCATTTTGAAATTATTGTTATTTCCACCATAAAGTTCAGCCGCGTGACTTCTGGTTATGAAATGTTGCTTGGATATGATTAAACTTTCTAGTTACCTTTATGTTGATTGGGTCAATGTTGGATCAGTTAAAAAATATTTAAATTTTTTTATTTAATAAATGGAATATTCTTGAGTCTGTTGTTTAAAGTGATGGTGGAATAGATGGGGATATTATTAGTAGAATTCAAGTTGAATTGTTGAAGTGGAGGAATGCATCTGACTGTTGTGTGATAGAAAAGTTCTCCTCGTACTTAAGGGATTATTTTGATAAGATGGTGGTGAGACCTACAATGCTTTATGGCGTAGAATGTGTCAGATTGGTCCATTGGACCGGCCCGTGCGAAACAGAGGCGGAACTCTAATGTTAGGCCGGCCCAAGGGGTGATAGCTGAACGGGTCACTAGTGGACCAATTTTTGTCAATAGGCGGCGCGCCCAAGGGTGGCGGAACCATCTAGAGAGAGAGAGAGGGGGGGGGGGAGTTAAGTAGTGGGGCCCACAACACAATTAAATATTACTTTGGAGGGAACACCTCAATTAAATATTGCTTTGGGAGGGAATAACTCAATTAAATATTGCTTTGGGAGGGACTTAATTAAATATTGCTTTGGGAGGGAACAACTCAATTAAATATTACTTTGGGAGGAAAAATTTGAATTAAGGGTTGTTTAGGGATTTTGTAATCTTCTTTGCTTTAAATAGTTTCTCTTGTAAAGGTTAGGGTTTCATCTTGAATTTGGCTGAAATTTGAGATCTCTTAGGTTTAGTTTTTTTTGGGCTCTAGTAGCGTCTAAAGATTTGGGAAAGATAGATCCTCGTCTCGAATAGAGAATCAATTGTATCTTGTTTTATTTCTTTTGTTAGTTTGATTTCTTCAATAAAAATTACTATTTTGTTGATTTTCTATGGGATTTGTGGAGCATTTTGCTATTTTTCTCCTTTATTGATAGGATTTGCTTGAAATCTTCAAGTGTGTCCTATTAAATTGATATATGAGGATGTCGATCTTATGGGAACCAATGGCTAGAAGGAAAGTGAAAGTTTTGGAGGAAGAACTTGGGCAACTCAAATCAGATTTTGAGGAGAACATTTTTGATTTTCTCGCATCCGTCAATGAAAGGATGGAGGAAAAGTTTATCGTGGTGGAAGACATGCTGAAGAAATTGCTTGAAACCAAATCAAATTCGACGACAGCGGAAGAAAAAGAAACTATCGGTGGCCATGGAAGAGGAGGGAACCCTAACACGTTTAGGGGAAGGAAAAATCTAGAAGTTGAGATCTTGGAGGGTGAAGACGGAATGCCTCCTCTAGAACCACTTTCCAGGGAGGAGTTGAGCATTGGCTACGAAAGAAGGGGTGCTGATTTTGTGAGGAGAGGGGATGATTTCAAGCGCCAGGGTGCTGATTTTGAAAGAAGAAGAGGGAATTTTGATGAAGGGTTTGGGTATAATTGTTGGAGGGAAGATCGTGACAATCTGGGGAGCACCTCCTCTTCGAGGAATGGGAGGCTATGGAGGATTCAGTGGAAACGATGGTGACTCAAAGATGAGGAAGCTGAAGATACTCATCTTTGAGGGTGAGGATGCACATGGTTGGATCTATAAGGAGTGATACTTTGCAGTCAACGGGTTGATAGAGGAGGAGAAATTGATAGATGCAGGACTCAACGTTTAAAATTGCGCAATGAAAGGCACGCCTTGAGGCGCGCCTCAGCGCAATTTCGTCCAATTAAGCCTCAAAGCCTACGCAATAAGTTTAGTTTATGAGGCTTACGCCTCAAGTTTACTGGCGCGCCTCGCCTCATTTATTTAAGGCGTCGCCTTTTTAAAACTTAACCTAAATTATTTTTTTTTCAGTCTCAAACTATACCCAGTTGCCGACGTGGCGCGCCTAGTGAAATGTCGACGTGGCATCAACATTTAAACCCTTGTAAAGGTCGAATGCCGGAGTCGACGTTTCGATTTCCAAGTTACAGTAAACTTTCGAACTTTCAAGCATTCACCCGGAGGAATTTCAATTTTCAAGCATTCTTCACTCAGTTTCTTCCAAGATGGCGTCACCCCCAAAGAAAAAGGTAACTTAATGCTATGTTTTCTGTTTTGTAATGCGTATTTTATGGTTATGCTATGCGTTGGCGTTCAAGGCTCTCCGATTTTATGCTTATTCTATGCGTATGCATGGCTTCTCCGAACTTTTTAAATGTTTGATACTGTGATGCCATCGTGTTTTCTCTGTAATCAGGGTTTATGATAAATTTATGTTGAAATTTGAAACATAAAACCTAACCAAATTTTAAACATCGAGTAAATATGCGTAGGCTGTGCGTACGATATGCGTCTTTTGTGCGTACACTATGCGTTCACATTGCTTACTCCATGCTTATATTGTGCGTACTTTATGCGTGCGTATAATTTACTTTATGTTCCCTGTACTATGCGTGTGATGTGCGTAATATATGCGTGTAGTATGCGTACACTATGCGTGACCGTGACTTATAGTCGGCGTATGTTGTGCGTACGTTATGCGTGCATATAATTTGCTGTATGTTCCCTATACTGTGCGTGTGATGTGCGTAATATATGCGTGTGATATGCGTACACTGTGCGTGACCGTTGCTTATAGTATGCGTATTTTGTGCATTTTTTGTGCGTATCTCATTTACTTATTTTTAATCTATAATTTTTTACAATTTTCAGATATATGTTCGTCCAATTACCTATAGATGCTATGTTTCTTCATTCCGAACAAACTGTGATAACTTTGCTCGGCAAATTACTCCCGAAGTCAAGGAAAAATTGAAAGATTTAAAGATGATACAGTTTCTGGAATTTCCTGGGTTTGAGCAAAATGTCCCTCTAATTTATGAGCTGATCTCAAGGTGGGACATTTCAAAACAATGCTTTGTTATAAGAGGTCAACCCATTCCTTTCACTGCTGATGAAGTGGCTCTTCTTAGTGGTTTGCCAAATAAAGGAGAAGAAATATCCTAGCATTCCTTAGCACATACTTCAGTTACATCAACGGAAATAAGGAATGACTTTATGGAGTTGAACAAGAAAACCCCCCCGGAGACTATGTTAAGAACGTTTATCATGTATTTATGTTCAAATTTACTTTTTCAACTTAACAACTTCAAAACCCCCCGGTTGATTCAAAGAATAGCAAATAATCCAGATGAATTTTTGTCAATAAACTGGGCTAGTTCAATTAGGGAGTTTTTAGTTGGAGAGTTTAATAAGGCATCCTCCAAGATTTCAAATAAGAAGCCAACAGGTTATATCAACGGTTTTGTACCTCTGCTAATTGTGAGTGATAACTGCTAAATTCATTCAAAATTTTATTGGCTCAATGTGAGTGCTAAAATTTTCTTTCATCTTATGCAGATTTGGTTCCTGGAGCATACTACTATTCATGCTCCTATGTATGCTGACAGAAGGCCCCGTTTTCTTCGATGGGCCGATGATATTGTATATACTACAGAGGTGATAACTAACTTATTTGCTAATATAAGGAGAAGTCAGATTTGTAATGTCCTTCAAGCAGTTTCCCAGGCTGAAATGGATATGGTTAATGTTGAGAAATATCCACCAGACAGTCCTACATCCCCTGATTCCCCTCATGACATATCCACCCATCAAAACAACCCCCCCAATCTCCCCATCATGCCCCACCTCCTCAGCAAGACCCCCACCAATCTCCCCATCATACCCCACCTCCTCAGCAAGACCCCCACCAATCTCCTCAGCAACCACATTTAAGTTTTTCTGCTGAAGCACTTCAGTCTATACAAGAAACAATAATGAAATCCTGCCAAGAAACATGTACAAAACTTTTTCGAGAATTTGAAAACAGACTGAGCACAAAGTTTGAAGATCTTACTGAGAGAGTTGGAGTTATTGAGGTCAAGCTCAATAATTTCATTGATCAGAGCAAAGAAGTTCCTCAGAAAAGATCTGCTAGCTACTCAGCCTACTCTTCATCTTCCAATAAGAGACAGAGATCCGATATCCCACCAAAAGATCCAATCCCACCAAAAGATCCAATCCCAGCAGAAATGCAAATTGTTCAATATACAAATCCAAATGAACCAATACCTGTAGATAACATTCAAATAAAACCTGTAAATTATGTTCATGCAGTTGAAATAGAAAATTACAAAGGTCTTTTGTGTTTGACTTCTGAGAAGAGAAATTTTGTGCTAGAATGTTTGAAGAAGTTCTCTAAAAGGTAAAAAATTGCAACTTTATTTTTGTTTGCAGATCTGTATGCGTATGATATGCGTGTGGTATACGTATAATATGCGTGTGGTATGCTTGTGATGTGCGTATGATATGCGTGTGTTATGCTTGTGATGTGCGTATTTAATGTTTTTTTTTTTTTTGCAGGGATGATAGTATCTTGTTTGTGCTTAACATTCTTATTTCCAGATCTGATATTGATGAGTTATTAAGCGACAGTTGGTTAGGCAATGAACATTTAGATATTTTTACCTATCTCTTAAATGAGAAGTGTAACTTTATGCCAGACAAGTACCATAAATTTCTATACATCTCTCCAGTCTATTGGGTTAGTAAATTAGTATTCAATTTATCAGTTTAACTATTGGATTAGTAACTTAGTATCCATTATTCCATTCTAAGTTCTTACATTTACTATTTGCACTTGCAGAATAACAAAGGAAGGGAAAAAATGTCCAAATTGCAAGTCAGCCATATAACCGAGCTTTCTGTTACTTCAAACAATATTTTATTACAACCAATCATTGATTCTGATCACATTACCCTTCTGGTTGGTTTGCTGAAAGAACACAAGTGAAAATTTTATGACTCATTGGACCGCCGCGTCAAAGAGCATAAGCTTGTTGTTCCAAAAATCGTAAGTGTTAGTCTTCATCATTTGAACCCTTAAATTTTTAAAAAAATTACTGAACTAATCCTTGCTCAACATATATTTCAGCTTAAAGCCCTATATTCTGACACGAAAGGAGCGTTTGATAGTGATATCAGAAAATGGAAACTTTCCACCATTAAAGTTATACCAAAACAGGAGAACTCTTTTGATTTTGGAATGTATGTCTGTAAATATATGGAAAGAATATGTCTTGAAGGCAACACTGATTGGACTGATAGTACAAATTGGCAAGGAGACATGCCAAAGTATAGGGCAGAACTTGCATATGAAATATTTTGTAAAGCGTTGCCAAAATAATAGTTTTTCATTGTGTATAAATGTTTCTGTGTATTAATGTTTTTGTGTATAAATGTTTCTGTGTATAAATGTTTCTGTGTATTAATATTTTTCATTCTGATTCTGTGTATAAATGTTATTTACATTGCTTTGAGTAAAAAATTCCATATTAAATGATAATACGCATACATTAAGCATAGTACGCGCAACGAACTCATAACATACGCATTACGAACGCACAAATGACGCACAACGAACGCATAGAGTACGCCTAACGCACGCATGACACACGCACACATATGCAGTAAATTTTATTTATAAAATTCTATTTAAAATTTTATGAGCCTTTAGACAGATATGGTTGGGAGGATAAGAGGGTAGGTTGATTTTTTATGAGCCTTTATTACTTACTATTGCTCAACATTCATATCTCTATTATATAATGCGAGACCATTTGAAGAAAAGTGTAACTCATGATGTAACCACTAAAGAATATATCTTTCAATTCTGTGTATAAATGTTATTTACATTGCTTTGAGTAAAAAATTCTATATTAAATGATAATACGCATACATTAAGCATAATACGCACAACGAACTCATACCATACGCATTACGAACGCACAAATGACGCACAACGAACGCATAGAGTACGCATAACGCACGCATGACACACGCACACATATGCAATAAATTTTATTTATAAAATTCTATTTAATATTTTATGAGCCTTTAGACAGATATGGTTGGGAGGATAAGAGAGTAGGTTGATTTTTTATGAGCCTTTATTACTTACTAAGGGCTCTTGTTGGATTTTTATGATTTCATTTTCTAGTCTTGAATATGATACTTGAACAAGTACAAAGGGTTTATGGCTCTTCTTGGATTGTAATTAAGGAAGAGAAATAAGGAATATGATGTTTGAAAGATTGTGTTTAGCAATTGCGTTCAAATATTAGTGTTTGAATTTCTTATTTGTTTTAAAGCAAAAAAAAATAATTTTATAAATGATTTTGAAACGTTTTTTAAATAATACGCACAACGAATGCATAAAATACGCACAACGTACGCATAATACACGCACAAAAAAAGCACAACGTACTCATATAGTACGCATAAAATACGCACACATTCTATTAAAGGTTATTGGTTATTTTCATTTAGTATGGAGTATGGACTGAGGGGCCGTGACATGAATAATAATTTTCGTTAGCTGTAGACTGACGGGTGGCAGATATGGTTGGGAGGGTGGGTTGAATTTTTATGAGCCATTATTTACAATTTATTACTTACTATTGCTCAACATTACATTTTTCACTATAAAATGCGGGAACACTTACCTTATGGTAACGCATGGTTTTTTCAAACAGAAGTAATGCAGGCTTGACAGAAGGTTTGATTTTATTACGCCTTACCTTCTGTTATGCCTGCATTACTTCTCTTGTAATTATTTTGGTTTAATATCTTTAATAGAATGATTGATTTTATTGTCCAATATAAATCATCTTTGACAACCAAGCCTTCCATTCATTACTACGATACTTATGCTCCTCCCATGAAATTGATGCCAATAACTTGTAAACATAAACATCTCTATCGTGATCAGGTTTATGTTAACAAGTTATTGGCATCATGAACATGGGAGGAGGATAAGTATCGCAGTGATGAAGGGAAGGCTTGGTTGTCAAGATGATTTATATTGGACAATACATCAATCATAATTCCTGTAGGGAAGTTGATGTTGTTGTCTTGTTGAAGATGTACATTAGGTTCTCTTGTAAAATTGTATTTGTTATAAATGTTCTTTTAATTTGTTCTTATATTTTTTATATTGTACATAGTCGTTAAATGTTCTTTTTTTTTGTATTTTTATATTTTAAAAAATACGCAATGTTGACGCAGAGAGAACGCACAGAACACGCATAGTGAATGCATAGTATACCCATATATAACGCATAGGATACGCATAATGTACGCACAATAAAATAATTAACACTTCCAGTACTCAAACTATACCCAGAAAATCATGTTTTATTAACTATTAATATAAAATAATACATTAAATTACATCTGCTCCAAAACACGCAATGTTCACGTAGATTGTACGCACAGAATACGCATAAATACGCATAGAGTACGCAGTGTTCTGCTTTATCGACGGCTCGACATTATATAATACTGAACACATCCAGGACGCATATTAAACCCTAAACTTATTTTTCTTGGAGGTTTCATCTACTGCGAGACTGCGAGTTGGGTTGCTGTCTTCTTCGTCCGACTAGCGTACGCTTTAGTCTGAGCCTCCGAGGCTGCTGTCTCCTCCGACCTGCATCAGGTCATATAAAAGATTAGTAAGAACTCGTTTCTTTCCTATTTCTCTCAATCAGGATGGTCAAAAATAAGGATAAGGCTGCATCAGGTCATAGAAAAGATCCAGCATGGAAATATAGCACTCAGGTGGATGTAGGAGGAAGTGATAAAACATATGTCTATCTGAAATGCAATTACTGTGATAAAGTTGTGAAAGGTGGTGTGACTAGGATGAAGGAACACCTTTCAGGCTCTCACAAGAATGTTGCTCCATGCTCCAAAGTTCCTGATGCTGTAAGGGATGAGATAAAGTCATACATGAATAAGTCTACCACATCAAAACATCTTGCACAGAAGCAATTTGAAGATAGAATTGATGCTGGATCTTACTACGGGAGTGAGCGCAGCGTTAGGGATTCATCTTCTTCTATGAAGCCCATTTCATCTAGGGGTGTTAGAGGGCCTATGGATCATTACATGGTTGACACATCAGAGGATAGGCCTTCTACTACATAGAAGATGGCCCCAGAAAATGCAAGAGAGGCGCGGAGAAGAGTGTGTAAGGATATAGGCAGATTTTTCTACGAAAATGCTATTCCATTTAATGTAGCAACATCACCTGCTTATTACAACATGATTCGTTCAGTTGGAGCATTTGGGAGAGGGTTCAAACCTCCAATCATGTATGATTTAAGAACATGGATTTTGAAGGAGGAGTTGGAAAGCACTGATAAAAGCATTGAAGAAATTAAGAAGACTTGGGCCCAAACAGGAGTAACAATTATGTCAGATGGGTGGTCTGATATCAAACATAGAAGTCTGATCAACATCCTCATTAATAATCCTTATGGTACTGTGTTTTTAAGGTCAATTGAAGCATCTGACCAGGTCAAAGATGCTGAGTTCATATTTAGATTATTAGATAGCATTGTTGATGAGGTTGGAGAACATTTGGTTGTACAAATTGTGACAGATAATGCAAGTTCTTATAAGGCTGCAGGTAATAAACTTATGGAGAAGAGGAAACATTTGTATTGGACTCCATGTGCTGCACATTGCATAGATCTGATTCTTGAGAATCTTGGGGATCTACCTCAACATAAAAATGCACTCACTAAAGCCAAAAAAATAACCAAGTTTATTTACAATCACTCTTGGGTTCTAGCTCTTATGAGAAAGTTTTCGAAGAAAGAAATTCTAAGGCCAGCCGCAACAAGATTTGCCACCGCATACTTGACTTTAGAGAGCATGCTGGATGCCAGACAACCTTTAGAGGCTATGTTCACATCTACACAGTGGTTGAGTTGTGCTTGGGCAAAGAAGGCTGAGGGAAAAGAGATTAGAAAGATTGTTTTAAATGACAGATTTTGGCAAAGTGTCTTATATGCCATTACAACTACTAGACCTTTGGTTCATGTTTTAAGGATGGTGGATGCTGAGAAGAAGCCTGCAATGGGTTTCATCTACAATGCTATGGATGAAGCCAAAGAGATGATTGCCTCCAACTTAGGAGGCAGTGAGGGAAGCTTTAGGGAAATTTGGAATATTATTGATGATAGGTGGGAACTACAGCTGCACCGACACTTGCATGCCGCTGGCTACTACCTAAACCCTCAGTATCAATATGCAGAGAACAAGTCTACAAACCCTGAAATAAAGTTGGGATTATATCATTGCATGGATCGTCTAATAAGTGATGCAACTGAAAGATCAAATGCTGACTTGCAATTGGTTCCTTTTAGGAACAAAGAGGGTTTTTTTGGATTACAACAAGCAAAAGATACAATTACCAAACGATCTCCAGTTGAGTGGTGGATTCAATTTGGTGATGGGACTCCAGAA
Source organism: Dendrobium huoshanense (assembly GCA_016618105.1). Classification (NCBI taxonomy): domain Eukaryota; kingdom Viridiplantae; phylum Streptophyta; class Magnoliopsida; order Asparagales; family Orchidaceae; genus Dendrobium; species Dendrobium huoshanense. Next base: position 51,102,421 of record CM028353.1, on the reverse strand, counting down.
TTACAGCGTTTTGCTGTGAAAGTTTTGGGCTTGACATGCTCTTCATCTGGCTGTGAAAGAAATTGGAGTACCTACAACCAAGTACATACAAAGAGGAGAAATCGCTTATCGACATTGAGGATGAACTCACTGGTGTACATTATGTACAATAGAAGACTCAAAGATAGAAATTTGAAGAAAAAAGGATTAATGGATGATGAAGATCCTTTGCTTTGCGATGATGTGGCATCTGATGATGAGTGGTTTGTAGATGATGAAGTTGAAGTGATGCCGTCTGAATTACAAGATGAAGATTTAAATGTTGATTTCTTTGATGGTCTTAAAGCATCCACATCCACAACAACTCAAGAACAAATTAAAAAAGGTATATAAATAATATAGTTTTCTTTTCTTAGACTTTTATTAATGTATTACACTATTATTCATTATGATATTATTCAAAAATATTTAGGGAAGAGGAAGATAACTAATAATGAGGAAGAAGAAGCTGATTGGGAGATATTGGACTCTATAGGAGAGGGGGAAGAGGAGAGAGCAGTTCATCATAATGATGATTCAAATGAAGACCCCCTTAGTGACTGATGAGTGATGGACAGTGCTGATGACTAGTGAGTTCTTATGTGATGTCTCCCTTATTTATTCTCAAAGATGCGGTATGTAGCATTTTTATGTTTTATATATTATTTGCTCATTAGTATATACAAAATTTATTATTTTATGTTTACGCAATTTTTTTATTTTGAGGCTTACGCCTCAAATCGCCTTGAGGCTTACGCCTCGCCTCACGAACGAAAAACGCCTCAATACCCGAATACGCAATTTTAAACCTTGGCAGGACTGTACTTAGAAGGGAGGGTACTGGCATGGTACCAATGGCGGGGCATGAGGCGACCCGTTCAGAGCTGGAGGGAGTTCCAGGATTGTTTACTAGAACGTTTCCGAACCAGTAGGGGAGGAGATTTTTATGAGCAGTTCTTCGCTCTAATGCAGGAGGGAATCGTCGTAGAGTATCGTGACAGGTTCGAGTACCTTGCTAGCCGGCTAGATCGACTCTCAGTGACAGTATTAGAAGGAAATTTTTTGAAGTGGCTCAAATCAGATATTCGAGCAATAGTGAGGGTCAGCAGGCCTTGTGATTTGGAAGAGGCTATGGAGCTGGCACAACTAGTGGAGGATCATAAGTACCAGAAGAGGGGAGCCAGAGGCAGCATTTCAAGCGGCTCACAGGATGACAACTACCCTTCTAGCACCCAAGGGGATTGCATCAGGCAACATTAATGTCCTAGGGAGAATCCAACAGGAGAAGTGGGGGGAACTTCAAAAGACTAACGGAGAGGGAGATGTTGGAGAAGAGGGTGAAGGGACTATGCTTTAGATGTGATGAGAAGTATACTCTAGGACACAAGTGTAGGGATTGAACTCTTCAGGTTCTTATCGTCTGTGATGACGAGGAAATTAAGGAGGGAAGTGAGAGTATGGGGGAGAGAGATGGAGGACAAGCTGCATATGAAAGTGATGGAGGTCTCCTTGAATTTAGGGGTGTCAATTCGGGTCAACGGATCGGGGTCGGGTCGAACCCGACTTGACCCGACTGTAAACGGGTTGACCCTAACCCGACCCGATTTTGCAAACGGGTCAGATTTGTCAACCCGGACCTGACCCGTGCGGGTTACCGGGTTGACCTGACCCGACCCGCGAAGCGACTATGAGGGCTGGACACGGGTTCGCCGAATGCGCGGGCGCGAAGCGACTGTGCGGGTTGGACCGGGTTCTCAGGCAGCTGAAGCGCGGACGCGACTATGCGGTTGGACGCGGGATGCATGGATCGACGGGCGACGCGGGATGCCTGGACCGATGGGCGTGGCTGTCACGCTTGGACCGACAGGCGCGATTGTAGTGCTGTGCGGCTTGTGACGCGGACACGAGCTGTGATGCGGATGGCGGACGCGACGTTGTGACCTGATGCGGACACGACTTGATTGGCAGCACGAACGGGACTTGACACGTGGGATGACGAAACGGGTCAATTCGGGTTCACCCGCTGGTTGTCGGGTCAACCCGAACTGCTTTTTGAACGGGTCTAAAATCCAAACCTAGACCCAACCCTTTTCGCAAACGGGTTGACCCAAACCCGGATTTTTCCGGGTAGGGTTTCGGGTCGGGTCAACTTTTGACACCCCTACCTGAATTCAGTGGTGGGATTCACTCCAACTCATACCATGAAGGTGAAGTGGAAAATAGAAGACAGGGAGGTGGTGGTGTTGATTGAAAGTGGGGCTACCCATAATTTCATCTCCAACTAAGTCGTGGACCAATTGACGGTGACATTGATGGATACAAGGTGTTATGGAGTGATAATGGGTACAGGGAAGGTGTAGACGTGTTAGGGGATATGTAGGGGAGTAGTGTTGACCATACAGGAGGTTGTAAGTGAGAATTTTCTTAAACTTAAGAGAAAATTCTATAAGATGGTGGTGAGACCTACAATGCTTTATTGTGCAGAATGTTAGCCATTAAAAGAGAAGCATAATATTAAGTTCAGTGTTGCAGATATGAGGATGCTCAGGTGGATGAGTGGATTTACCCTTAGAGACAAGATACAAAATGAGCATATATGTGAAAAGGTTGGAGTAGCTCCAGTGGAAGTTAAGATTAGAGAGAGTCGCCTTAGATGGTTTGGTCACATAAAACGACGGCCTTCCGATGACCCGGTTAGGAAAATAGAGGTATTAAATTTGACTTATATTAAGAAAGGTAGAGGTAGACCTGAAAAGACTTGGTTAGAAAATATTAGAAATGATGGTGGAAATTATAATTGTAATATATATCTACTAAATTTGGAAATTAATTTTTCACCTAGTCCTAATTGTAGTAGTATATCTCATTGCTAATTATTTTAAAATTTTCTCCATTAATAATAAACATCTTAGAACTCAATATTATAGTACATTTTGGTTAAATTTGTTTTTAGGATATAATTGTATCTGATTTTTCTCTTGTATAATTTAATTTTAATTTTTTGTAGATGATAATTTTCTTCATAACTGTAGTTTTTTTTTTTTTTTAATTAAAGATAAAAAATATTTATTTTGATAAATTATGTCATGCAAGTTGTACTAGAAAATTTATATTAATTATTTAATCAATATTTAGTTACATAAGCTTTTACAATATCTCACACAGGATTAGTGTCTACCATGAGCAATAAAATATCACATTTGATTTATTCTTTGATGGAGTTTATGAGCTATGGGTGATTTTATCCCCTCATATGTTCGTGGGCGAAATCATCCTATTCAAATTTAAGAAATATTAGAATAGAACTTAAAATGGATATTTTTCGGCTGTTACATTACCATCACTCTTATATAATCGGTATGGTGTATCATTTTCTAGTTAGTGGTGGTTTTGCTGTCATGTAGATCATTAATGATGAAATTTGTGAGTTTATGTTATTAGAGAGGCCACATGACAGTTGAAGATCTACTTACATAGTACTTGAATGTATGTATTATTATAACATTGACTACACAAATTTACATATTACTTATTTTTGAAAAAAACAATTAAATGAATAAGCGGTCACAAAAAATTTCTTCAGCTGAATATTCTTTCTATAGTTCTACCCCATAGTTGATTGATTGGTATAGTGTTGGTTGCTCTAATAGACCGTATCAACTAATGATTGACTATACTATTTATTTAGGGTCTACAGGAATATAGAAGAGATATGTATAGTGTTGGCTTTGAAGTGTTTGGATATGTTTAATATGTTTAGGGGTTAAGGTAATATAGGTTTTAGGTTATATAGAAGAGATAAGTATTATATTTGGAAACAGGAGTAAGGGTGGAAAAATATAACTAAAAACTTACTAAAACCCTAAGAGATCAACAACTAAGCTTCACCAGTGAGTAGAGCAACTATCAAGGCTGCCAAATGAATTTTAAAGAAGCAAAGAGTAAGTTTTATTCAATAAATCTTAAAGTATAAATCAAAGTTCTATTTATGGGATTTTTTCAAGCCTAAATAACTTTGAAAAGCTTTAAAAATTAATAAAATATTATTATGTAAATTGATGACTTGTCAGAAGATAAGAGTAAAAAATTAATAGAAATAAAATAAAATTTAAAGCCCTTAAAATATAAAAATTTGGATTAGCAAAATAAGACAAGCAGAGTGGTCTTGAAATTAAGTAATTTTTAAAGAGATTTTTTCTCATGGACTGTTATGATCAAATTAATTATCAAGGGATATTAAATTAAGTTTTTTTAGTTATTCTTTAATGATTTAGAGAAACTATAGATCATCTATGAGCTATGTTGCACCGATACGGATACGGCGACACGGATACGATACGATACAGATACAAGACACGTCAATTCTTAAAAATACAGGATATGGGTACGGCGTGGACATGACATTATAATTTATAAATCATACATAAAAATTAAGAAAGCAATCAAAGCATAATATTTGAAATTAATAAAAAATGAAATTAACATCATTTGTAGCCTCGTGGCTTATAATATCAAAATAAAAGTAAGCATTAAATGTCTAGTACAACAACAAAAACATAAACATAAATTGTCTAGCACATGATGTTTCAACTATTCAATAGAAGGAATGATATGATTAGCTTCTTCAGTGGTTTGTTTTTGAACTTCTATATCATCTTCAATAAATATCATAGCTTCTAATTCAGGCTCATCAAGTGAAAGATTAGCAATTTCTAATATTCTCATATCATCAAGAGACTCAAATCCATATTGGAAATGAGAGAACCTCGCTTGCAGCCGCGGAAGTAAATACGATGAGTCTTCTTTTCAGATTTTTTTTTTTTGTTTTTCAACGGACATGCGTATCAGATACGCGTGTCCTTTTGAAATTAAGTAGTATTTTAATTGGATACGGCAAAGCCGTATCCGATACGTATCGGTGCCGTATCAGAGGCGTATCCGTGTATCGGATACAACATGCCTTCATAAATAGGTGTATCGGTGCAATATAGTCTATGAGCTTGTACTAATAATTTTTATTAACAGAAAGCCTAAATCTTAATGTAGCACCTTGGTTTTTTACCTCATTCTTAGATTTTGTTTTAGTTTTGCATCAACTATTCCCATTCTTTTGAACTGTTACACTCCTTGTAATCATATATTAGTAGAATTATAAAACCTATTATCAAGATATAATTTTGGACTAATTATTTTAAGGGATAATTTTTGAAAGCTAGAATCATCTCCAATGTGCGTTAAATGAATGATTTATTTTGAATAATGTAGTATATTAGAAAACTATTTTGAACAAGAATAGATTTACCACAAGTGAGTGCACTATAATTATCTATTCATCCATGTTAGTGGCGTCTTCATGCATCTAGAAGCCAACATTTAGCTGATACATCAATTTCCATAAATGATAAATCTCATATGTGCATGCACCCCATGATATCTGGCATTCATTGTAATTGTATTTTAAAATTTATATGTCATTATATTGTTGTAGAGTAACCGTTGGATCTAAAAAGAAAAATAATCTCCATGGAGTCTAAAATATGACATACAAATTTTACGAATTAAAACATGGGACGGACTAAGGAAGACAATAAAGTTATTATTCGGAAGTTATGAGAAATCATATTACGTATTATTCGATTAGTGAAGACTATTTCTGTCGCCATACTAGGCTTTATATATAGAATCTGAGTTAGCACCAACACTCATTTTTTAAAGGCATTTTTTGTGTTCTTAGACTAAACATTTTTGGATGAAAATTTTGTCAAGACATCTTGAGTATGGATGATATATTCCTTTTTGATAAATACAAGGATAAATACTGCTAGGTGCTATTGCTACTGACGCAATGGTGGTCTCTTTTTCTCTGGCATTTATAGTAGTCTAGTCTAAGTCAAGTTATGTCTATGGTTTTTACAAACGCTTAATGGGTGGAGTGAGTTTTTGTTCAACGAGATCTATGCATAATCTCGAATGGACACTCTAGATAAGTTTGTGGTTATAGGAAAATATTTGAATGGTTTACTCATAGACTTCTTTGCTGCACCACGAGAGCACTTCAAGAAGGCATTGAGATGACTAGTTGTTGTTGATGTTAATGCCATTTATGATAAAATATATTGTGATAGTAATAATAATGATATCAATATTTTAACTAGCATATAACATGTATAAACACTATCAACAAAAAGATATTTAATTGATTTATATAACATAATATCATAGTGGTTCTTACCATATGATTGTGAATTTGTGACTTTAGATATTGATTAATAATAATAAATACGCATGAATGTTTTAATAGAGTTCTCAAATGTGCTTGAGGATAACCAATCTAGTATTTTATATTTATTATATATCATAAACTGATTGCAATATTTTTAAATTATCTAATGATACTGTTTAGTATTTTGTAGTAGAATATAGCCTATTTGTGTCATGTACAAAGAGAGAATTGATAGTAACGCATGCCAATATCCCAAGCCAACCTGTGTTAACAATAGTGTGTATCAAGTATTTGATATCTTATATTGGTCTTTCCTAATGAATATTATATCACCGATTGCATGTGCTTGTGCTTACACTTGTAATAATCCACAAAAATATTATAATTCATCACAGCCTTGGGATGAGATATTAGGGCTATATAACTTTTGTATCAAGGTTTTTTATATTGAATTATTATAAATAATCATATATTGCATTATTTCATGTAATCTATGAATAAAAACTATAGCCACCATAGGAGGGTTTACCTTTTTATTATCTTTTACTTTTACGAGAAAAGTTGAAAGGTCAATGTTAGACCAACCCAAGAGGGGTCGGTCCAGCTGGTCTAGGAGGGACCAACGTATGTCTATTCCAGGCCAGGCAGAAACTTGGTTCCACACTTCCACCTAGGCTTAGCCCGCCCCCTTGGGATGGGGTCCACACATTAAGGAAGAGAGAGACAGAGAGGGGCGGGTGAAAGGGAAATTTGAATTGGAGGGATTGTTTTGACCTTTTACTTTGTATTGTTTTCTTTTAATAGTTATTTCATCCTAGGGTTAGGGTTATGTGATATTTTTGCTGAATTTGTATTTCTCTTAGGGTTTGCTTGGGTTGTAGCCGTCGGCTAGGGATTAGGAGAGTTGGATCTTCCTCTCGAATTGAAGATATATTGTATCTTGTTTGTTTTCTTTCATTTTTCAACTATTATCAAGTTTCCCTACTGTTTTGCCACCAAATTTCTCTCAAATTGTTTTTTATCTTGCTATCAAATTGATATCAGAGCACTTTTTTGGCGGAAAACAAGTTATTTTTGTTGTTTTTGTGATTTAAGCATAGATCTAATTAATGTCAACAAAGAAGATGCTGATGTTGAAAGGCGAGATGGAACAACTCAAGACTGAAATAGAGGAAAATTATTTGTGGGTGGAGGGGAAACTCTCAGTCATCAAGAACCGCTTTGGAAACTTTGAAGAGATAATGAAAAAGATGCTTGAGATGCAATCAAAAGCATCGCTGGGGATTCCTAGGGTGGAACCAAGAGGAAAGATCCAGGAGGATGGTGATGAATTAGGGAGTGTTTTCCATCAAGGACTACCATGTGGGGCTTCGTTGGTGGGCGGATCAGGGCATGCTTAAGGGAGAACAGCAAGGAGGGAGGCTGAACCGTTTGGTAGACTATCCGAGCATGAATGGAGAAGGGCATATTTGGAGGGAGTCATGGGGTACAACTCAACCAAGGGAGGAAAGAAGGGAATCATACCACCACTACATGTGAGGAACCAACGGAGGAAGAAATTATTGGGGCATGGATGCGAGATCGAGTAAGTTTAATATGCCGGTTTTTAAGGGGAGGATGCCCAGGGTTGGGTGTATCAGGTGGAACGTTACTTTGCTATCAACGGGATAATTGAAGAGGAAAAACTCATGGCGGTGGGTCTATGTTTAGAAGAGGAAATCCTATCTTGGTTCCAATGAAGGAAGGCTAGATATCTGATCTACTCATGGGGAGAATTTAAGGAGTGTTTGTTGGAACATTTCTGAGCCATTTGGAAAGGAGACCTCCACGAACAGTTCTATGCCCTAACTCAGGAGGGGATAGTTATGAAGTACTAGGAGAAGTCTGAGCTGCTATCAGGGAGATTGAGGGGAATCTCTGAGGAAGGATTAGAGGGAAATTTCTTGAAGGGGCTTATGGAGGACATACGGGCAGAACGCAAGATAGTGAGGCCTAGGGGACTAAGAGAGATGATGGAGCTTGCTCGGAGGGTGGTGGAAAAATATAGGAGGGAGAAGGCCAGAGGAGGCAACATCATGGGAGGGGCCTACCGGAGTACCTTTACAACTTTAGCACCCAGAACCCAGACAATATCCTTTTAGAGTGAAGCTTCTAGGGAAAAGAGCTGTGGAGTTCGCCAGAGAAGCAACTTTAAGTGACTTGCATAAGCAGAGGTGCAGGATAAACGGGCAAAAGGATTATGGTTCAATTGTGATGAGAAGTACATGTAGGCGCATAGGTGTAAGGACCGAACTCTTCAGGTTCTCATCATTTGTGATGATGAGGAAGCTTAGGGAGGTGGGAGTGAGGCATCGATGGAGGAGAAAAAGCTACATTTAGACATGGTAGATGTCTCCTTGAACCCAATAGTGGGATTCACTCTGAATCACACTATGAAGGTGAGAGGAGAAATAACAGACAATGAGGTAGTGGTGTTGATAGGCAATGATGCTACCCACAATTTCATTTTCAATCAGGTCGTAGGCCAATTGGGGAAGAAATTGGTGGACATAGGGTGCTATGAGATGATGATGGTGAGTAGGTGACAGGTAAAGGAGTGTGTAGGGGAGGGGTCTTAACTATACAGGAGATCCAAGTAGGTGAGGAAGGATTTTCTTCTATTGGAGATGAGGAGCACTGATGTCATCATGGAGATGAGATGGCTGCAGACCTTGGGGGATACTAAGGTGAATTGAGGAACACTGATAATGGAGCTGATGGTGGAAGGGAGAAGGATGGTGGCTAGGGAGATGTAGGAACCTCCAATGCCATGTTGTCTTTAAAAACCATGGTAAAGATCATATAGGAGGTGGGAGGAGGATTTTTGGTGGAGCTACACAATTTGGAGGGGAGAAAGGGGGGACACCTCTCTTTCAATATAGTTGATTATATAGCAATTCAGTGAGATTTTTCAGCCACCTTAGGGTTTGCCACCATAGAGAGGACATGAACACGCCATCATATTGAGGGAGGGGGAATCACCAATTTGTATCAGGCCTTACTGCTATCCCCAGATCCAGAAGGATGAGATTGATAAGCTGATTCGGGAGATGTTGGAGGTAGGGATTATCAGGCTTGAGCAAGAGCTCTTTTTCTAGTCCAGTTCTACTGGGCAACAAGAAGGGTATAGGTTGGAGATTTTGTGTGGACTACCAGGCCTTGAATAAGGAGACTGTGCCAGACAAATTTATTATTCCAGTGATAGACGAGCTTCGTGGAGCAGCGAAATTCACGAAGGTGGACCTAAAGTTTGGGTGCCATCAAATCTAGATGAGAGAGGAGAATGTTCTGAAGATAGCTTTTAGGACACACAAGGGACACTTTGAGTTCATGGTGATGCCATTTGATCTCACCAATGCCCTTGATATCTTGCAATCCTTCATAAACAAAGTGTTCCAACCTTACCTCAAGAAGTTTGTTTTTTTTTTAATGACATCTTAGTGTACAATAAGTCCAATGAAGAGCATCTAGGGCATCTAAGGGCAATCTTAGAGGTGTTACAGGAGCATCAATTGAGGACCAATCTGAAGAAGTGTTCTTTTGCATAGGCTAGTGTGAAGTACTTGGGGAACATGGTATCCCAGGAAGGGGTGGACGTTGATTAGGCTAAGATCGTGGCAATGCTAAAATGGTCTCTACTTAGGAACCTGAGGGAGCTAAGGGGTTTTTTAGGATTGACGGGGCATTACAGAAGATTCGTGAGGGGATGCAACACCATCGCTTGTCCTCTGACAGAATAGTTGAAAGATAGCTTCTTGTGGGGAGAGACAGTCACTCAGGCCTTTGAGAGATTGAAGACCACCATGACGACGGTCCTGGTCCTGGCCCCACCAAATTTTAGCCAAATGTTCGTGGTAGAGACTGATGCCTTAGGATATGGATTTGGGGCATTGCTAATGCAAAATCACAAACTTATAGTGATGTAGGCAGGGGGGGTCAATTCATCTTGATCCTCTTGTCCTTGGGCTGCTTTTGTCTCTCGGATTGGGTCTTTGGCTGCTTGGTGTTGAGCTTAAAAATTGGGTTCTACTTTAGTCTAGCTTATTAATTCTTGAGTTGATGTTTAGCTCATTAATGTGAAAAGGTTTTCTACTTGATAAGCTCATTATGAGGAGTAAATTAGGTGCATTCCCTCCTTCCCCTTGGCCCCTTGGTTTCCTCTCTGTTTTGCTGTTTCCCAAAGCTGGATTCCTGGTCCCCTTTTGTGCCTATATATGGAGATGTTTGTGGCTGTTTTAGAGAATGTTATGTGAGTTATTTTTGGAGATGTAAACCTAAGGGTTTTGTTGGAAAAGCTTGCGAACTTGTTCCACTTCTTCTTCCTCTCCTTCTTGGGAAAGCTTGCGAGCTTGTCCTCCTATCCTTCGTCTCGGACTTCTAACCCTCTTCTCTCCGCAAGTTTACACCCCACCTGTATCCTTCTTCTCAAGCATGGAAATGCAAGTTTAGATGTCTTTATTGTGTCGTTTGTAAGTGTCATTTCAAGTTATCAAAGTAATATTTTGTTTTATAAAAGTTATGTTGTGTCTTTCTATTATGAGATAAAGTTGTAATTTATCTATTTTGGGGCAATCTTTGTAATTTTCTATTATCTAGGAAGCATTAGTTTTTGCTCCCAAAATTTTGGGGCCCTTCACAAATTTTTGCTTGCATCATATAGCCTACTTTAGCTAACTGTTGACAGATAGAGCTAGACTGAAGTCAGTCTATTAGAGAGAATTGATGGCCATTATAATAGTTATTCATAAGTGGCGGCCTTGTTGGGTTGATATTTCATCGTCAGGACAAACTAGCAGAGCTTGAAGCACTTGCTAGAGTAGAGGATGGTGACTAAGGAGCATCAGAGCTGGTTGTCAAAGTTGCTGGGATATAATTTTGAGATTCAGTATAGGCCAGGGCTAGAAAATATGGCGGTTGACGCCTTATCTAGATGCGTGGGGGAGCTCCAAGAGATAGTCATTTTGATACGGCTGATGTTGGATTGGAGGGCAATTAAGGAATAAAGCATGCAAGATAAGGAGCTAAGAAGGATCAGAGCAGATCTGCTGAAGGATGAGAGTAGCCATCCTGGCTATTCAGTAGATGGGAAGAGACTACTATACCATGTAGGTTTGTGCTATCGCGAACCTCGATTCATATCCTGCACTTGCTATAGAAGTTTCACTGGAGCACTATTGGTGGTCACTCTGATATGCAGAAGACATACAAGAAATTGGTTACAGATTTATGTTGGAAGGGGATGCACAAGGATGTAGAGGAGATGGTAGCTAGGTTTGGGGTTTGCCAGAAGAACAAATACATGGTCATGGCTCCAGGGGGACTACTACAACCCCTTGCCCTTCCCGTCAGAGTGTGGGAAGAGGTCTTCATGGATTTCATAGATGGGCTACCCCGATTTGAGAGGTTTACAATTATTCTGGTGGTGGTGGATAGACTGAGCAAATATACTTATTTCATTCTCCTAAGATACCCTTACACGGTAGTAACAGTGGCATCGACATTCATTAGAGAGGTGGTCAGATTACACAAGATACCGAAGTCTATAGTGTCTGATTGAGACAAGGTGTTCCTTAGTCATTTTTGGAGGGAGTTGTTCATGTTGCAAGGGACTGCTAAAGAACACCATTTACCACCCTTAGACATACGACAGACGAAGGTGGTAAACAAGAGCTTGGAGACATACCTGCAATGCTTTGCTTCATCGACACCTTGGTTGTGGGCCAAGTGGCTGGCATGGGCAGAGTACTGGTACAATCTTCGTATCATTTAGCATCCCAGACGACTCCTTTTAAAGTGTTGTACAACAAAGATCTGCCACACTTGGTGTATTTTGGGCAGAGTAGCACACTGATCTTTTCAGTATGTAGTACGCAGAGGAGAGGAATAGGGTACTGAATAAATTGAAAAGACAACTGTTGAGGGCCCAGTAGATCATGAAAAGACAGGCAGATGAGCACGGCAAGGACATTCACTTTGAGGTGGGGGATAGGGTGTATTTGAAGCTTCGTTCCTACAGGCAAGGGACAATGGCGAGTAGGAGGAATGAGAAGCTGGCCCCGAGATACTTCAACCCTTATGAGATAATGGAGGGATCGAAGCAGTTGTGTATCGATTGAGGCTGCCTTCGACCGCGACTATATACCTGGTATTCCATGTGTCACAATTGAGGAGAGTTATAGGGGATCATACATCAAGTGCAGGGTTATCAGTGACATTGACAAAGGATTTGGTGTTGGTTTTGGAACCATTGGAGTTGGAAGGAGTACAATAGGGAGAGGGAGGAAGTATGGAAGTGCTAATTAAGTGGAGGAACCTACCTTTGTACGACACTACATGGGAGCTGTATGAGAGGATGAAGCATCAATTTATGTCCTTTCATCTTGAGGATAAGGTGGTTCTTTGGGAGAGACTTATTATTAGATTGGCCCATGAGGGGCCGATCCAGCTGGTCTAGGAGGGACCAGCCTATGTCTATACCAAGGCAAAAGCCTGGTTACACCAAGCTTAGCCCGCCCCCTTGGGGTGGGGTCCACACATTAAGGAAGAGAGAGGGGGAGGTGAGAGGGAAAATTTGAATTGGAGGGGTGTTTTGACCTTTTATTTTGTATTTTTTGCTTTTAATAAATCTTAGGGTTAGGGTTATGTGATATTTTGGCTGAATTTATATTTCTCTTAGGGTTTGATTGAGCTCTATCCACCGGCTTAGGTATTAGGAGAGTCAGATCTTCCTCTCGAATTAAATATTCATTGTATCTTGTTTGTTTTCTTCTATCTTTCATCAATTATCAAGTTTCCCTAGTGTTTTGCCACCAAATTTTTCTCAATTTCCGTTTTATCTATCTGAAATTCCAAATTTCAGCCAAAATTCTTTGATTTCTGCAAGTATTTCCTATCAGTCAATGAATGCTGAAAATAAAAAAATAGTGGATAAACTTAGATCAAATCCTAATAGAACATGTGCATTTTGCAAAAATAAGGGCCATAATAGTGCAACTGTCCTAAAAATTCAAATATTAGTCTATGATGTTTCAAATTTCTTTCATTTTTGCATGTGTTTGACTAAATTAGGACTAACTAGTATTTTTTTTATTATTAATTCTTCACTTCTCTTTTTTGCAAAGAAGGCTAAGGGTGCAGGTGGAGCAAGCTGTCATCATGCTAGATGATGTAGTATGTAGATTGATACAGACTGAGCTTAGGCTGAGGTTCATCCTAGCATTTCCTCATTAAGTGAATCACATTGAGTCATAAATAGATATGAGATCAATAACATCTCTTTTTTACTAAAATTTATCCAATAAATTAATATTGTTAAAGCTATGATAAATATATTACTTTATAGAACATGATTCTTCAAGCCGTTAGTCATCTACAAATGGCTAGTAATTGGTCGATGCAATGCCTTCACTTTATTTAGGGTTTGGAGCATTTCCATAATTTAATGCATATAATATATGCAATTTATCGAGCTCGGTCACCGCATCATAATTTTGGCAGATGGCGGTATCATCTGATGAATATGTACCACTTTCTTATAGGGGAGATGACCATCATGCTCTAAGACGTATAGATTATTCATGTTATAAGGGTGCATATTGTAGCTTTAGGTGGACCTATAATTTGTTGACCTTAATTTATGATGGGCAAGTTGGTCAGAGCACTGTGATGAATTACTCTGAAGTTACCATGAAACATATGTTGTTTATTATCTTCCAGGTAAACATAATGTCATACCAAACTTTCATATGAGACACTCCAAGAACTCTTATTAATACCCTTATATTGATTATGATGAATATTTTATACATATTCTTACATGAAATTATATTTTTCTAGTTTTTTAAGATACCATAGATGCTACACACTTTACATGTTAGGATGTTTCGTGCTGTCTGGTGCATAGTCACATCTATATCTACAATATACATAATCGTATCTATATCTACAATATTTTTTATTGTTGGAGTACTTGACTATGTTCAACAACTTTTTTTTTTGGTGAAGAGTCAATACTTGTGCACTTCTCTAAGGAGTTGAATGTATCAATATGTCAACACATATAAATATGACTAATTTGCATATCTTTTAAGTATGATAATGTTGGGAGGTCAATTATCCGTGTATTTTTCCAATGAATATTATTGGAAAACCACTTTGATAGATGTGCTTTTCTAGGAATTTGATAACTATCAAGAAAATATTTTTTGAGTAATTATTATTAAATTTACTATGACCTTTAAATAGAATGTAAAATGGGTGTGGAAAATATCAATTGGTATAAGGATGATATTGATAGTCTTTTTGATAGTTTGGGGTGTGGGTCTCCGAAAGGATTCTGCTCGTGTGGTTCGAATGCAAAGAGTACGATCACACTATCCTGTAGGACAAAATGGTCGTAGGCCTTTACACTCGGCACAAGCAGGCCGATGGAAGAGCAGATGGGGTTATAGATACGATTAGCCATAGAGGATAGCGGGTTTTCACCTACGCACCTCGATGGATAATAATATCTATAACCCTAAATTCACGAGATTTCCCCTATTCGATACATCAGCACCGAATAGGGTTTATTTGATTGTGGGGATCGATTTCCTACGGGCGCAAGCCCCCGTAGTTAATTACATCTTAGACCTCGGTCTAAGAAAACTCTCGATTAAGGACAGTGTATTATTCACTTCTTAATTTGGTGCACAGAAAAAGTTCCTAAGTTCTATTCCAAAGAGTTTCTTCTATTTACCCTTAACGATGATTAGACAATTTTGAATGGATAAAGATATGATTAAAATTTTGAGTTTAGAAGATCAAAGACCAGATTACTATCCTAAGAGAAACGACAGACTCAAAACACAGATGAAAGGAGACACACTGAGGGGTGTACAACCTGGACTTATGCTTGCCTGGAGTGAGCTGCCAGCTAACATCCTAAACACAATCAATCGCCCTATATGTATACAAGATAGGAAGGCTCTATCCTAGGAAATCAAAGATTTGTAGTTTAAAAGATTTCAATCAGGGACTCTACGATATGCAAAAAGATGTACTTAGCGCCATGTATGATGCATGAAACAGATACGAAATATCCTTAAGTCTACTGATGTAATGCATGTATGTAAGTGAAATACAATGTGAAGTAAGGTGTGTAAAGACAAATGCATGCATGACATCCAGAGTACAGAAAAAGTAAATAAACACACCCTAAGGGTACCCTCCAGGCAAGGTACCCGCACAGAAAATCATTCAAACGGTGCCCACTGGCACAAATAGGTGGCCTACTCTACAGGCCTAAATGACCCTAATGGTCTCTAAGGCTCACAAAAAAAAGAAAGAAAAAGGGGGGTATCGTACCCAAAACCAGAAGGCCAAAAACCTAGCGGTGCCCACTTCGTGTGGGAAAACGACGATGCCCAATGGCACAAGTAGGTGGCCTACTCTACAGGCCTAAATGACCATAATGGTCTCTAGGGCTCACAGAAGGGGGGCAAGCTTTGACCTATAGGGCCAAAGCTTCGTCAGTGAACTAACCTAAGGCTGGCTACCTAAACATGCTAGAATACCTACTAACAAGCAGTGTGTGATGTGAAGCAGTTCGATATATAACTAAAAAAAATTTACTTTACAAATTGCAGAAATTATACCTGACTGTATGTGGCGCTGCCACTTAAAAGCTTATAAGCAAATTGCTCCGTTTAGCTCCTGACATTAAGCTCCAATGTACCTCGCAAGAAAAGATAACAGAGAAATATATATATGAGCGTAGATGCCGTTCAGAAAAGAAATACAGATAAATAACAAATATATAACTAACAGGAAATTGAATAAAGCTAACAGAAAATTTAATAATTGCATTTATAGAGCATGTGTACGTAGTAAACACTGAACAATAAAAGAAAAACATTGGCCTAACCTAAAGCTAGTAGTCGTGTCCTAGCAAATCAATCTAAGTTTGTGTATGTTGTGTAGTTTTGGATAGGTCATATGTAGGGAAGTTTAATTATGATTGCTTTCATTTGATTTGTTAAAGGTCAAAAGAGAAATTTTAATTTAAGTTTAAATATTAGTATTTTAGGATTGATTTTGGAGATTTTACTTTTAGTATTTGATTGATTATCACCTTTGTTTCACACCGAGGCCGTGAGGTTTATTTCACCCTCCTTGGGGCTAACTTAATAGCCTCGTAGGCCTGGGTTACCCAGTGACAACCAATTTTTGTTGAATTATTTTAGTTTGTTGTAAATTAAAAAAGAAATGTATATTAGGTGATTTATTATCGATCAATGTTTGATTCAAATTATTAACAATTAATTAAGTTTAAGTTTTGCCACTCCATCGAATTCATTCGTGGCGTTGTGCCACCATGCTCGAGGAACCAGGCCTCCTTAGGACACTTAGCCCCGCAGCTCGGAGTAGTCCATCCAATAAACTTCATCTTTGGAGTGATTGTTATATATTAAGGGGTTTGTTGACTGATTTTAAAAGATTGATTTAAGAGATTTTATTTTATGATTTGATTGAATTATTCAATAGTTACAAATTAGGAAGAAAGATGAACTAGGCAGTTTATTATCAATTAAGAGATTAGATTAAATTTGCTATCAACTGGTTCGTGGCGTTGTGCCACCAGGCTCGAGGAACCAGGCCTCCTTAGGACACTTAGCCCCGCAGCCCGGAGTAGTCCATCCTAAAAACCAAGTTGATATAGTTATATTAAGAGGTTTGTTGATTGGTTTTAAAAGATTAGCTTAATGTTTGATTGAATTTTAGGTGAGTTAGTAGATTTGGATTTTAGAAGATTTTCAGCTTAATGATTTTTAATTGATGTTTGATATCCTAATTTAATCTACACCCTTTTAAGATTTAGATTGGTTATGGGTTGATCATTAGGTTAGTTAGATTTGGTTTAGGTTTTATAATTTTTAGCGATTATGAATATTAATTATGGTTTGTTTTAAAGCTAGGTATTTTAATACATTTTTAGAAGTTGAATTATAATTGATTTGATTGGTTGATTATTAACAGATTAAGGGGAGCTAAACCTAGGAAACATGTCTCTAGATTTTCTATGTTTTGATGTCTCTATCGTATAAGGAGCATGCATCCTAAGTCTATGTTATCTAAGACCGATCCTTAATTTTTGTCCTTAGATGTCACTAAGGTTGTAGGACTAAAAACAGTGTTGTTTTCTAACCTTTAGGACTTTCGTACATATATCAATAAACTTAAGGATTCATGTATAAAAATACAATAATAAGTAACAAAGCAGTAGGAAGGCGAGAAGTAAGAGGAAGAACGACTAAACACAATAGAAAGAAAAGAATAGAAATCAGAAACAAAATGAATGTAGGCATTATTGTTTTAGACACACTTCTTTGAAGCCAAGTGTGTCTCTAAAATAGCCTCCTCCCTAATTCGATATAATACGAATAGGGAAGAAGGTATTTTCAATGCCCTTTACTGTCCCCACCTTCCAAACAAGGCACTTGAATGAGACTCAACTCAAACAACTAAACCTACCCTTTAAACAAAACTCCGAATGACAAAGAGAAACAAATCCCGAAAATAGACCTCTCACTTAAAACCCAAAACATGATCTTACTACCGACTAATCGCAAAACCACTTAGAAAACAAGTGCAAGCGAGAAGAAAGACAACTCCCCCACGAAATACCACATCATTCTTACAAAAAAAACATCAATGAGTCTACCACACAAAGCTAATCGTAAAGCTAGAAGTCCCAAAATATCTCATGAAAAACCTCTAAATGAAATACTACACAAAATTCCACACAAAGCATCTATGAAAATCTTTTGACACAGAACTCTACAAAATGACAAATAATCAAGTGCCTCTTTTTAATTTGATGTGGGGTGAATTTCATGAAAGTCTTCTAACCAGAAGATTTCATGAGATTTCCGATCATAAAACATTCACAAAGCTTTTCCAAGACAAAATCGTTCATAAAATCCTTCAATTTAAAATAACTTGTAAATCTTTCTAATCATAAAGCAAACAAAGAAATTTTCTAATATAAGATAAATCATGAACCCTTAAGTCATAAAACAATTCAAAAGATTTCTTAGCAAATATCTATATTGCATGCTACCAAATATCTAAGGGAGCACAAGAAAACCTCACCATTTCATTTCGATCCAATTTGAGCCAAATACAAATAAGCAGAAATGGTTTGAATAAAAGCTCATTCCACCTTAAAAGAGTTTAATAAACCTTTTTTTTTTTTTTAGAAATCAAGGAAAGTCAACGACACAAAACATGGATCGTGGTACTGGCTTGAATCAAATTCACAAGCTTCTTTTAATGTCAAATACATTCAAATAATTTTGTCCGGAGCTCAAAACCCAATCTTACATTTATTGAAAAGAAGAGAAACAACAAGAAAAGGGCATATGAATATTCTCCAAATAAGAAGCTCGCGTTCATCAAGGAGAAACATGTTTCAACTTTCAGGTTTTATAAAAGAAATGAGCAGATAAACAGCATGATCACCAAAGTAATATAGCTGAAGCTCCATTATGATTGATTACACATGCTTCTAATGAATTATAAACAACAAAGAATACAAGTGCTTCACCAAATACCATCCATAAAATACACCATCATGCCATCTCATCAAACATCATAAACCGCTTTAAATTCGCTTTTGCACAGTGGATTACAACTGAACATGCCAAACTTTGCAAATGATATCAAATTCTTTTCCACCCAACATGCAATTGGTGAGGCTCATAGAAGATGCACTTAAAAGCTACAATTACAACTACCAAACATATGTCAAACCACTTCTTATATTTCCACCAAAGTCATTGTAATAAGACATACTCAAGAAAATAAATCATATTTCTTAATCCAAAGCCATTTCATCCTTCCCAAAGTTCATAAGAGACGCCAACATCACGTTGCAACATTGGTTCAAATACGCACACGATTACTTTCCAATTATAGAGCAATTTGTAGAATTTCTCCAACACATAGCATATATGAATATTCAGACAAAGGATTTTTAGTATAGAGCAGCTCCTACTATAACCATGCAATTCTTATTAACATGAGAGCATAAAAATATCAGCACCTTTTGTTTTGTGAATTTCCCGAATAAGAGAAACACTATACCTTACTGATTTTTGAACTTTGGAGGGAGGTAAAGACATCAAACCAAGAAATTCCTCATGCCACAACTTGCTTTTAAATCATGATTTAGAAATTCAAAGGGACCCAACAGGAATACATGATGGAAATTCACTCTAAACAATAACAACCTCCACTAGTCATCTTTAATACTTCATTGCTAGAATAAAGTAGGAACAAGGTACAATCAAAGCCATCAACCCAATGACTTACTAAAATTAAATACTACTCATTCATCAAATTGATACTAAACGATAAACACAAAATGGTTCACCATTTTCTTAAATCTTGAGGAATAACTATCAACTCATTATGGAACACATAAATATGGTGTTGAGATAATCGACGCAAGTGCATAACAAAGAATGATTGCACTTACCACAAAAGTATAAATTTACATTCAAACTCTTTCATTTCAAACAAGATCTATTACACCTGTGTGTCACACTACCTCATTGAGGCATTTTGTCGAATAATTAACATGCGATGTTATGAAGATCTATAGAACCAATCGATATGAGAAATCATGTTTTATATCTTAATGGCAAGAAGGCCTATATTATTTTGCTGAGGCATTCCATCAGATAACTAGCATGCCAAACATTTTACAGACTCTATGAAAGCATTTGATGAATATGCACGATAAATTTCCAAGTTCATGTATATCATATTTCAAACTTTAAATTAAAACTGAAGAAATAACAACAAAGGAAGCCAAGGAGATTACGTACAACAAAATTTCTTTGAGCTCGTTTCATAAAACTCTCATCCAAGAATAACTAAATTTCCATTTCAAAGAGAGGAAAAGGGGATTCCTCCATGTTCAAATGTAATAGATTAAAATATTGAGAGATACACACAAGACTGTTCTAAACCTCTAAAAAAAAAAATTCATTTTTCAGATTTCAAATAAACATGAAATTTCAAGCCATTATCGATTCATTTGCTTCAAGAAAATGTAGAACAACATAGATCTTGCCATAGGACATATTCACACCTCACAAAACTATATAGATTACCCTCCTAAACAAAATATTTATAACATAGAGAAACCCTTATTCAAAAAACTGTATGAAAGGTAAACTATACACAACTCCATTCGCCAGACAACGATGATTTTGTTACAGAATTCATCCATGCTTCGGAAGATTTCTCTAGTTAAATCTTCAAGAGGAAACATTCACAGATAATAAACTATCTAACCCAAGCAAGCACAAGAATTTCATCACAGCAAGAAATCAATGCTTTCATGGATGATTTCACTTGATAAACTAATCACTCAACCATGTCATCCGTAATAGCAAGAAGAAGAAGAAGTAGAGGATGAAAAGAAGAGGAGGGCAAGGGGAAGAGATCACCTGCTCCAAGGAAGAAGGAGGCGTCGGGTTCAGTCTAGGCACGCGAAGCCGAGAATGGAAGAGGCGTCGGGTTCAGCCTTAAAGGTCGGACGGGCTTGGAGGTGTCGGGCTCGATCTCCAGGCGATGGAGAGGGAGCGGGAAGCAGGGTCGGTCCAGGTGGACTCGGGTTCGGTCCTGGAGGTTTGACGAACCTTGGCTTCGGTCGGCGTCCGCGAACAAAGGAAACAGGGAGGCCGGCGTCGGGCTTCCTGGCTTGGTCCGGACAGAGGAGGACCGGAGAGGGAGAGCTGGACGCGAGAGAAGGAGATCGGGTGGGAGGTTCCGCCTGGATGTCCCAATAAGAGGAATCGGGAGCTAGGGGGAAGCGAGTGCTCAGTCGGGGTCCTCTACACGGGAGAATAGGAAGAAGATGAGGAGCTCGGCCTCGTCTGGAGCTCGTGAACCCGAGAGAGAAGGGAGAGGTCGGGATTCGCCTGGGATCTCCGGAACCGAGCGTGAGAGGGAGCGGGCCAGATTGAGAGCGGATGGAGGCTTTAGTCTTAATTAGGGCGCCAAGGGAGAGGGTAGATCGGAGCCGTCCGATCAAATTCTTTGATCCAACGGTGGGATTCAAACCGGTTTGGAAATTCAATCAAATTTTGATTAAGACTTAGCTAGACTCAAGGGACTGAAATCAGGTGCAAAATTGAGTCAAATCTGGTTCGATCCGGGTCAACTCGAGCTCGCCTCGACTCAACCAAAATTAATTCAATAAAATAAGATAAAATAAATCGACCACAAATCCATGCCAATTTGACTTAAATCAAGCCCGACAAGGCCCGATCAAATCAATCAAATATGCTAAAGAGCAAATCAGGCTAAAAACGAGGTCAACATGGGGTATAAACATATTGTCTTAACATCTTTTATAATCATAATACATAAATATATGTGAAACTTTTTATTAAAACATTATAAACAGATCGACATACTTGATGATAGATTACTTCATACACACTAAAGGCCTACAGATATTTTCTTCTGGTGGACAGAGAAATGCTAGTATAATGAAATTTACTTTGGATGAAATCACATAATTACCTAATAGAGGGTTGATATCCATTCATATTGAATATAGTGCATTCAATCAATGGACTTATCATTATTGCCATACAAAGCATGCCTATGTTAAGTCACAAGCCAATTCACATTCTATGGAGATTGATTTCTAATGCTTTACTATGATTAACGCTTGATGCTCTACGAAGATTAACTCTTGATTCTTTATGGAGATCAACTACTGATGCTCCACGATACTCTACCTACATAGTACCTTTTATATATACATGGTCATAAACATATACAAAAATAGGACCATTGACTATGAAAGGGATAGCGCATTTGAGCGCAAAACCATCGATATAATAATATCCGATGTTTGAACTGCAATGAAGTATTTCTTAGAGTGGTTACTTGGAATCACAATTTAATGATTTGCTAACACCCACACTATACATTATAATTATTCTTTTTTGGATGTCTCTAATAGGCGTGGCATTAGCTCTAACCTAGCAAGACACACTGCAATCTCATATTCTGTCATCTTAAGATGAGGTAGAGCCAATTATAAATGATCGCTAATTAGGAGAATGGATATTATGAACCATTATTAGATATATAACAAATATGGATATTATCCCACACCACTATAAGAGAATATAACACTAGTATCAGGAACAGTCATTACAAGAGCAAATAGATATACATACTTAGAGTTAATGCTATCCCGCATCATTATAGAACATATCATCATTATGTTCTCCTATGGCAATGTAGGAAGACTAGAAAATATCTATTATGGGCTTGTAATATCTTTTATTAGCGTAGAACCATCGATACAATAATGACCATTCTTTGAATTATAGTGGGATGCTTTTAAGAGTGGTCACTTGGAATTACAATTTTATGGCCTACCTATATCCACACTATGTCTTAATTATTCTTTTGGACATCACCAACAAATGTGCCATCAACCCCAGCCTAGCAAGACAAGCTTTATATGCAATCTCAGCTTCTATCATTGCAACATCAAAAGATGGGGCAGAGCTAATTGCAAAGGATCACCAATTATAGGAATGGCTATTACAAGCCCCAATTAGATATATAATTAAAATGGATATTATCCCACGCCGATGAAAGAGAACGTAACATCATAAGAAGAAATAGCCATTATGAGCCCAAATAGATATATACTTGAAGTAGATGCTATCCCCCTGTATAACATATTATCATTGTGTTCTTCTAGTAGTATAGAAAGGTGTAGAAAATATCTATTTTGGGCTTGTACTATTTGTTCCCTTAATGAGTGCTCATTTTTAATTGACCCTACCTCATATTCAGGTGATACAATGCCAGAGTATGGGACTACATCTAAAATATGTCTTGATAGGCTGAGACTAACAAATTGCTTATTGGTGGCATCCTTGAAGAACTATTGTTGTGTACGATGCAAGTGTTGGTGAGTCATAAAGTTGTGATTATATGTGACCTCCCTTAGAAACACCCCTCATTATAGTTTGAAGGATGGTCATTTATGTATTGATAGTTTTGCGCCCAAATGCCATGTCCCTAGTACAGTGGAGGGTCTTGGGTTTACACATATAGATGACCCTACATATGTAGAAGGTTCCATGCATGTGACTATCATGAAGTGTCAGCAGTTGATGTTCGTGGGGCGTTAATAGTCGATCATTGTAGAGTGCATGTAGTCATTCTTTAGTGTGTGAGACGTTGATCATTGTGAAGCATCAGAAGTTGATTTTCATGGATCATGATTTGTCTCGTGACTTTTATAGATATGTTTTTTGATATTCATGCTCAATTCATTACTTGACTAAACTATAATTAATGTGAAAATGCTACTCCACTATGCTAGACAACTCTATAATCTCATCAAAAATATAATCTGCATTGAATTTATTATTTTTCTATGCCCTTGCAAATATATCTGTTTTTAGTGCGCATGAAGTAATCTACCTGCATGTAAATAATACTTTAGTATTCAAAACAATGTTAAACCAAATATATGCTTTTAGTGAAAGTGTGAAGTTTTATAGCATATTACTATGCTTTCGCCAGGTGACTTGGGGTAGTATTTAGTACTTGTGTCAACCCTCCAATTGGGATGCCCAAGATTTATACTCATGCAAGTAATTTGCCAACTCTTTTCTGCTATCATAATTATATACTATGATTATAAAAGGTGTCAATATAGTACATTCGTACCTGACTGTCGGATACTGTCAATTTCATCCTAGTAATTCTCACTTTGTCAATTGATATTTTTTGGAATTGTTCCTCATTTCACTTGAAGATCATAAACAAATTTAATTATAATTACTCAAAAAATAATTTTTTTTACAATTATCAAATTCTTATGAAAAACTACTATACTTGTATCCAAGTGATTTGTCGACAACATCCATTTTAAAAGGTATGTGTTGAGTTAGCCTCCAAACATGCTATCGTTCTTATAACCATACTTGTAAGAGGTGCAAACAATCATCTATATTTACATATGTTGTTGATAAATTTAACTTCGTACAATTAGAATTTTTGCTATTTTTGTATATAGAATTTATTATAGATTTTTTTGCAAAAAAGTAAAAATATAGAATTTATCTTGATTCGTGGCTTGATGTGATCCACATAATAATTAGATGTTAAAATGAATTTCAGCTTACACTTGGTTTCTATAAATTTACGTTTCCCCTTGTCTAGCACAACAGCAGCCTATATTGTCTGCATCCTAAACCATCACTGTATATGGGAAAAATTTGAATATTAATAGTAAAAACATGCCAGTTAGTCATAATCATGTCACACACGTGCAAGATCTATAAAAATTTGAAGCATCCAGCTGATACTTTGATTTTTAGGGCAAGATAAAAGTATTATGAACTTTATTCTTGCAAATTGCGCTCATTTTATTGAAATTCTCTTGGTTTGCCCATTGCAATTTTAATTCCAACACTCCTTGGCCTTCTCGTTATTCTCTTAATTTTAAGAGGTAATAAAGGAATAGTTCCTTGTTCGTGTTTATACAGTGGCCATATTGCTTTCTCGGAGATTACATGAAATCATACATTGTAAGATTGTTTGTATGATCAAATTTAAAGAACTTTGACACAAAAGTTGCATGGTTAAAATATCTCGCTCTTAGTGTAGCGATTGCATGTAAACATGAAATATAATATATTCTTGATTTATTACACGTGCAAGCACACATGTTCTATGTTATAATATCCATTTAGAGAAAACCCTACGTGATATATTAAATGGTTGATTCTCACAGCCGTTAAGAAATATTAGCTTGGGACATCATTGTGTGTTATGCTCAATCCTTTATAATGCTATATTCATACATGATACAAATGGGGGTATCTTCTACTAATAGCCACATTTTACCATCATTAGAAAAATATCATCAGTAAAAGGTATACACCATAGTACATCCTCTTATAAATGTCTAGTAAGAACATCACTGGCTTAAACAAAATGATATGGGTTTAATTAATCCTTGTAATCCAACTGAAATAGGAAAATACTTGGTCAAACCACCATATGTTTGAACATGAGTAATAGCTCATGTATAAACATTATTAATTAATTGAATATAAACATTATTAACTCATTTCTTTTCTAGAACTTTTTAGAGACTTTTTTATATGCTTTCTCCAAATCAATAAATATCATATGTAGATCCTCCTTACTCTATACATCTCCATCAAGCCTCTCAACAATTATATAACTTCTATTGTAGACCTACCCAGCATGAATTCAAACTGATTTTGAGAAACATTAGTATCACGTCTTAACCTATGCTCAATTACCCTCTTCCAAAATTTTAATGTATAACACATTAACCTGACATCTTTTTAGTCTTCAAAATAGTATTAAAAGTTTACTAAGCCAAGAAAGTTTTTGATCTCTTAAGCGTTTTCACATCTCTATTGGAATATCATAAAGTCTCACTGCTTTTTCATATTTATTTTCTTTAAAGCTTCTCCAACTTCGGTTTTATTAATATGATGATAAAAATAAAAATATCTATTTTCATTTATGGTTCTAATGTCAGTAAAGTCAATTGTATTCTCACAATGTACATTGAAAAGCTTATCGAAATATTTTATCCACTTATATTGAATATCCTCTTCGAAGAAAAACACTTTTTGATCTTCATCTTTAATGTACTTCACTTGAACTAGGTCATTCTCCCATCTATTTGCTTGACTAACTTATATACATCTTTTGTCCTACTTAGTATGTAATCTATTTTATAAATCACTAAGAGTTAATTTTTTTTATCATATATTACTTTCTTAGACTCCTTATAGATTCTTATATATCTTTCTCAATTTTTTGAATTTTTATACCTAAATTAATTTTTATAGTAAATTTTTTTAATATTTGATATTTTCTTGCATGCATATTTGTTGTCATTGATTTATGTTTAAAGCTATCATAATGTAATAAGAACCACTTTGTGATATCAGGTTCTATAAGCCAATCAAATGCCTATTTTATTATATTATTTATGTTTGTCATGTGTTGATTAAAAAAACCTGATATTGTTGTTGTTGTCAACCTAATACATTTTATCACATACGATATCAACATCCGTTTAATGTATTTTTAAAGATCTATTGTACATGTTGCAAACAATATTTATGGGTAGCCCATGGGAAGATTTTCCTACGATCACAAATTTATATATAGTGTCTATTTGAGATTATGCATAAGTTTTTTTCCAGCATGAATCGACTCCACCAAGTCGTGAAGCATTTATAAAAGTCACAACCATGGCTCATTACACTCAAAATAAATTACTGCAAATGCTAAGGGAAGAAACCACCATTTTTGTCAAAATAAACAACAGCTATTAATGTAGCTCTATGTTCACTAAAGAGGAATGTACATTCTATACTTACGACATTTTTACAGAATTTCCATCCAGAAATGCTTGGTCCATAAGCCCAAAATAATGTTGTGAAAATCAGTGTTAGTGTTGAATTATATTCTGTATACAGAGCTAAACATGCTGATAAAAATAGTCTTCATTAATTGAAATAATGAGCATGATTTCTCACAACTTTTAAATTTTGAATTTCCCCTACCTTTACGGGTGTTTGCACACACAATGCATGGAGGAAGTCACTAAAGAGAACCTTGTGAGGCGAGCAACTTGAGGCTAATTGCATTCAAATTAAATAGTTGATGATGATGTCATCATGAATTTTGTCCTTTTTTCCTTCATCGATATACATGTGGTCTTTGTTTCAACACCTCCCACCTTTGAATGGCAGTCTTAATTATTTCCTAACAAGCTATGGACTGTACAGTCAAATAAGTACTGAATGACAATCCTTTTATTGAACTTTTATGAGTAATGACTTGTCTGTCTTGATAGACCTATATTATGGATGATAAAACTGAATCATTTGATGGTATGTAATCATCCAACAAACAACACCACGGAAAAACACGTGATTACCGTCGCACGTTCCGGCGGATGTTTTGTCGTCGGAAAGTACTGCGTTCATACCGGCGCATTTTGCGACTGAAAAACAACGGCGTTATTTCCGGCGGAACGGTGGTCGGTAGTTTTCCGACGCCCAATACGCCGGGGTTAACGTCGGAAAATACACGCATTTTGCAACTCTTTGAACTACAATATTAAATGGATGGAATAGTGAACTTTATATGCTATAAGTTTTCTTATATATCTGCTTATTTGATCCCTTACGTGTTAGTATTCTCAGAAGTCATTGACATCCACCAGATCTCTTAGTTAATCCCTTACGTGTTAACATTCTAAAAAATCTTTGACAATCCACAAGGTCTCTTTGACATTAACAGTTTTTTTTTAGTAATATTTTGTTAATATCATTAAAATTATTGTATGATCTCATTTATGATAGAGATGGCAAGTCGTAGCTATGAAGAAGCTTGTGAAGGCTTGAGTAACCCTTATAGGAAAATCTTTAGCTGGAGACCTCAAGACAACGTCATTTATGTCAGGAGAATTTATCATGCCAAGTTGAAATTATGCAAGTGGTTGATGGTAAGCTCACTTTTAATTTTCCCCCCAAACGTATTAATGTCAATAGATAACAACCTAAATTAGTTATATTATTGAGAGAAGAGTAACATAAAATTGGTGGTGTAAAGCCCAGGTTGGAGGTGATGCTTTTTTGAAATGAAATTCAATACAAATGGACATATAAGATAGGCAAGTGATTTGACAAATCTATCAATGTAAGATCCCAATGTGCTAGCTAATCAAATCTATCGATGTTATAGACATCATTTGACAAAGGGGCAGGACGAGTTATTATTTAAAATACATAGATGAGACTATATATGGTTAGTAGTAGAGATCCTGGAAGTAATTATCTTAGTGATAGTAGATGAAGATTAATGTTAAGTTCATTCTTGCAATACATCATTTAGCTGTGTTGCATAATATTCAAATGAAGTGCCATCACGTTTTGTGAAAAAAAGTCAAGAATAAAGAACTTTGTTAAAGTCATGCAAGTTGCATAAGAAACACATTCATGATTCATTTAACTCAGATTATACAATAACAAAACCAAGCTGGAATAGATCATTATCAGTGTCAATCACAATAGTTGTTAGTAGAGTCGATAGTGACACTATTTAGAAATATATGTCCAAAACTCTAGAACAAGCTTTTGAAACAATATGATGAAGTAAAATTGATTTTGTAAACTACATATGGCATTCTAGTTTTGATGGCTTCTATGAAAAGGTATAAGGATCTTATGACTATTCTTAGCTACCAAAAATTACTTACTTTTTCCTCCTTGCATCCCATGCCCTGATGTATGTGTTTCAACAATTAAAATTGGCTTCTACTTGACTAATTATCTTCCTTAGTTTCATATCAATTTATAGTTATATGCTCGAAATAATAAATTGACATTGGTGGTGTCCCCTAGATAATTGGATGATGACCTTTATGCTAACATTCAATAATGGAGATACTCTAAACATTTTTAATCGTATTCTTTGTAGCATGCAAATGTCAACCATAAAACTTAGATTAATTTGAAAGGAATTTTTTATATTTGACTTTTTTATTGATTGACCACACGTTAATAGCGGTTTGTAGGTCTAATTTATTTTAAGAAAATATACCAACATATAATTAAGTAGGAATCAAATTTTTTTCTGTAAATGTTTAATGATCTAAGCGACTCAAAGTTCACAGTAGCATCTGTTTAGCTCTTAAGCATTTGAAAAGGTTGAATGAACTCATTATTTAGTTCCAACTGATTAGACATTTCAACTCTATTGAATACCTCACACTTAGCATCTCATGGCCCCTTTAACTTATTTGGCTTTGGAATTCCTACAAATATGGCTTGTTATTCTTTTAATCAAAGCTTAGCATGCTCTTGATGGTTTAACTGGTCATTTTTTCATGCTTCTACATTATTGTTAAGCTGTGGCTAAGTCATTATTGGTTTGGCAATTTGCTTTTACTGACAAACTCTAAATTCTTCCAGGTTGGGAAGTAATATCCCTTCAAAGACCAATTCATTGCCTTACAGATGTGCAATCTGCCAAACTGATCAGACGCCTAATGAGGGTTTATCATTCCTGTTGCCAGTTTCTAAAAACTGGGAGGGCCCTTATTTCTGCTCTGATTGCAGGCGAAAAAAGGAAGCAATGGAAGGTAAGAAGTCCATGCGAGCGACTGTGTCAAGGTGAACATAAAAAATGAACTCAGTTGCCAAAACTATAGGCATCCCAGAATATTCAAGCTCGAGGAGATGTCCATTGCCATTCATGCATTGATTTTGTAGTGGTTGTTTTATTGTTTATGAACTAACTAAACATATCAGAAAGTGTGATGGTTTGATGAATCACTAATCAGTGACAAAGCTTATGTATTTTGATTTATTGAACATAACTAGTTTCATAATGATATTTTACATGAAAAACCTGTTAGTTCACTAACTTGATAACACAGCACACTTAGGTTTCGTTTGGGATGATTTTCTTGTTGCTTCTTAAAACAATTTTTTAGTATAAAAATTTCAATTTTGTGTGCAAAAAAATTGTTTTAAGAAGCAGCAAGAAAGCCAACAGCCCAAACGAAACCTTATTCATGCTGCTTCACTCACATAGTTCTCACGCTCTAAATGGTAAAGTTGAGGTTTTATTCAGAGATGAAGCTTCACTTGGAGCCTGACTCTGGGAAGTTCTAATGGCCGGTGGCCCCTGAGGAGGTGGCGCAGTGAGACCAAGATGATGCT
Source organism: Dendrobium huoshanense (assembly GCA_016618105.1). Classification (NCBI taxonomy): domain Eukaryota; kingdom Viridiplantae; phylum Streptophyta; class Magnoliopsida; order Asparagales; family Orchidaceae; genus Dendrobium; species Dendrobium huoshanense. Next base: position 51,072,319 of record CM028353.1, on the reverse strand, counting down.
GGCGGTTCATGATCTCTTCCAGATGCAGTCTTTGCGTTCTCAGAGCAGTCAGATATAGCGCCACTCCAAGGAAGACGGTAATCAAGCCAAAAACTCCGGCCACTGCAAAGAGTCCCGGCCGAATAACTGGACATGTTAGCCTCGGCTGCGTCCAGTTGTACAGATGGCCGGACTCAACACCTATAGCTATCATCAGAAGCACTTCAGCAATGGCGAAGCATACCCTGCAAACCAATTTGTGAGTAATCTATTTATCTAACATCGGAAGAGAAATCAGGTCATCAGGTGCCCTAGCTTACCAAATTGTGAGGAAGAGGACACAGGATTGCCATTTCTGGGCCTTAGCTGCCGGCGACGACGCAGTCGGGTCGCCAGTTGATGGCAATGCAATGGCTACTGATGACAAGGGGCTGGTAATGGCGACAAGCAGGTAAGCGTGCTCGGCGATCATGGCCAGTGCAAAGAGAAGGAATGCGGCCAAGGCAAATGCGAGTGGAGATTTTCCGCTGCCGCTGAAGGAGCACCTGTATCCTCTGCCACTGTCCTGGATGGTCAAAATCATCCATGTTGCCTGCATATTAAATGCAATTTTTTTTTTTTTTTTAATTTTTAAATTTATTAAAATTATTGGCACATAAAAAAAAGGAATATTTAATACCGTTTGATGATTAATTGAATGTATTGATGTTTTCAGAATGAATGATTTTAATTATATGAAAAGATAATTATGAAAATTTTTAATAATTTGAAATCAAATAAATATATTTGAATTGAAAGTCTTTTATGGATGAAATATATGAATAAAATTAGATTTTTAAAAGAGTTTATGTATATTATCTGATCAATTTTATAATTTTACATTTTAATGAACTATTAAATAATCATAAAAGTTATTAAAATTTCATTCACATATAACTTAAGCTGTCAACAGCATTCACTAATATAATCTTGATCTTGAATTTAAAGATAGCATAAAATAGTAAATATAAAAATAAAGAGGAAATTGAGCATTTTTAGGCTTATTAAGAGGATGCTTGGTTGACCAAAAAAAGAATGGGGGTAAAAAAGAAATGCAGTGTAATAGCAATACTTATGAGTTGTTTGGATTAGTGAAAAATGAATGTAGCATTTTTTTTAAAGTAAAATGAATGCTATGTATAGAATGTTGTAATCAGGATGGCCTGTATCCAGTGGGGGGCGGTGGTTGTGGTGGCGGCGGCAGGGTTGTAGGCGGCGAAAGCTCAACCGTTAAAAATATATATATATATATATATATATATATATATATATATATATATATATATATATATATATATATATATATATATATATATATATATATATATATATATATATATTTTGAACGGGGTATCAACCAGCTGCTACTTCGAAAAAAGCTTTTGACAGCATGACTAATCCTCAGCTAACTTAAAAGAGGCACCCACCTCAAAAATCTCTTGACTCGTACTTGATTGAGCCCCACTTAAGAGGCTCTATCGCTCCGGGGAAATGGAGCATGAATTGAGGGTTCTTAACCCGCCCACCAACCAAGCTAATCAACGTAGGTATAAACAAAATTTAACAAGCAGCTGAAGCTCTGACGGAAACGTCCAGAAAAAAAATGAATGGCGTCGAACATTACATTACAAAAGCTCAGCTTACATATATTAATAAAGTGACACCAAGCAGGCCTCCGGAGATGAGATTGATTCTCTCTTACCTCGGATCTGGTGGCCTCGCCGGCGAGGCAGAGAATGAAACCAACGAGGCCGCAGAGCACCGACAACCCTACAAGGAAGGCAGCAAGCTTGCTACTAACGTCAGCCGTGCGGAAGTTCCTGATGGAAAGATCATCATGCGTGATGGCCATCTCTGACGATTCAGATCTGGTAATTCTTAAGCAAATTGAGCTCCGATCGATCGGCATATATAAAGGCATCAGGAGGAAGAGTGGAGACTGAGAAGAAAGGCATCGCTTGTAGGCGGTATCATTTGCGTGATCGTAGGGGGATTCTCTCCTTTTATATTCATTTTTTACAGCTTCGCATCGTGCAAAGAGGGGTCTTTATGGAGGTAATCCTCGCATTGGGAATGTGGCTTTCGTAGTATTTTAGAGTGGGAAATCTGCGTTGGACGCAGGCATCGGACTTTTTTTTTTTCCTCCAGCGTTTTAGTTCGGTTCTCATGAATTTATCGTTCACTCTAAATGAGTGGGCGAGTAACTTTGATGGGCAATTGGCGACTTTAATTGTCGAGTTTGATGAATAATTAGATCTTCCTCTGTTGGCAACTTCAAACGTAAAATCGGATATTCTTAGGCGATTTGGAAAGTTTAAAGTATAAGCGAATTGGTCAAATGCCTAAAATAAATGCTACAATCCAAAAATTTAAAAAGTATAATGATACAAAGACTACCCTAAACATCTGTTACCTCTAAGTGAGTTTCATACTATTGGTGGAACTTTTATTCTATCCAGTGAACGTATGCAGAGGAATGTTCGGTTTTAAGCAAAAAAGCGCCTGTACCGAGTTTTTCGCGCCTGTACCGAGTTTTTTGAAAAAACTCGGTACATGCGTTTTTTTGCCTAAAACCGAACCTTCCTCTACGTACGTTCACTGGATAGAATAAAAGTTCCTATTGGTGAGCTTGGTAGTGCCTAGTAGAAGTAGGCAAGTCTACGAGCGTGTTCCATACAAGGGGTGCTTGATAATTAAGTGATGTTTGGGAGCCATTGTCGACCTATGCTAAGCCTTTGATCTCATAGAATAGAAGGAAAATAAACTGAGGTTGTGGTGAAGATGAACTCAGTGGTCGGTTGGTAAAAAAATGGTGAGCTAAGGGACCTTTAGGTAGACACTTTCTATAGATGAACTTTGATGTGTGTGGATGAAGGCATCCATCCTATGTGGGGGTGAGTTGTTGGATAGTAGCCTCCCTTCTACGAGGGGAGTGGCAAGTTATTTTATCAACGAGGTCCTCTATTGCTCCCGAGAGAGGTAACCTACTTTCATATGCTCTGATGAGTGGGTATGATGTTCATTGGGCAATTTCCTACATGAGGTCTATTGGATGCAAGCCCTCCCCTTATAACTTACTGATTACCTGTTAAATATCTATTAAGTCATGCGCGAGTATACATTTTATTTTCCAATTAACTTGACCCTTTGATAAGACAATGTTGTAAAGGATGAGTGAATGAAACATTTATTATTGCTATTGAACATGGAACAAGAAAGTAAATACAAAGTCACCATACTATTTTTATTGTATCCTTAATCAACTTGTAAATTCCATATTAAGGATGTAATGCCACTTTCTTCCATAGCTCCTTATAAATAGAGGTTTTATGTTGAAGGAACATTACTCCTTCCCTCATTGACTCCAGAGCCTATGAGTGTTTAAATATGAACCATATCGAGTTAGCTAGGTCTAGGGCGAAGACATCTAAGAAGTTTACTTTTTGCACAATCAAGGCTGATAGATTTCAGAAGAATGCATGCGAACCCTCATTGAGTAAGGAAGATGAGGGTGGTGCCCAAGTTTTGTTGGTGGTCCCTAAACACACCACCTCCCTTACAAGAGAATTAAGATTGATTCTAAGGCGACATGGAGACCGCTAACTTATTGACTGCAATAATTGGCATTGCTAAGCCTACCACTACGTACTAGTGGAGGTGCTAGATCTTAAGAGAGGGTCAAATTCTCCTCTGAAGAAGATGATGAGCCTCTTCATTTGTGGAGGATGAGGTGGGTGCTTCAGTTGTAACCAATAGTTATGATTCAAATAGAGAAAGTCAACTCTACTGAAGTTGAGGTGAATCCTTAAGCGCCTACAACTAGGACAATTAAGAAAAAAATTATGCATGCTTAAGTGTTTGTGAATAGCCTTATCAAGAAAGAGGTGCTTACTGTGAGAGGGACACTGATCTATCTTTCCTAAAGGGAGTTGTTAGGGCATTTGCCAAGCAAGCTAAAGATGATGGCTTTAGAGTGATGGGAACTTGGCCAATATACTGTGGGGTTGTCCTACATGAATGGATCCTCTTACTTCACTTAGAATTCTTAGATAGAAAATTAATGAAATTTTACTATTGACCACATGGGAGTCAAGTCATAACTCAATCCAATACAACCCACAGATAAAATAAGTTATATCTTATTGGATGGTGACATGTCAAGCCCAAGATCTAATTTGGAGAACTTTTTAGATTTCTTTAATCAATAATAAATAATAGAGCCACTATTTAACTATCAATAAACAAAAAATATACTCATCCACAATTTGTCCATCTAAATATAAATACAATAAGATCTCTATAATACAATATATGGCTACAAACAATAATGAAACATAGCAAAAAATAACAATGATTATATAAAATTAGAAAATAAAAAAATACATATACAAACTGTGACAATCGGATCCTATAACCTCAGCTACTTAATTGGCATCTTACCCTTGCACTGTCCTGAAATAGAATGCGACATAGGTATAAGCATACACAACTCAATATGTCACACCTACTAATCTAAAATTTTAATACTTAACCCAATATTCATTTAATTGAATTAAAATAAGTTATTAATATTTTATTATATTGAATAGAGTAATGCTAGAAGATAACAACAATTAAGTAGATTTTTTTATCAAAACATAAATAAACAATTACTTCTTATATGAAAATAGAAATTAGCAGATTCCAACTAACCATTATTATACCTTCCAATAAAAATATATATATCAGAATTCAAGTCCTTATGACTCATTATTCTATCATATAAAAAAATATGCCCTTATAGTTTTCTAATACTTAATACAATAGATATTTAAAAATTCAGGCTCTTAAAGCTTTTAGTGCATTCGGCAAAACAAAATTATATATATATATATATATATATATATAATTGAAATTGTCATAATGCAGAATATTATAGATTGTTATACTAGCAGCCAAGATATTTAACAGACCGAGCAATTTTTTTTTTTTTTTTTTTTTGAGATCAGAATTATTTTTAGATTGCTAAAAATAGGTTATTTTTCGTAAATTCGGTGAAAATTTTTAAAGGAAATATTAAAATGTCCTTATTTTATGTATATATAATATATAAAAATTTACACAACGAAATTTTATGTATAAAACGATCCTCATTTTTACAACCTAATCTTATAACTTTAATAAGAAAATCCCAATTTTTTTTGTGTATTATTAAAAACATAGATAAACAGAAAGTAACATATGTCAATCCAAAAAAACTCCTAGAAAACAAATTGAAGTAGCACTAACCCATCTTTCTCTCTCTAACATTCTCCTCTCTCTCTCTCTCTAGGAAGGCAGCCTAAGGAGAGGTGGAAATTTAGCCAAGTAAATTTTTTGTGGATTTTAATATTTTCTTAAAATATTGATCTAGCATGATGGTGTTAAAAACATTAGTATCGCAACACCCTAATTGAATGTCATAGTGCACCCCTTAAATTCTTAAAATTGTAGAGAGCTTGATGGCCCAGTGCCTCCTACCCAAGTCATGAACCCCCCCCCCCCCCCCAATAAGGGAACATTTTAAGTTTTAGGTTTCATGCACGCAAACCCTTGGGACACGCTTCATAATAGATTTCATGCATTTAAACGTTCGAGGGTATGTGGACAATTATTACGTCCTCTGACCAGATGTAGAGCTACGTTTGGCCGCCAATAACATGTCGCCACGTGCTCTTACTCTTTACCGCGTGGCCTCACGACTTGACCCGGAGAGGAACCCGGGAATGTTATGTTCGCGATTTTCTCGGTATTGCTCGGTATTGCTAGGTATTGCTTTGCAAAAACGAGAAATACCGCTCTGTGAAGACCAATATCATGCAAATACCGAGTTGTACCGAGTTTTTCTATAACTCGGTACAACTCGGTATTTGCTCGGAATTTGCTCGGTATTGCTAGGGATTTGCTCGGTATTGCTAGAAACAACTCGGTACAACTCGGTATTTGCTCGGTATTGGTTATTGCCGAGTAAAATCGACCAATACCTAGAAATACCGAGTAATCTTGGGTCCATTTCGGGTCAGGTTGTCGGGGCGCGCGGTAAATAATGAAAACTCGGGGCGCGATTCTACTGGCGGCCAAACATAGAGTTGCTTACGTTCACTGGACCAAATAAAAGTTCTAACTCATAGGGTTTATCAGACAAGGTCAAAATGGGTATAACATTATTGCAATAGGTATTACATATCACATGTTGTTGACTTGTACGCAAACAGAACAAAAAAATATATAAAGATCGCAAAATCCGACGTACATGTCCGACCACGAACCCGTCAATGTGACGACGTGCTTTGCATATCCTCCGCAAGATCTTCGATCCTCTTCGCATGCCTTGTCTCATATTGTTAAAAGGTCTAAAAAATGAACTTTTTATTACGTCCGGTGCAAGGACGTAGATGAACGTCCGGTCGGAGGCAATTTCCCGCCAAAAAAACTAGGTTTGATGTTGTTATTGTAGTAGTATTAAATTTTAATTAATTATATTTAATTTTTTTAATCTTAATTAATTATTATTTATGATTATTCATAATGAACTATTATTAATTATAAATAATTATAATTATTTGCTAATTATGATTAAATTTAATTAATTAGATATAATTATTTTTAATTTTAATTAATTATTATTAATTATTATTAATTATTTTAATTATGCTTAAAATATTTTAATTATAATTAATTATTTTTAATTAATATGTCATTTGACACTATAATTACCTTTCAAAAAATCATCCTCTCATATAAGCAGAGGGTTTCAGTTCACTATGTCATCTAACATTATGATTACATTTCAAATTATCCTTGCATGCACCCGTAATAAGTAGAGGGTATCATTCTAGTGTGTTATGTGACACTGCAATTACATCTCAAAAATCAAATTGTGTGCACGCATAAATGCATTTCACGAAGCATATCCAATGGCATATACCCGCATAATCCCTGGCGAGTGTGTTATAGGTATACATGTGATGTCTAAAAATGCTGCACAGGTTAAGAAATAAATTTAGATTCGAACACAATCCTATGTCGGTAAGTAACAAAGTTGATAAGGTTCAATCAACGAAAAATGTAACAACCTATGAACTCTACGATGATGATTGTGTTGAATGTAAATATCAACCAAAGAGGATCATACATTTTCAAATGCCCTCAAACTTAAATAGTTTCTTCAATTTTTTGCTTAATTAAAAAAAAAGAAATTATTTATTAATTATTTTCAAAACAATCGATTAATCATAATAAAATAATAAAATCAAAGATCATACTTCTATTTAATTAGTTAAAATGAAAGTCCAGAATAAATTCATTCATCAAAGGCAGTGCTTTTACAATAATAGTATATATATTTCAATGCAAACTTTTCCGCAAGAAAGCAAACACGAACCGCAATCTACTTGCAAGTCCAGATTTACCTGGTTTTTGACATCATCGCTCACGTTTACACTAGAAAAATGTTAATTAATGCTATAAGCATTTGAGCTTTAAATACCCGCTAAGCTCTGCTGAAGAAATCCAATTCATCCTTGCTAACTTTGGAGCTACTTTCATATCTTCAAAGAGAATGGCGAAAGAAAACGAGGTGAAGCTGATCGGGGTCTGGCGAAGCCCCTACGTGGCGAGGGCAATGATTGCTCTTAATCTAAAGGGGGTCGAATACGAGTACCTCCCAGATGATTTGTTTAACAAAAGCGAGCTTCTTCTCAAGTTCAATCCGGTCTACAAGCTGGTCCCTGTTCTCATCCAGGGAGATAAGCCAGTCTGCGAGTCACGTATTATTGTGGAGTACATTGATGAAGTCTGGGCTTCTTCCGGCCGCCCTTCCATCCTCCCTGCCGATCCCTACGATCGCGCCACCGCTCGCTTTTGGGCTGCCTATGTTGACGACAAGGTACTTAACTGTATCTCTAATGTAAAGATATTAACTTCAGGCTGAATTTCAGAAGAAAATATACAAATTATTACGATGACTTCTTGTATTTTACCTTACTTGCAGTTAGCTCCTCATTGTCGAGTGTTGGTCTGGAGTAACGATGAGAAGAGCATAGCAGAAGCGAAGGAGCAACTGTTAGCCGCAGTGCTGCAGTTAGAGGAGGCTTTCGTTAAGTGCAGTAAGGGCAAGAGCTTCTTCGGCGGGGACACCATCAACTTGGTCGACATTACCGTTGGTTCCTTCCTTAGTTGGATGAAAGCTTTCGAAATTATAATGGGAACAAATTTTCTGGATAAGACGAAGACTCCACGATTGGTTGAGTGGGCGGAATGCTTCCGTTCCGTGGTCGCCGCCAAGGAGGTGCTGCCGGAAGCTGAAAAGCTTGTGGAGTTCAGGAAATTTGCTATGGCTGCCCGTCGTCTTACTGTGGCTGATGCTGCCACCAAATGATGAGATGGTTGGATTATTGAAAGTAAGATTTCTGATGGTTTTTATGAGAGTGTAGTAGGAGCGACTTTCTTGTTGATTGGAATGTGGCAGTTTTTATTATCAATTAAGAAATTTTATGTCTATGTGATATATGTATAAGTTTACTTTAATTATTCTAAATATCTCAAAAAAAAAAATGTGGAGCAATTTTCTTATTGTTTTTTAAAGCAATTTTATAATACAAAAATTTTAAGCACAATTTTTTTTTACTAATAAACTATTTTTAGAAGTAATAAAAATGACAACAAATGATCATTTATCGGTTGTCGCTTCTTCTTGGAGATTATGTTACTTTTTTTGTTATATGACATGAGTGTCATTTAAGGTTTTGTTTGGGACGACTTTCTAATTGCTTCTTAAAACAACTTTCTATTAAAAAATAAAAAATGTTGTATTAGAAAGCGGTTTTAAGAAGCAGTAAAAATGCTGTCACAAATGAAGTCTTCGTCCTTTTTTTAAAGAAAATGTTGATGATGATTCATCTATATATATATAAGAATGTTTTCCATCACAATCATTATTTTAACCAACATTTATTCAACTACATTGTATATGAGCTTTAAAATAGTGCGAGAAAAATTGTGAGAATTTGATGATAAAAAATATTATTTGTTGGGTTGATTTTTGGCTAATAATTTTGCATGTGCAAGCTTGTAGTTTTACTAATAATTGTGGATATACATTAGAAGAAGGCCAACAAAAAAATAAACATACAAATTTGATGACAATCATATGCTAAAAAAGGTCACATGAGAGTAAAATTGAAATAAAATTTGATGACAATCATATGCTAAACATAGTTAACAAAGATAACTTGGTCTTTAGCAAATCATATTATTCAATGAAGTATCTTATTGTACAATGTGCATAACATCATTATAAATTTGTAAATATCAAGTGGTATTGATAACATAGAAATTCAAAATTATAAATTCTAGATTAATCAATGTGTATTTTGTCCATCGGATCATACGATCTATTAATTGCCTTAAAGTTACTCAAATGTATTGATCGCATTGTATGAACATAGGATTAGATTGTACAATGTGGTTGATATTTTAATGAACTACTATTTAGAATTATTAATCAAGATTATATACTTTTCTTATAACTCTAAAATCATATAGAGGCTATTATAATATGAAAGCTTTGGGTAGAAATGGTTATTTTTTTTAATATTTCTCTTTCTTCGAAAATTTCATCATTAAAAAATAGATTTCTTATGACTATTTTGCATTGTTGGTTATTTTTCTCAAATTATATCCATGATTCTTTGAGTTGAGAGTCTTAGTTCTTATAAAAGAGCTTGTTGTACGTTAATTGTAAGAGATTTATTGATCTTATTCAGCTTTTTTCTCATATTAAGAAATAGAGTCCATGAGATAGGCTAGCCATACTTTGAAAACAAAAAGAGGTATAGGGGTCTTTTAATACCTCATAAAAGGAGAGGGCTTCTTTGCTTTGAGTGGATTAAAAAAAGAGAGGATATTAAAAATTTGGTTTACATCTTTTTTCATTGTGCTACCCAAAAAAATCTTTGACAACAATCTTTACTCCTACTCATATAGTATCTTATGATATGATAAATATATGAAAAATAAAATTTTGATGTGATAAGTGGTAATCTCTTCTTAAAGAGAAACTAAAATTTTATTAAAAAAAGTTTTAATTTTATTCTAAATTATTATATTTCTATTTAGAATTGGAACACATCTAAATTATTAAATTAAAAAGGTGGGGTTTATTTAATTATTAGTTAGCCTCATCTCATAGTTGTTAGTTCATTCTCATTGAATAAAAACTAAAAAATTTTAAAGCCAATTAGGTGTGTTATGCATTTTGATATTCTCTCTAAATTGCATAATATATTCAACTCATCATGACTTAGAGAATATTTCTTTAAATGTGTGTAACATTGATCCTTAATTAACTAGCTTAATTTTTTTAATAGCTTATAAATTACTTGTAGCATAATAATAATATATGTTGCATCCTGGAATATTCTTTGCGGTAGAAAAATATAAAATTTAGCATCTTAATATTGTACGAAGAACCAGCACACATACAGAGATAAAACAGAAGGTGCATCATTCATAAGAGACACTAAGATTTTTATGCGAAAACCCCCTAAAAAGGGGGAAAAAATCACGGGGCCTAGCCCAATTTGAATGAATCCACTATTATTTACAGTCGATTACAAATGAGGCAACAGTTGGAGATTGGGCAGAACTCTTCCTTTTCTTCTTGCTTGGGTCTACTTCTTCCCCCCTTTTAACATTCTATTTCTATGAGAAATGAGAAGTCTATTTATAGTTTTATGAGAGTGGCATGACTAGTAAATAGGAGGAAGACCAAGGGTAAATTGAGAGTAGTTTGAATAAAAAGCCGATGTTGAATCCCTAGATTATGTATTATTTACTAGGCATTTAAATGTCTAAATGACATCAAAATTCGACGATCTTGGCCTCATTGGATTCATCTCATCGAACCACTCGATTCGACTATAAGCATGTCACATTTAATAACTATTTGATAATCCAAATTATAGTTTAAACCTTTCAAATGCTCTTCATTTCTTTGGTTTGGACACATTTGGGCTCGGATTGAGTCAAATTTGAAAGTTTGTAAGGGTTGTCAAGCCTTTATGAACTAATCCAAGGCTAATCAAGAGGGGGTGAATTGGTATTTTCAAAAATCCTTAAACAAAAAGCATGATCTTTTTGAAATATTCTAAAATATTAAATCATACAATCTTCCACAAGAATATAAAGAACAAAAATTAAAGTGTAAAAGCAACACAGAAAGAACACACTAAATTTTATAGTGGTTCGGTCAACTTGACATACGTCCACTCTCGGAGCCTCTCCTTCAGGTATTTCACTAAAATATAGTGACTATCCTTTTGCTCCCACAGCAAGGCGAAGAAGCCTGTACAAATTCCTTTCCACCGACTCTAGTAAGGAAGAGAACCCAACCTCCTTTTGCTTCCTCCTGAAGCATCAGAAAACCTTAATCGATTATTGAAGAAGACCTCCCTAGAGCCTCCAAGGAACTAGAGATGATGAATACATAAGACAACTCGGATCCTTGCTTAGAGCAACCTTTGTGAACCCCTCATAAACTCCCCCTCATAAGATCCTCTCTCTCCCTCTCCCAAGCTCTTCCTCTCCTTCTCTTGCCTCTCTCAGGTTAGAACATAAGCAAAAGATATCTCCTTGTATAATCAAGAGATCTTATAAAGAAGGGCTTAAAATTTACCCTTATTTGCAACATGCCATCAAAGATCATCTTGTACAATCAACATATTTTCAGCCCTTTCAATCAGGATAAATAAGGGTTTTAATTATCATCCCTCTTAGATTGTACTGATTGAAAGGGCTGAAAATATGCTGATTGTACAGGATGAACTTTGATGGCATGCTACTTCTCCTGTGCAGCAACGTAGGACTCGAATCGTGCCCCCCATTGATTGAATTGCTCCACCAGCTGATCCATTTGAGAGTGCTGGCAAAGCGAAGTAGGTGTAGGAACAGGTGCAGGAGTTGCGTCCTCCTAAGCTCCCTCAGCTTCCTCGTACCCTGGGTGGACATAAGTACTGTGAAGAACATGGAAGGAATTCTTTGAGTAGAAGGTAGGCTAAAAGTTTGGAGGGCAGGACATTAGAGGTTGTATTTGGATTTTAGGACATAGGTAATGATGTGTCCTAGGGAAAGATTGAGCTTCCTCCTATATCTTGGATCTTGAATGCTAGCCAGATGCTTAATATATCAAAAAATCATATTATAGGCATTAAACTCACAATGAGCCATAATGTAAAAAGACATGATCAAAAGAAGTGGAGTGATATGAATGCGATCACTAATTTTTGGATGAATTGAGGTACGAAGGACATGCTGGATTGTCCTAGCATCTTTGAGTAAGCTATTAGGCTCTCCAACGTGATATGAAACATTAGCATTCCTTAAAACGTGATTGGCTGGGGCCCAGTTGTAGTCGGAATCTTGACACAGGATGTGGAGTTTGTATCCTGTGGTGGACAGTTACAAAAGCTATTGACAGTTCTGATATGTGATTTTGATAGGATGTCTATTCACATAGGACTAGAGAGTAGTGAAAAAGGAATTAATGTGAAGGTTAGCAAAAAATTGAAAAAGTAACTCTGAATTAAATGGGATGGTGAGTGTAAGGAAAAAAGTGAGAGTAGTGTGAGCAAATAAATCAAGAATAAGATAGGAAAGGATGTGGGGGTTAACAGTTTGAAATATAGTGATCCTGACCGTCTTGTACCTCTAATAGGTGGCTTGATTGGCTGCCTCAACGAAAGGAGGGTCCAGATTTTCCCTTGATGAGCTGAAGGCATGCGAGACCTTTTTCTACCAGCCATAATTAAGAAAATAGAGAAACTGGGAGTATGAGTATGAAGGTAGAAGGCTTAGGTGAGAAAAATCATTTGAGAGCATTGATTTTTTAATAATTGGCTCGATCGTCCAGGATGATTGCAGAATCGTCCAAGATGATTGGGTGCAATAATTGCATCCTAGATGATTGATCAAAAAGGAGATAATATCATCTAGGACGATAAGAGATCATCCGGGATGATAAGATACAGGTGATCGTCCTGAATAGTCATTCTGGACGATTGTTGAAAAAATAGATAGTTCGGGACAATTATGTGGATCTTCCAAGATGATCTACAATAATTGATCGTACCGACCGAATTAAAGTCGCATGTCAAATTTTGCCACGTGGATCATCTAAGACGAACAGGTGGATCACCTAGGACAATCACCAATAATTGAGCAAAAATTATGAACATCGTCTAGGAAGAGGATGATCGTCCATGATGATAAAAAATAATTGAAATAGAAGACGATCAAATTATCCAGGATGATATAAATATCATTCGGGATGATGTGATAAAAAGTTTAAAATCGGAGGATGGATGGAGATGAACAGAGAAGGCCCAAAAAATATGAAAATCTATTGAAAAAGATAAAAATAAAATATGAAAAAGACACAAAAACATCAAAAGGAACAAAAAAAATAAAGTTTTTTTAATGAAAGCCCGAATATAAAAAACTCTCCATGTGATTGAATTAAAAATTTATAAGAATCAATGAGTTAACATTATTGAAATCCGAAAAATAGTAGAACAACCGATCTTGTTAGCCCTAGTTCAGACTTCTCCAAGGGCAAAACAGTCCTATAAAAATTAAAAACTAAATAAAAATAATCAATTGGATAAGAAAAAGAGATCTGTTCAAAACTTGGTTCCAAAAAAAATATTTGATATAATAATATATCAAAGTAATTAGTCACAATCATTAAATTCCGAAATCAAGTCTTTAAAAAATATCAAGTGAAACATTAATTCTTTTAAGATTTAAAAATTTGAAAGAGAGGAGATCATGCTTTTGGTGAGCTCATTTTATGGCTCTTGTCAATTGATTGGCACAATTTGCGCATCTTTTAATTTTTGATACACTTTGTGTATTTTTTTTAATTTGTCATCATTGCGCATCTTTTGATTTAGCGTCATTGGCCACATTTTTTTTTTTGCAAGCTATATCTCTTTTTCAAAACTCTTAAATATTCTTAATTATGATTATATCTTACAGATATTAGAGAAGAAAAATTCTCTCTCTAATATAAGGAAGAATGAATCACAAAACAGAATTAAACATCATATAATAAATCCAACGACAACATTACGAAAAATTTGAAGGTAATATAAAGAATTTGAACATTATATATATACATATATTACTATAAAAAGATTAAAAAGATCTGAATCATAAAGTCCAATTGTCAATTTGAAATAGATTTTTGTTTAGAAAAGAAAATTACACCACTAAAAAAAGTTAGAGGAAGGAAAACAATCAACGGTGTCTCTTCCTTTAACTGATTTAGGGATGTAAAATATTAACTACAAAATTTTCAAAATAAAAACACGGCATAAGATATCAATTCAACAGTGATCACAAAAATAAAAAGAAAAATTAAATTAACAGAAATAAAACACGAAGAACAAAAGCAAGTAGAAAGTGAAACAATCAAATCTAAAATAAACAAAAGAGTAGAAAAATAATAACCAACATAAAGGAAAGAAAGGAAAATAATAACAAGCAATAGATCAAAAAACATACAAATCAAAATTTATTAAGCAGTAGGATTATACAATTAAGAGTCGCGAGCCTCCACTATCTAAGTATCATATGCTCTCATAAGGCCTTTTATGAGAGCAAGCCTGTAAAATCATCTAATGTCAGATTTAAGAACCAAAACAGGTTTGGGTTCTTTCTTATGAAAAGAAGAATGTAATGCATGTGTATTATGTTGTGAATCAAACAATTTGGGTCTCCACACCCAATGTATAATACGGTGAACAGTGCAAGTGTGTGAAATGTACCATGGCATGCCACATAAAAAATATTTAACACCAGGAAGAGGATTTACTAATCTGTTTGGGTTATAATGCCTCTTCTTAAGTTTTGGTTTTAGATTAAATATGGGTGTCATCCTATTTTCCTCAAGTACATTCAATTTAGCTATAAACCTCAAATTAGCACTTTCTAAAACAGCATTATTAACTCTTAAATTGTGCTCCATATGCTCAAATTCATCAATGAATGTCTTAAAATCAAATTCAAGTGAGGTGTAGGATGCTTTTAATGAATCATGCTCAATAACCAACTAAGAGTGCTTTTTATTTAATTCATCAAACTCATCAAGTAAAGACATGTGATTGCTATCAATTTGGTGGTGATCTTAAATCAAAGCATTATGCTCTTTTTCTAAATTCAAAAACTCAAATTTCAAACTAGCATGCATTTTTTTAAGTTTCCTATATTATGTATGAATTTTCTCACATACTTCAAGTATTGATCATTGGTTGGTTCGTATACCTCTTCTTGGTCAGACTATCCAAAATGATCACCAGCCATCAAGCACAAGTTTGTAGTCTCCTCCTCCGCTTCAGTCTCAGAGAAGTCAGATGCATAATATATCAAGAACGCCTTTTAGAACTGCTTCTTGTCCTTCCCAAACTTAGGTTTCTCCTCACCCTCTTTGCTTGAGTGATCCTTAAGTGTAGGACAATCAGCTTTGACATGTCCAGGCTTCCTACTATCAAAACAGACAACATCATAAGAACTTTTATAATTTTTGCTATCCTTACCATTTTTCCACTTTTGATGATGCTTGTGATCCTTCCTTAGAAAGCTTTTGAATTGCCGAGTGATTAAGGCAATATCATCACATTTAGACCTGAAAGAATTTGTATCCATATCATTAGCCTTCAGTGCCACAGTTTTTCCTTTCTTCTTCTCACCAGCATCAAGTTGTTTTTGGTTCACTCCTTACTCGTAAGCAATGAGTGACCCAAGTAAGTTATCAACAGAATAGGTATTCAAATCCTTATATTCAATAATTATAGTAATCTTAGCATCAAAGGAAAAATGCAAGCATCTCAAAATTTTATTAACCTTTTCATAATTTGTGAGTTCTCTTCCTAAAACATGCAATGAGATGATAATTTGAGTAAATCTAGTATATATGTCAGTAATCGATTCATTAGGTTTCATACGAAAAAATTCGTAGTCATGCAATAGAATATTCAACCAAGATTATTTAACTTCATTGGTTCTTTCATAAGTGATACATAATTTATCCCAAATTTCTTTTCTAGTAGCACAAGTCAAAACATGCATGTAATCTTTAGATTTTAAAGCACAAAAAACAGTTTAAGCATTTTGCATTGAGTTGAGATAATCCCTATCATCAAGAGTCCATTCAGTGAAAAGAAGTGTAGTAATGCCATTAATTTTACCAGACGGAGGTGAATAATTTTCTTTAATAAACATCCACATGCGAGAGTCAGTTGATTATAAAAACGTAGACATGCGAGTTTTTTAAAAATCAAAAGGAATATTATGAAATAAAGGTGGTCGAATAATAGAATACCCTTATGCAGTATTAAGATTATCGGAGTTAATCATGGATTGAAATTCAAAAGTTTTCAAAAAACTCGATTTTATGAATCGCGCTCTAATACCACTTCAAAGTTCATTAGGGATGTTAAGCCCTTATGAACTAGCCCAAAGCTAACCAAGAGGGAGGTGAATTTGTATTTTAAAAATTTCTTGATCAAAATACAAAATCAAACCAAAGTTCACCACAAAGAAAATCAAAGTGCGAAAATTAAATGCGAAAAAAGAAATAATAAAGAATAAGAATTTATAGTGGTTCGGTCAACTTAACCTACGTCCACTCCTCGGAGACGCCCTCCGAGTATTGCACTAAACTCAGTAACTCTCCTTTTGCTCCCACAGTAAGGCAGAGAAGCCTTTACAAACCTCATTTCCACCGACATCAGTGAAGCAGAGAACCCGACTCTTTTTGCTTCCTCCTAATGCAGGTAGAGAATCTCAATCGATTGCTAAAGTAGACCTCTCTCAAACCACCAAGGAACCAAGGATGATGACTAGAGAAGTTGTCTAGGATCCTTGCTCGGAGTAACCTTATGAAACCTCTAACAAACTCCCCCTCACGAGATCCTCTCTCTCTCTCTCCCTTTCTCTCCCTCTACTCTAGGCTCTCTCAGATCAAGACAACAACAAAGGATACACTTTTGGGTAAAATAAGAGGTCTTATATATAAGAGCTTTGGAATAGCTCTTAATTGTAATAAACTGACATTATTGTCTAGGATGATCAAAAGATCGTCTTGTACGATCAATATAAATTTAGCTCAATCAACCAAGATGATTTGGGACAATCAGAAGGAAATTTGCTCATATCATCCAAGACGATAGTATATCATCATGTACGATTAGTATAATTCATAGAATATCATCCAGACCAACGCCCTGGATAGAAGTCTGGACAATGAAAAAGTAACTTGATCACCCGAGATGATTAGTTCAAAACATCACAGATCATCCAAAACATTGCCCTGAATTGATGTATGGATGATGAATTATTGACCTGATCATCCGGGCTAATATCACGATCATCTGGGATGATTAGTTCAAAACAACGTAGATCATCCAGAACATCGCCCTGAATAGAACTAGGCCGATGCTCAATCATCTATAAAGAATTAAGGTTTTGTTAACTAATCGTCCTAGACGATCGCTGTGATCGTCCAGGACAATATGATTAAGCAATTAAACCTTAATTGCTTTCCTTAATTACCAGATTAATTTAGACATAATCATCCTAGACGATGTCCAAAAATAAACATACATAAATAGATCTGGCGGCTAATTCTTTCTGATTTGAGCCTATCATCCAGGACGATGATAACATTATCCGGGACGATGTGCTTAATAATGATTGCCTTAACCAGAATGCCCTAATAAGGGTTTATATTTTTAACTGATCGTACAAGAAGATTTTTGGATCGTCCAGGACAATGTGATAAAAAAACAAAGAACTTTAAAATAATCAGAATTTTTCTCTCAAGTGTGTATGTGTAAGGTTACTTTGCAACAAGACCCACATTGATACAATTGACTTAAGAAAAGGTAAAAGTTTATAAACTGACTTAGTCTTAGTCTACTAAATCTTGAGCTAGCTTGAGTTACACTCGATCTTGTAGACCTAAAATGTTAGTAGGCAAGGCAGTAGTAGAAAAATAGGAATATTTGCTATCATCAAAATTTTATTCCCTGAAATTAAATTCGCAACAAAGTTAAAGTGTATGTATATTTGTTCAAACTTGATTTTGTCAATGAGGTTGACCAAAGGTTAATGGTTGGGTCCATTGAGTTTGGATTGATGGTGTGAGATCAATGGAGTTGGTCTCAAGTGATTGGAAGACCATTTGGATTGAAATGCATGTATAAATGCTTAAGGGGCACTTTAATCAACCATACTTTACTTGGTTAATCAAGTCAAACCAAAGCTTGAGTTTGAGTTCAATGCACTCCTAATGGTGTTTAGGATGCATTGGGGAAGGTTTCATGGCTTGGCTTGATTGGGCCATGTTAACGTTTATAGAAAACTTTAATTTCCCCCTAAAAGGATATTTTAGTCATTTAGACCCCTCGTCAATTGTGGGTTAACTTGGATCCACCAAAGTGTAGATTTTTTGCTCAAAATGTCATAACAAATGTTATATACATGGTCAAGGGTTTTGAGAAAGGTCCCGTGGTCAAACTCCACAAGTTGGCAGGTCTAGTGGTATATGTTGTAAATATTTGAAGGTTTTACAACATTTGAATATAAAACCATTTCTAAAAAATACATCTCAACTTGAATGAGAGATTAATATATATATATATATATATATATATATATATATATATATATATATATATATATATATATATATATATATATATATATATATATATATATATATATATATATATATATACTCATACTGAAAAATTTAATAATATATTAATTTTAATAATGATTAGATAATTAAAATATTCATATTATAAATTTTTATTTTTAAATTTTTATTCATGTGCAGTTAATGTACGTGCAATAAAACTAGGAAAATGGGGGATATGAAGAGGAAATGAAGGCAAGATGAGGAATAGGAAATGAGGGTTTAAACGGATGAAAAGTTACTTTAGCATAAAAGTGAAATTAAAACTCTTAAATGTAATTATAGCTTTCTTTCTTAAATGTAATTCACAACTCTAACTTAAAAAATGTAATGATTTAAATGCTACAGTACTTGATTAATCAATAAAATATACTTGATATTAATAAAATAATAATAATTTTAATAATTGAAATGAAAGGTTGAGATTTGATTTAAATAATTAAAATGAAAGATCAGGATTTGATATGATAGGTAACTCAAGCAACTTTTATAATAATAATATAGATAATATAGATTTATTTGTTTAAATAAAAAATAATTACTTATTAATTATTTTTAAAATTATCAATTAATTAAAGAAAATAAAAAGTTTAGGATTTACAAAGAGTGAATATGAAGAGGAATAAGAAGTTAAGAGGGTACAACATGGAGAATATGAATGAGTATTTAATTTATATGAATTAAGACCATAATAAAAAAGGAATAAAAAGCATAGGCGATACGAAAGAGGAGAATACGAATGGATATTCAATAAATATGAAGGAAGATTAAGAAATATTAGTGAATACAAAAGATTTTTTTTCATTTATGTTCATAAATAAAAAGTAATTACATATCAATTATTCTTAAAATGAATGATTAATCATAATAAGATAATCAAATCAAAGGCTAAATTCTATTTGAATAATTAAAGTGAAAGGCTAGAATTTTATTTGGAAATAAACTTAAACAACTTTTATAATAATAGTATAGATATGAATTAAGATCATAAGAAAAGAAAATAAAAAGTGTAAGGGATATGAAGAGGAATATGAAAGAGGAATAGAAAAAGTATAAGTGACATGTCATCAAAAAATTATCTTGATCATGCACGAATCTCGATGCAAAATCAAGTTGGAAACTTCCGAAATTAAAATGAGGACCATCAGAACTCCAATTTCAACAAACTTATAGTCGAACTAAGCGTCTTGAGAATACAAACCCAACGACACTAAATTCAACCCAATCCGAGCCCAAACGGGTCCAAATTAGGGCTGCAAACGAACCGAGCCGAGCCGAGTATGTGAGTGTTCATGTTTGTGTTCATTTAATATCAGCATGTTCAAGTTTGGTTCATGTTTGTTCGAGCTTTATTGTTTTTGTTCATGTTTGATTCATTTAAATTAATGAGTGTTCATGTTCGGTTCATGTTCAGTTCATGTTCGTTCGTTTAATGTTTATCGAGCTTGTTGTGGACCTCCGAAAGAACACCGTGCGAACGGGTCAATTGGAAGGGACAGATTGGATCGTGCATACGACTAACCATTGAGGATAGAGGCTTTCACCAACACACCCCGATGGGTAGTAATATACAAGACCTAATCACGGGTTTCCCCCACTCGATGAAAGAGCTCGAATGGGGTTTAGTAGATGTGGGACCGAGTTTCCCACGGGCGCAAGCCCCCGTGGTTAATTACATCCCAGGCCGAAACCTGAGAAAACTCTTGATTAAGGATCATACATTATCCTCTCCTAAAGTGGGACTGACACAAGGGTATAGCCTAGGAAATCCTACTCAAAGGGAAGAAAGGTCCGAAGGGCTGAATCAACATGCGTGGTTCATACCAGCATTCGGAGGCTCTAGGGTACTAAAGAGAAACTGGAGAAAATAAAATCAAGCATTCAATCACATGCGTGAGAGAAGAATGGAGGTGGCGTCATCCTGTGACGCGGATAAGTAGGATTTAGGGTCCCTGAACAGAAGGGACCTACCTACTATTTAAGACTTACTACGAGACCGAATGTAGTAGCCCCGAATCCTAAATCTAGATTGGACTTAGTGTTCGACACACACTAAGACCAGTGTCCTAGCTAATGCGATGCAAAGATCTGGACTTATCCCGGCCTGGATTGGGGGAGCCAGCTAACAACCTAATCGCTTCAAAACCATGCTATCAGGTCAATTATGAAAGATGGGTGGGAGGTACAGTTTATTGGAAAGAGGACCGACATCTAGAGAATTTCCTAAGTGGTCCGGGACTTATGTTGGGTGAATGCCCCTAACTAATGCAATTAAATTTTAATTAAATTGATTTCTAATGCAATGCATGCTAGTTAAAATGTCAGCTCATGAATGCTATAGAAGTTTAAAAACAGGCTTATAGAAAATAAATTTTTAGAAAAGACTGAGTCTCCCTAGGTCCGGCACTTCATCCTCATAGGCCAGATTATCCGGACTCTACCCGCAGGCAGGGAGATGTCTTATAACAAGGAAAGAAAGATGCAGTAATATGCATGCGACCCCGGACGATTCCGGCAATTCCCTAGGTGCGTTAAGTTTCTATGTTATTTAAAACTTAAATAATAAATTTTGGTTATGAGTATAAAAGATTTTGCAGTCCTTAAAGAGCCTAATACGATCCAGGCGAAAATAAAAACGGCATGCAAGAAAGAAACCTAGAAAAAGCAGATATTTCTAAGCGCAATCAGGTAAACACATCAATATAAATCCAACTAATCAAGTAAATGTCCATAGGCCAACTGCCCTTTAATTACAACCCAGGGTATGCAGAAAAGTAAAGTGGCCGGGCACCACTGCCAACAACCCGGGTTTCTAAGCCTATGATAGACGCCAACAACTTTGAGTGGGATATTGGGTCTTCAAATCTTCAACATCTTCAGTCTCTTTGGACTTCTTGGATCTCTCCTCCTTGGACTCCTTGGATCTCTCCTCCTTGGACTCCTTGAATCCGTCGTGGCTTGAATATCCAAACGAAGAGACAATTCCCCCAGTATAGGGGTATTGCCTTTTCTCTTTGGATATCTAAAGCCATCCAGCTCGATCTTCCAAATGGAAGAAGACTCTCCCCTTAGGGATGCCTTCTTCTTTTAGAATTCGAGCTGGATAAGAATATCCCAACTCAAAAGTTATTTTCACAACTCTTAACAATTATTACAGATAAATTACATTAATTGAAAAGCAGAAAAATCTAAAAGGACCTGCATGGTTATCCTAATAAAAATCCCAAGCAGTTCATATATATATAAAAAAATGCTAACACCATTGACCCTGTGCCAAGCCATGCTCTTAATTTTGAGGGCTAAGCGCTCCACCTGTGCAGTTATAATTAATTTAGCCCTCATTTTTATTTAGGGGGAGCTGAGCAAGCACCTGCATAAAACATATTATTAGAAATCATGACATTGCTCCCCCCTTTTATCAGCATGAGCATGGCCACCTGCACGGAAGAACAGTATATATATGGCGCTCCTAACCTAGGGGTAAATCTAACGCTCACATCTAGAGTGCAGAAAAAGTAAGCAAACACAGCAATCATTTTTCAAACAGCATTCAATGAAAACCACGGAAAGCTCCAGCACACAGCAGAAAAATAAAACCCAGCGGCCTAACCTAGATCTAGAAGTGGTGCCCTAGCAAACCATTCTATGTGTGTGTAAGGCTTGTGTAGTTTGGATAGGTCCTAAGTGGGATAATTAGTTAAAATTGTCTAAAGTTCGGGTCTGTTGAAGGCCAGAAAAGGAAATTTTTGTTGAAATTCAAATATTAGTGAATTGGGGTGCATTTTAGTTAATATAGTTTGTTGATCAATTTTAGGAACTTAGGGTGATGATTTTTGAGGTTAAAGTTATATTAGCCGATTTTGGAAAGTTTCGGATCCTCCTAGGAACTAAACTAAGGGTCCAAAAAGTCACTATGGAAAAAAAAAACTAAGTCTGGGTCTCCTATCACTCTAGAAAAATACTAGACCTTAATACGAGTAGTTAGACAGGTAGTAGGCTGAAATCGGAGTTCTCTAGTCAAGATTATGAATTTTCTAAGTTTCGGGCACTAGACTATAGGCTAGGGTTGACCAAAAAGTTGACTTTCTAATCTAGGCCATTTTCTAGAAACCTAAGATTTTCAATAAATACTAGGCCCTAATTGGAGTCCAATGCAAGTGAGTTTGCCTAATTTGGAATTTTCTACAATTAGTTATGAATTTCTAAAGATAGGGTATTTAAGGGAATTTTCTAAATTAACTAGGAAAGGGCCCTTTTTTTACTATTTTGATCCAAATGCGCTCCAAACTGATTGGAGTCACTCCCAAAAGTCAGGGATGACCTGAGAAAGTGATCCCAAGTGTTTGGAGAAAATTTGGGATTTTTAATAATTTTTAATAATTTATTAAGGGCAAAAAGGTAATTTCCACCTATGGTCAAATTGTGGGTCAACCTGAAGTCAAACTAGGGAGCCCTATTTATCTAAAGTCAAGGATCAGATTCTGGTCAGTTCAAGGTATTATGGGTAATCTTCTGACCTAATATGTAATTATTGTATTTTTTTAGAAGGTCTCGGGGCCTTATTTAGCGGGTTAATTAGGGTTGGTTAATTAAGGGCTCTAAAAGCTCCTAGAAATTTCCAGAAAATTATGAAAGGCTTATGATGTCACTAAGTTTAAATGTTGGAGTTTTGGTGTCAATCAGTGATCTATCATAGCTCCTAGAAAACTTCTAAGTTCGCTAGACGGGTCCTTAATTATTGTCCTTAAGGTGTCACTACGTTATATGGGTTTAAACTGAAGTTCATACTAACCCTCAAGGTAGTAAATGCATGGAGTACATAAATAAAATAAACACGCCATGTCCTTAAATCTAGGAGAGCCTAGACTAAGTGCTTGTGGTGCGACGACCTACACATGCAATCTACGAAAGATAAAAAAAAGTAAAGACACCTAAAGAGATGATTAGTGAATGATTGGGACTCAACCATTCACTAACCCACTCCCCCATGATTGCTCTTCACACATAAGATCCATGTCTAAAATTTCATACGATAGTGGGTCTCCCAAAGTTAGAATTTAGGTATAAGTAGTTTTAAAATAATTTAAAAGTACTTATAGATATAAATATATTTTTGGAAAATAAAATAATTGAAAATAATTAAAATCATGATACATAAGTATAGGGAAACCCGCTGACCACCCAATCGAGGTTTCAAAATAGTTTGAAAATAATTTTTAGTTTAAAAATAATTAGTATGATAATTAATTTAAATAATATTAAAATAACCGAATCATAGGATAAAACAGAAAACAGTCAAGACAGCCAAAATCAAGGGCTAGAAATGGTTCCAAAATCTAAAGCTCGTCTTGCTGAAAAGAACGAGGGGTCGCACATCGAAATCCGACTTAAAACGGCGAAGATACGAAATTTACAAGTTCAAATACAATAAAATAATATTTTAAAATAGTGCAGTTTCACTGTTTTTGAAATGATAGAAAATGCAGACAAAATTTTCATCTGGAAATAGTTTTAAAATATGCAGAATTCAGAGTACATCTAAAACAGGATATTGTGCGTCGACAGCGGACTTAAAACGACAAAGTTATGTAATTTCAAAGTTTAAAGGCAACAAATAAATAATTTTAAAATAATGCAGCTGACTATTTTGAAAAATAATTGCACACAAACCCAAAAATTTCAAGTAAAACCAGTTCCAGAATGTGCAGAATCCAAATACGTTCAAAACAAGACGTTGTGCGTTAAAAACGGAGCGAAAACGAGAGAGCTATTAATTTTTGAAGTTTAAAGGGCATTAAAGTCTATTTTAAAATAATTTTAAAAGAAATAATAATAATAATAATAATAATAATAATAATAAGAATAATAATAATCAATAAAAATAAAAAGCTAAACTAACATTTCAAAATAAGAATAATGTAATAAAATAATTAAATAGTAATAATATAATAATAATTATATTAAAATAATATTTTAAATGATAAAAAAAAAGTATTTTTCACTGTTTTTGTAGTGTAGAGGACGACGATACGAGTCCAACGAGGTATTATACGCAAAAATCGGGCGAAAAATGAAATTTTGGCGAATTTTTGAAGTTAAAATAGTTTAAAAAAAAGTTAAAATAATTATTAATAAAAAATAAAAATAAAAAATCGGCGGCGGGTGGTGCGACACGTGGCGCTTCCCGGTTGGACGCGCGGTTCCGGGACGCGTTTTCCAATCATGGCCAATGATTGCGCCGTCGGCGCAATCATTGGCGCATGATCAGCGGCGGCGGTCTCCCACTAATCCACGTCAGACGGGGCGTGGGACGTCGGATCGACCGCCTTAGGCAGCGGACGGCTCAGATCGAGCCGCGCGATCAGCCGATCCGCGGGATCGGTCAGTTCGTCGGACGGAATGTCCGTCCGACCAGATCTAAGCCGTTGCTCACGGGATCAACGGCCCAGAACATCTCATGCATGCAGCCGGCCGAACCGAAGGCTTAGGGGGATTTTCGCTTCGTTCTCCCAAACGGCTGGACGAAACGCAACGAAACTTTAGACCTGGCTTCTACTAGTGAAGAGCATCCGTGGGGGGTATTTTACTCGAATTAATACGTGCTAATGACGACGCTAATTAACCCTAAGTGTTCTAACTAGGGTTTGAGATATACCTCAATCCACACGGTGGATTCGGGCGATCTTGGTCTTGTTGGACTCGGGGATGAACCGCAAACAAGATCCTAGTTGACGTCGAGCTCCGAAAAGGCCTCGATCGGTCGGTAGGAGCCTTGGAAGTGATTTCCCCTCGGGTTCGCCGGAATCTCGCCGCCGGCGACGCCTTAGCCGTCGGGTTTGACGTGGGAAGGGTCAGGAAACCTAGAGGAACTCTCACACCAAATATCTCGGGCTGAGAGCGTCTAGGTCTGAAGCAAAAGCAAAAAGTCCAAAAAAAGACCAAAATTTTGTTATTTAAGGATCATAAACCTAAGGTGAACGGTTGGGATCGAATTGGGAGTTTATTTGGAGGGAAAACAGGCTTGATTAGCCGTGGTTTTGAATTCAAATGCATAGGAGGCTTTAATTCCAATTAATGACTCTTAATTAGGCTCTAAATAAGTTGATATGACCTATTAATGACTTGATTTGACCAAGTCAACTTTTGACTTGGTCAAATCAGTTAATTAGGTCAAGGGAGTCCAAGGATTGAGCCATTAATGAGTTGGAATTTGATTTGGGCTTGATTTGGGCTCAAAAGGCCTTAATGGGTCAAAATTGACCCAATAAGCTTTGGGTTGACCAAGTCAACAGTTGACTTGGTCAACCTAGTCCCTCATGCCCATGGTTTGACAAAATCGAGGTCAACACTTGTTCGCGAACATATTTAACAATTTTTTCTAATTATCAAACAAACGTGTTCATGAACATATTTATGAACAAACACATTTATTATAAAAGCAATTGTCTATGTAACAAAGGCAATAATTATTTATATTTATTAATTCTATAGTCCAATATTAATTATTTATATCGAGCTTATTCACGAGTTCAAAATCGAACACGAATCTAGCTTTTATCGAGCTTGTTCACGAACTTCAAATGATGTTGTTCGCGAACATAAATGAGCTGAACGCATTAGTGTTCAAGTTCGTTTATTTAAGAATCGAGTATTTAAAATATTGTTCAAGTTTGTTTGTTTAGTTAATTAAACGATCACAAACGAGCTTTAATCGAACCGAACAACGAGTGGCTCGTTGAACGTTTCGTTCACTTGCAGCCCTAGTCCAAATCAAGGGTTAGAAGCGTTATTGGAAGGTTCGAACCACAATTTGGATTTTTTAAATGGTTTCTAAACATAACGTAGTCGAATCGAGCGGCTCGGCAAGTCGAATCCAATAAGCCCAAGATCATTTTTGACCTCATTTTTGTATGAGGTCACTTGGACTAACCCCAACCCTCAATCACTTTTGAATCAAATTTTGATCATACTGTAATCCAACTTCTGATCTACAGTTCGATCAATCTACACTTTAATCAATCATTTGATCTAGCTCGTAATCGACCTCGTCGATCTTCCTTAAAATAACAATTGAATCGCATATGAATTAATTAAAGTTAATTTGATCATATGAATTAGATTTGATGACGTCGAATTTATTCGAATCAATTTGAATTTTACTCACTTTGGAGGCTTTGATCAATTTAACTTAAATTGCCCCGACTCGACTCGAGTGCGTATTAACTTGATTAATATTAAACGGCTCGATTTAACTTCTCTCGAGTCAAATTGATTTTGATTAATGCAAACTAATTTGACCCTTTTAAATAAGGATTTTTGCATAATTAATTGGGTTCTTAATTTTAGCTTTTATTTCATTGCTATTGAAGCTCTAAATCATATTAATTTCAGCTTTTAATACCAACCATCCGATTAAGATTTAAAGGTTTGATATCTTTTTTAATTCATTTTCTAATAGAGTTAGGGTGGGAGAGAGACACGATCTATTCTTTCCCATAGGCAGCCGCCGCATTGAGAGACCTGATCCCCACATATTTCGGAGCTGCTAGGGCCGACGATGCTCTCCTCCTCATGATTCCTCTTCTCATTTTTTTTTAGCTCCATCTACATCCTCTCACATTCATGTTCTAGAGTGTATTTTGGCCAAGGATGTGAGCTCAGCCAGCTTTCCTATTCACCTGTTCGGCCAACAAGGAGGATTTGAAGCAAAAATTAGAAGATCTATCCAAAGATTCCAGCCACCATCCTTCTTGACCAGAATGAGAGCATGGGGCTGGAGGGGCCGGCCAAGACCATAGTTCATTGGAATGAAGGATGGAGCAATCCATATGGCTGCATGAAGGATGAACCGACGTATGCAAGAGCAGTGGTTTGTGCGATCTAGATGAGGAGATTTGATCATTTGAGGGAGTGATCAGTCTTCCTCCTCCTGTCTACAGTTTTCCCTTCTAAGAACACAAGATCAGCAAGTTCTCTTCCCGGTAATGATCACTTGCCTCCTACCGGATTAAATAGCTGTATATTTTGTTTACCAAAAATTAACTAGCTGCACTTATATATATATATAGTCTATTTTCTCTCATATATTGAAAATTTGAATACCTTTAAAAATTAAACGAGCTTGTTACATGTTTCTTTTTTTTTTTAATCTCCGTTAATGCGCATATTTCCAGTTTTCTAGTTCTTTGTTGTAAAAGGCTGTAGTTCGTGTTCATTGTGGTGAACATGTATATAGCTGATTTTGGGATTTGGCTTTATGGAAGTTTGGGATCTTATTTTTTATTTTTTTTATATTAAAAAAATGAAAGGAATGGATGTTGAAGTTGATTATGGGTTTCATCATGCACGTGATAAAAGTCCAAACTTACACGAGGTCTAGTTTCAAACGAGGTGTTGTTTAGCCTTCTTCCAAATTTGTCTAGCTTGAATTTGTAATTGTAGTTCCAGCTTTTCATCTTTTATTTCTTGTCACGTGGCTCGGAATTTGGCATTTATCTCATATATTTATGCTTGTTCATGCTAAGTTTCAGGTTTTAAAAAAAGTCCAGCGAAGATGCTTTCATTTCTTATTTATACACATAAATGCATGGTATTCTATTCCATGAAATCTTTGCATTAATCTGCCATGATTTGTAGTATAAGTGTTGTTCTTTACTCCACCTGCTGTATAAAAATTTAGACCAATTGTCTCTGTGGAAAATAATGATCCAAGCACTATTTAACTTCTAGTTGGTTTTGCGTGATTAGTTCATGACTTCATGTTTTATAAATTTTCCAATTAAAATTTTTAATTCGTGGCCCTTATGTTTTTGAAGAAATTCTGCACATTGCATATGAGAAGCAATGAGTACAAAATTATTCTTCTAACCTAGTTGGTTGCTTGAAGTTATAAACTATATCAGTGAGTGATGTATACTTAATTTCTTCATTTGATTTGATATAGTGTGGTCAGATTTTATATGCAGATTCAGTGTGGTCAGATTTTATATGCAACTTTGATTGTCTTGATCACATCATAAAACTCTAACTTAATTTTTATATATAGTCACCCCTTGTCAAAGGCTGCTACTCTAATAGCATAAAGGATCTATGTGATCTATTCTCTCCTAATTATTTTTAGTTTGCATCAAATGATTATCAGAACATACTTCTAGTGCACTATTTTTGAAGAAACATGCTTCTTGCATTCTACCAAATAATCCTCCGTTAGCTATGCAAGCACATATATGTTGTGATGGTGGATTCGATCAAACAAATTTCATGTGGTAAAATTTATATACTTCTGATTAAGTGGTGGTTGGTATCTTGTGATATGTATTCTATTGGCACGTTGAAGGGCATGAACTCGAACTCATTTCCCACTTCGAAAACGGAAGGTATTGAAAGAGTGATTTGTTATCAATTCTTGAAGGATAACATCAAAAGAAATATAGTGGTTTTTCTCTCTTTAGCATTTTATAAATGCACAATTTTGAAGTCAAGACTATTTTCTCATCCTTTTCTTGTTAAAGAATGAGAATTTCATATGAGTGTTGGAGGAGTTTGATTAACACTATCGTCACGAATAAGAATTCATTTGTGCAAACACAAGGTTCCTTTATATTGATGAGAATTTCCTATTTGATTTCATTCATTTGAGTTTTATGAATTACCTTTGAGTATTGAGGATTAAATGAATTAGTATATCATTTTCTCCTTCTCTTTGCTTTACTTTCACAAAATTTGAGAGAATACAAGATCCTTATGTTTTCTTTTTGGAGAAAAGCAAAGAGTGGTGGGCCTTCATTCTTTAAAGCATTTTTAGTTATAATTTTCTGAAATAAATTTTGGTTTCGAGAAAACATAGTTGCTCTTATACTTTTCCCATAAATTTTGAAGGTGATCTTTTTCCAATTGTCTTTACTTTGGGATAGAGCGAGCATTAAGTGGAAATTGAGCATGAAACTTGAAGGTTGTTCTTACTTATGATATCTTTTGTAGATGTTCATTCAACATGAGAAAACCTAGTATACTATTGTATGTATTACCCATACTCTGGTTCCTTGACAAGATGATATGTATTGTTCCATATGTGAACGTTGGAAGGATTATATGTACGATTGTATTTTGATACTACACTTGACCTTTGATAATAAAGGTTGCTGAAAATTTTCTTTTGTAGAGGCCTGCAAGAATTTTTCTTTAAAGGTAGATGGTGATATTTATGTCCTTTTGTTAGAGGCTTGTGGCATAAGCTTTGTGTTTCATGATTTGTGGTTGCAATTCAAGTCAATATGAAGTTTAAGGGTTCTGAAATTCAGCATATACGTTCATGTCTTGAATATTCATAAATAAGATGTGCCCGCCTGAAAAGAGATGATTTGAATGAATATTTTACATCACGAGATCAAGATGATTATATCCTCATTCATGTTTTAATATTTATTACAACGTGGCTAAAGTTGGGAACTATTAAGTTCGTATTCATGGTTTAATATTGGATATGAATTCAAATATAACTAATGAAGGGCAATTTTCTTTTGATGTCATTCTTGATATGTTGGGATGGCTCGTATACATTTGTGAATGAGCAATGGAAATAGTTCCCATTATTCCTTGGGTATGTTTTTAGCTTAGCATTAAATAAGACTCTCTCTAATGTGTATACTTGTTCATTCATACTCTCTTAAGGGTGTGCTGTGGGAATCACATTTGAACATACATATTACTTTATTTATTTTGATAGCAACGGTGACATCAATGGTATACTGACTAAATCACTAACAAAATTCAACCTTTTTTTTTATTCCCATTGTATATGTAGTTGTGATTTCTCTACATGTCTGATTTCTTTTAAAAAAATATATACATGAGTTAATGTCTCTTTTATATATAATTATATATGTTGACTCATTCTTCTTAAATAGCATATATATTGGAGTATTTTCCTGTTTAAAAGCATATGTTTTGAAACTGTTTCTTGCCAAGTTACATTTATTTTGAAATTGTGTTAATAATTTGATTTGGTTTACATTTCGATATATTCACTAATATGTCAATTCATAGTATCTCTTATATTTTCAAACATGATATTCTGACACCGCCTTCTCTCGTCGCCTTATTTGCAAGGTACTAATGGAGCTAATGGGAGTATAAAGGCAAGGAGCTTCAGTCGCCCCGCTACTTCTAAACGGGGTGCTACGGCCGAAGTCACCGTTGACTAACTCCAGTGACCAGGTAAGTTTTCTTAAAACTTATAAGTGCATAAGGCTTCTAGATTTACTGTTGAGCTATTTCCCCTAACTTTAAATTATTGCAATAATTCTTGCATTTAGTTAATATTTGCTTTGTTCTCTTTATAAAATCAAAACCCATCGACACAGCTTATTTACATTCGTATGCATGTCCAAAGGGTTAGTGACACTGATTCAAACCCATTAAACCTAGTGACATCTTTAAGGACAATAATTAAGGACGAGTCTTAGAGAACTTAGACAAACTCTAGGATTCACACATGCATCCTTTAGGGATGAAACATTAAACATAGTTAACTTAGCGTCATTACACCTTAAGATTAACATGTACATAATCGACATAATCTCAAACAACAATCAATTATTAATCTCTTCCTTGAAACTTGAAAACTTAAATATTTGATAATAACTCAAATAAAATTTACAAAAATATCAAATCAACCCCAATCAACACATGCAATTATTAAGTGATCAAATTTAAACCCAATTGACTTCAAATTCAAACCCCTTAAGTTTAGTGATCTTCCCTGCTCTAGGAAAAATTATCACTAAAATTCAAACCCCTTAAGTTTAGTGATCTTCCATGCTCTAGGGAAAATTATCACTAAAATTCAAACCCTTTGAAGCCCTTAATCAAACCCCTTAAGTTTAAACCTTAATCAAACCTTAAAACCTTCCAGAAATTTCAATAAATCACTTTTAAATCCCAAAACTATAAATAACCCCTCTAATTGACCAAATTTGAATCCTTAACAAATTAAAATTAAAATCAACCAGATTTGATATCAAATTTAAGACTAATTTAATAATCATTAGAATATGATATTTAATTAAATATAATTAATTAATAATAATTTAAAATTCCAGAGAATTCCTAAACACTTGGGAATCTATCCTTGGGTCATTCATGACCTTTAGAATTGATTACAAGGAGTTTGGAATTCAATTGAATTCCAAACATCAAAACCTCTCTAATTAAGATAATTAAATAATTCTAATAAATGATCAAAACGTTGAAAATGCATAACTAATTCAAACAAACTCTAAATCAATCAAACTTAAAGGCATCCAACTCATCTTAAGATCTAATATTTTAATAAAATACAAACTCTTCAGAAAATATTCTTAATCTAAAGTTCAAATTTTAACACCTTAATTAAAAACATTAAATGATTCGAATAATTTTAGAACATTAAATATTTGATTCAAAATCCAGAAAATTTCAATCTAACTTTAAAACCAGCAATCAATCTTAAAATTAATTTTGAATCATTAAGATTTAAACTTTAACCAAAATCTTCCCTTGAGCCTTTCAACAAACCAGAACATTAAAACAACTTTAACCAATTACCAGATTTAGGATATATCCAAACCTCACAGCCTGCTACACACACCTAGATTGACCTATTAGGACACGGATTCTAGTTTTAGGTTAGGCCGGTGTTCCTTTCTATTTTTGAAATAGATTGATATGCATACAAAATGAGAGTGGCATCCTAGGTTAGATAACATAGACATAGGTTCACTATCCACAGACCTGTGCACTTCCTGTTTGTCAGCCTAGGATTAGGTCCCCAGCCCCTTGGCCTACGAGGTCCCCTTGAATGAGGTAACCCATGGTTGCTAACAAGGATCCTCTGGTCGGCACTCGACTAAGTAGGCTAAGGATACCGACGAACCCGGGACGATGGAAAACCATGGGATCTTGACCGGGGACGTCATACCCACTTGGTAGGTTAGTCTTCACCCATACCTTCTGGGCATTCTCCCGATATGGTGATTGAGAATATAAGTCCAAACTTTCTAATAAAATTGACCATTAAATTAAATATATCTTTCCAACAAATTTAAGCCCAACACTTAGGATAGGCTGGAGTGTTTTCTGAATTGTTTCAGAATCTCAAAAACACTCCATATTCCTCTTCTTTTGACTCTGAAAATAACTGCTCAAACTTGAACCAATACCACTTGAAATTCCTACCCTTTTTCTCCTTTGATATCGATCTTTAAAAATCTTAAAAAAATTTACACCGCTATTTTAATCGAGAGTTTTCGTAGGAAATTTTAATTTCCTACGATGTAATTAACTACGAGGGCTTGCGCTCGTAGGAGATTTAGAAACCCAGATCTGATTTTCAAAATCAACTTTTTCAAAACCTCAA
This sequence comes from Dendrobium huoshanense, assembly GCA_016618105.1. Lineage (NCBI taxonomy): Eukaryota > Viridiplantae > Streptophyta > Magnoliopsida > Asparagales > Orchidaceae > Dendrobium > Dendrobium huoshanense. Next base: position 51,039,128 of record CM028353.1, on the reverse strand, counting down.
TTAATTTTCTTTGAGAAAATTAAATACAATGACCATTCTCGTCATTTTCGAACGATCGATGATAATTGATATCTTCTCTCTTTGGAGAGATATATCAATTAGTATAGTGATTTTGATTATGAAATTAATGGTCTTTCATCCAAATTAGCATAGTCAAAAATTTTGAGTTTGACAACGACAATTTGGGTAACTTTAAAGCTTTGAAATTTGAACCAATTAGTGAATGATATTTTCTCCGTTTAGGATGATATATCGTTCCTAATGTTGTGTTAGATTTCAAAACTAAAATTCAAAATTTAATATTCCCAAAGAAAATTAATATATTTTCAAAACCTATATTTATACTAATATATATACATTTTTTTAATCAAAACAATCATTGAATTCCGACATCACTAAGACATTCAAATGCCCATCAAGCGATCCATGGTCAAGGGATTCAACATCGGCCGTCCATCCAACCACTCCTCATTTATCTTTGATCTCTCACCTATTTATAAGTCATGCCACTCCAGAAATCTATAAATAGACCCCACATTTCTCTTGAAAGGGAATCCAAATAAGAAGAGAAGAAGAGAAGAGAAGGAAGAAGCTCCTCCTCGACCACCGCCTGAGTTCCGCCATACCCCCGCACGAGGCCCTCACCTTCGCCGAACCACCGCTTGAGGCCCTCACCTTCACCGGACCACCGCCTGAGGCCCTCACCTTCGTTGTACCACCGTCTGAGGCCCTCACCTTTGTCGGACCACCCCCTGAGGCCCTCACCGTCGTCGGATCACCGCTTGAGACCCTCACCTTCGTCGGACCACCCCTTGAGGCCCTCACCTTTGCCGGATCACCACCTGAGGCCCTCACCTTTTTCGGAACACCACTTGAAACCCTCACTTTCACCGGACCACCGTTTGAGGCCTTCACCTTCGCTGGACCACCACCTAAGGGCCTGAACTCCGGCAGACCACCACTTAAGGCCCTAAACTCCGTCGGACCATCAATCGACACCAGAGTTCTGCCAAATCAGTGTCAAACTGCTAACTGACACCCCAACTTCCAAGTGACGCCAGATTTAGTACTAGATTTCAACTATACGGTTGACATTTGTAATCTGATTGCCCTCAAGGATGAGTCAGCTCACTGTTTTAACTCAAATTCTAGTGAAAGCTTTTCAACTGGGCTAGTCCCCGTGGGTTTTCCCCTTTCCAAGGTTTTCTAAGTAAAAAATCTTGTATTCTCTGTGTGTGAGCTGGATACCTGCTAAGACGTAAAATTGCAACTCTATCGCTGCGTATATACTAGCCCGCAACAATAAGGAATAAGAAGTGTAGAAGATTTGAAGAGAGGAATATGAATGGTTATTTAATGAATATGAATTAAGACTACAATAAAAGAGAATACGAAGCTTAGGGGATATGAAGGGAGAAATATGAAGAGATATTTAATGAATATGAAGGAAGACTAAAAGCATTCGAAAATTCAAAAAACTTCTTCAAAATTTTGCTTAAATAAAAGATAATTATTATTATTTTTTAAACTAACAATTAATCATAATAAAATAACGAAATGAAAGAAACATAAATAAAATAACAAAATCAAAGATCAAGGTTCTATTTAAATAGTTAAAATGAAAGGCCATAATAAATTCAAGCATCAGAGGCGGGGCTTTTACAATAATACTATATTTCAATGCACTATTCCGCAAGAAAGCAAAGACGAACCGCAATCTACTTGCAAGTCCAGATTTACCAGGTTTTTGACATCATCGCTCACGTTTACACTCGAAAAATGTTAATTAATGCCGGAAATGGGGGATCTTTTATAAGCATTTGAGCTTTAAATACCCATCAAGCTCAGCTGAAGAAATCCAAACCATCCTTCCTAAATTTGGAACTACTTTCAGATCTACAAAGAAAATGGCGACAGAAAACAAGGTGAAGCTGATCGGGGTCTGGCCGAGCCCCTACGTGGCGAGGGCAATGATTGCTCTTAATCTAAAGGGGGTCGAATACGAGTACCTCCCAGATGATTTGTTTAACAAAAGCGAGCTTCTTCTCAAGTTCAATCCGGTCTACAAGCTGGTCCCTGTTCTCATCCATGGAGATAAGCCAGTCTGCGAGTCACGTATTATTGTGGAGTACATTGATGAAGTCTGGGCTTCTTCCGACCGCCCTTCCATCCTCCCTGCCGATCCCTACGATCGCGCCACCGCTCGCTTTTGGGCTGCCTATGTTGACGACAAGGTACTTAACTGACTCTCTAATGAAAAGATATTAACTTCAGGCTGAATTTGAAAAGAAAATATACAAATTATTACGATGACTTCTTGTATTTTACCTTACTTGCAGTTAGCTCCTCATTGTCGAGTGTTGGTCTGGAGTAACGATGAGAAGAGCATAGCAGAAGCGAAGGAGCAACTGTTAGCCGCAGTGCTGCAGTTAGAGGAGGCTTTCGTTAAGTGCAGTAAGGGCAAGAGCTTCTTCGGCGGGGACACCATCAACTTGGTCGACATTACCGTTGGTTCCTTCCTTAGTTGGATGAAAGCTTTCGAAATTATAACGGGAATAAATTTTCTGGATAAGACGAAGACTCCACGATTGGTTGAGTGGGCGGAATGCTTCCGTTCCGTCGTCGCCGCCAAGGAGGTTATGCCAGAAGCTGAAAAGCTTGTGGAGTTCAGGAAATTTGCTATGGCTGCCCGTCGTGTTACTGTGGTTGATGCTGCCACCAAATGATGAGATGGTTGGATTATTGAAAGCAAGATTTCTGATGGTTTTTATCTTGAGTGTAGTAGGAGCGACTTCATGTTGATTGGAATGCAGAGGTTTTTTATTTGAATTTTATGTGCATGTGATATATGTATAAGTTTGCTTAAAAAAAAATAGTTTGCTTTAATTATTCTAAATTTCTAAAAAAGAAAAAGTGCAGGGGGTTTGGGATCTTGATGTTGATTTCATCTATTTTGATATATGTATGTTTTGATTGACCTTTGATGCATCATCAAAAATTTCATTGATAGGGTAAGAATCTCGAGGCATATCCGAGTTAAAAACTTCTAAAATTAAAATTGGGATCATCCGAACTCTTATTTCAACAAACTCAAATAGATGAATCAACGACACTAAAATCGGTCTAATTTGAGCCCAAATGGCCCAAATCAAGTGTCTGTAGCATTCTTAGAAGGTTCGATGGATTAATTGAATGACCAAATGATTATCAAAGATGGCATGCTTATAGTCGAATCGGGACGAATCCAATGAGCCCAATATCACATAAATGCTTGATAAACACTCTATGATTAAGAGAATCACTATCAGCGTTTGATGGAACACTCCTAACATGTCATTGATTTTCTCTACATATGAAATTGGTCTTGATAATAGTTGCTTTAAAGTTTTGTTTGGGACAACTTTATTACTATTTTCTAAAGCAGATTTCTAATACAAAATTTCTTGTTCAAAAAAGTTTTGTACTTGATATATCATCCAAAAATTATCTTGATCGGGCACGAATCTCGAGGCAAAGATCAAGTTGGAAACTTCAAAAATTAATTCGGAGACCGTCTCAACTCCGATTTCAGCAAACTTATAGTCAAACTGAGCGTCTCGGAAATACGAGCCCAACGACACCAAATTCAGCTCAATCCGAGCCCAAATGAGTCAAAATCAAGGACCCAAAACACTGTTGAAAAGTTCGAACCACGATTTGAGTTACCAAACGATTTCTAGATATAACGTTCTTATAGTCGAGCGGCCAGACGAGACAAATCCAATGAGCCCAAGATTATTAAATTGTGATATCATTAAGATCTTCAAATATCCGACGAACGGTACACAATCAAGGGATTCAATAACAGTCATCCAATCAAATTACTCCCGATTCGCCTCTGATCTCTCACCTATTTACAGGACATGCCACTCCAAAAATTTATAAATAGACCTCTCATTTCTCTTGATAGGGGGCCCAAACAAGGGGGAGGACCCAAGCAAGAGAAGAAGGAGAAGAGAATAGAAGAGAAGAGAAGAGAAGAATGATAGGAGGGAAGAAACTCCTCCTCGACCACCACCGCCAGAATTCTGCAAGACTTCCGCGAGACGTCAGAATTCTTCCTAAGTGATGTCAGAATTCTGCCCGAGTTCCATATGATGCCATATATTCGCGTGACTTTCCAAGTGACGCAGGAATTCTGCCCAGCTTCCAAGTGACGTCGGAATTCTGCCCGACCTCCAAGTGACACCGGAGTTTGACCCAAACTCCAAGTGACTCCAGAGTTCTACCTGAATATCATCTAACGTCTAAGTTCTCCTTGGCTGCCAACTGACGTCAGACTTCTACCTGACGTCGGACCTCCGCTCATCGCCAAGTCTCCACCGGATGTCGTCCTTCCTGCCTCTGTCGCCCGCCGATTACGGTTCTTCTGACTTACATCGCCCATCAACTGCGGTCCTTCCGACCTCCGTCGTCTGTCGACTATGGTCCTTCTGACTTACGTCGCCCACCGACTACAGTCCTTCCGACCTCTGTCGCTTGCCGACTACGGTTCATCCAACTTACGTCGCCCACCGACTACAGTCCTTCGGACCAAACAAACACATCAAATGGGATTCTTTGTATTCTCATCATGTAATGTACTCTATACGATGTACATCAAGTTAAGGCCTTCCCCCAAGGAAGGGTCTCATTTGTAATCAATTGCAATACTAGTGTATTCATTCAAATTGGGCTAGGCCCCATGGTTTTTCCCCCTTTTTCAGGGGTTTTCCACGTAAAAATATGTGTATCACTTACGAATTCTACACCCTATCTCTAATTATCTGATTGCGTGCTGGATCTTCGTACAATGCTAAGACGCTAAACTTTATATTTCTCTACCGCCGCGAATACTCTAGGATGCAACAGTACTAAAAAACTATTTTAGAAAGATAACAGTCAAAATTTTATTCCAAACAAAATCTTAGAAGAGCAATATGGGCCATTAACTCCTCTTGATTCATAAATGCACTTTAGGATATCTTTTAAATTTTATTTATAAATTTAAGCTTAGCGTGAAATTATTTAAGTAGCCAAGTTGAGCCTTATTTTCTTTCCTCTCATTATGATATAATAACCAATAAAAACATTTTCAAATAGAAAAGGCTCGTTAGTATTTCAAAGAAAAAATAATTTTGATTCATAAATCATAAAAAAATCAAAAGTAATATAAGCTAAGATAAAAATTCAACTTTAATCTTCTTATCATATATGTTGAAATTATTATCAGTAGTTTCCTCACAAATGATCAACAAATTTTATTTTACTATTAAGCAATTATATGAACAATACTCTTAGGGGTTTTTTTCTCAACAACATTTATAGTGTAAAGTAAAGTAACATAGGGGTTTTGAAAATTTAGGTGTTTGAATGGTTATGTTCCAAATAGAAAGTATTTTGGGACTTACGGTAGAACTCACACTCAAGTTCATATTAATTGTATTTGGAATTCACCTATTTTTGAATGAATTTGAAATACACAACTTAGGTAAATGTTATGTTGGTCCTATGTTGCTACCCATTGGTCGCAGGTCACTAGGGGTACAACCGAGTCAAGTCGACCTGCGAGCCAGCTCAAGCTTGACTCATTAACAAGTTTGCGAGTTGAGTTTATTGAGCTCGCGAGTCGAGCTTATTGAGCTCACAAGTAGAGCTCGAGCAGGATTTCGAGCTCGTTGGGCTTATCCGCTCGTGTTCAAATAGTTATCTGCTTGACGAGTAATTTGGGCTTATCAAGCTCGGGTTCAAATAGCTGATGACTCAACTTGATTACTTGTTGAGTGACTCGAAAAAAAAAAAAACCGGAAAGGTGGGGGATGGAAGACGTAACTGCGGGGGGTAGAAGGTATAACAAAGAGGGAGGAAGATGGAATCGCAGCGGGAGGAAATCAAAGCTTATGTCATGTGCGAACCGCAGTGGAGGGCTAACCAGAGCTCATGCCGGTTGTGAATCGCAATTGGGGAGGGGGGGGGGGGGGGGGATCGACATTTGTGCCATGGCGGGATGTGTTATCGAAAGCGGGCAAGTGCGAACCACATTCACAACGGAACATAGCTGCTCGATGAGCTTGATTTCTGTGGCGAGTCAAGCTCGAGCTCGACTGAACTTGTTTGCACCCCTATAGGTCACAATCAACCACCACCTCCTATAATTGGTCGCACTTATATCATGTCCCTCGTTGACACATGCCACACATCGCTGTCACGATGCATCATTGGAGCCAACTGCCCTACTGCCACTAATCGCCGTCTATCGTCCTCTCACCACTAATTACATACACCATCCATTGCCCATATCATTTGTCATTGCCAGCCATTTGCGATTGCACTCATTGTTGGCCACCTCTTATCAATTATTATTTTAAATGCATAGCTATTTTACTTTGAATTTCCATACTTCAAACCCAACAAAAAAAAAACTCTTGCATTTGTTGCGTACTGAATTAAATAACTCAAAAATAATTTCAATATACTACTTTTACTTTATATTGCATTATGTTGACTTACATTCATTTTTTAATAAAACAAACATCACATAAGAAAGGTTGCACTTCATTGTAGTTTAGGAAGATGTATAATGTTAAACCAATTATCTCTTTGTTACTCAAATATCTTAATATATATTTATGAGACACTCTACTATTACTTGCAAAATAGATAATAAATATAAGAATGTTTATCCATCGCTATCATTATTATGACCAACTTTTATTTAACTATATTGTATATGAGCTTTAAAATAGTGGGAGAAAAAAATGTAGGAATTTGATGATAAAAATATTATTTGTTGTGTTGATTTTTGGATAATAATGTTGCATAATAATTGTAGTTATACATTAGAAGAAGGCCAACAAAAAAATAAACATACAAATTTGATGACAATCATATGCTAAAAAAGGTGCACTCAGTCTATGCCCGCATAGGAAACATCAACACAAATGCTTAAGAATCCAAAACTTATCATTTTATTTTTGAGTTATATATTTTTGTATGGGGGGGGGGGGGGGATCGACATTTGTGCCATGGCGGGATGTGTTATCGAAAGCTGGCAAGTGCGAACCACATTCACAACGGAACATAGCTGCTCGATGAGCTTGATTTCTGTGGCGAGTCAAGCTCGAGCTCGACTGAACTTGTTTGCACCCCTATAGGTCACAATCAACCACCACCTCCCATAATTGGTCGCACTTATATCATGTCCCTCGTTGACACATGCCACACATCGTTGTCACGATGCATCATTGGAGCCAACTGCCCTACTGCCACTAATCGCCGTCTATCGTCCTCTCACCACTAATTACATACACCATCCATTGCCCATATCATTTGTCATTGCCAGCCATTTGCGATTGCACTCATTGTTGGCCACCTCTTATCAATTATTATTTTAATTGCATAGCTATTTTACTTTGAATTTCCATACTTCAAACCCAACAAAAAAAAAAAACTCTTGCATTTGTTGCGTACTGAATCAAATAACTCAAAAATTATTTCAATATACTACTTTTACTTTATATTGCATTATGTTGACTTACATTCATTTTTTAATAAAACAAACATCTCATAAGAAAGGTTGCACTTCATTGTAGTTTAGGAAGATGTATAATGTTAAACCAATTATCTATTTGTTACTCAAATATCTTAATATGTATTTATGAGACACTCTACTATTACTTGCAAAATAGATAATAAATATAAGAATGTTTATCCATCGCTATCATTATTATGACCAACTTTTATTTAACTATATTGTATATGAGCTTTAAAATAGTGGGAGAAAAAAAGTAGGAATTTGATGATAAAAATATTATTTGTTGTGTTGATTTTTGGATAATAATGTTGCATAATAATTGTAGTTATACATTAGAAGAAGGCCAACAAAAAAATAAACATACAAATTTGATGACAATCATATGCTAAAAAAAGTGCACTCAGTCTATGCCCGCATAGGAAACATCAACACAAATGCTTAAGAATCCAAAACTTATCATTTTATTTTTGAGTTATATATTTTTGTATGTCATGTATATAATTTAGGAGAAACAATCAAGCATACATACACACCATATTATTCGAAGAAGCATCAGATGTACAATGTGTATAACATCATTATAAAATTTGAAATATCAAGTGGTATTGAAAACATAAAATTTCTAAATTCTAAATTATAGATTAATCATTTTGTATTTTGTCAATCAGATCATATGATCTATTATAATGAAATGGAAAAACCGCCCTGCACTCCTTTTCTTCATTAAGTGAATTAAAAAATTGAAATAATCATACTATATTTTGCTACAAGTAATTTACCTAATTAAGAGTCACGTATTCAAGAAAAAATCAAATTTAAATATGGGTAAATATAGTGTATTATGTGATTAGATTAGACAGTCTAATCAAAAGATTATTTTACCCTAAAGTTGCTCAAATGTATTGATTGTACTATATGAACATAAGATTAGATTGTACAATGTAGTTGACATTTTAATGAACTACTATTTAGAATTCTTAATCAACACTTATAACTCTAAAATAATATAGAGGCAATTATAGTATGAGAGCTTTGGGTAGAAAGGATTCTTCTTTTTAACATTTCTCTTCCTTTGATAATTTCATCATTGAAAAATAGATTTCTTATGACTATTTTGCATCGTTGGTTATTTTTCTCAAATCGTATCCTTGATCCTCTGAGTTGAGAGTCTAAGTTCTTATAAAAGAGTTTGTTGTACATTCATTATAAGAGATAAATTCATTGTATGGAGCTTTTTTCTTATATTGAGGAATCTAGTCGATGGTATAAGGTAGCCATACTTTGAAAAGAAAAAGAGGTATAGGGATCTTTTAGCACCCCATAAAAGGAGAGAAGCTTCTTTGCTTTGAGTGGATTAAAAAGAGAGAGGTAATATAATTCCCAAGTTGAACCATTAAAAATTAGGTTTGCATCTTTTCTTTTATGCACTTTATTTCATTGTGCTATCTAAAAAAATATTTGATAACAATGTTTATTTCTACTTTTATAGTATCTTATGATATGGTAAATATAAAATAAAATAAATTTTTGACATGACAAGTGGTAATCAATCTCTTCTTAAAGAGAAACTAAAATTTTATTAAATAATTTAGTTTTAATTTTGTTCTAAATAATTATATTTCTATTTAGAATTGGAACGCATCTAAATTATTAAATTTTAAAAAAGTGGGGTTTATTTAATTATTGGTTAGCTCATCTCATAGTTATTAGTTCATTGTCATTGAATAAAAAATAAAAAATTTTAAAGACACAAATTCACTCCCATACATTTTGATATTCTCTTTAAATTGCATAATATATTCAATTCATCATGACTTAGAAAATATTTCTTCAAATGTGTAGCATTGATCCGTAAATAACTAGCTTAATTTTGTTAATAGAAAAATAATAATATCAGTTGACAACAAACACTATATTAACATATTACATTCAAGTATTTTCTTTTCAAACACTTTATATGACCTGATATTCATACACTTGCATAAATTTTGTACATATCCATCTAATATCTTCGAGGATTAAACCACACAAATATTTTTATTTTTTTATATTTAGCGTTAGGCTTATTGCCTAATTCTTAGTGCTCTAAATCTTTTCTTCTACAGTAATCCTTTAAATTGAATGAATCTATCAAATAACAAAATATACACTTGATTCTTTTTTATAAGGTTTGAATTTGCTTGAAAATGAGCACAAAAGCATTAAAATATATAATATCGTGCTTATTATGTAATAATCAAGTCTAGTTTCACTAAAGTTCCTAAAAATTTATTTATTGATGTTAAGTAAAAAATTATGCTTATTTTTATTGCTTGAAATTCTAATAATAATTGTGAGTTTTATTTGACGTTGTGCAGGAATGCCATAGGAGTCTTAAATTTACAATGTTAGAACTGGTGCCACAGTGCCCCAAACACCTACACCACAACATCTTCAACGCCCCAACACCAACATAGAACATCACAACGCTCCAGCCTCGATCATTTTTTCATTCAAGGTAGCACCTCGATAGAACATCATACATTTTCATAGCACTATGAGTGCCTCAACGCCACAAAAGGAACGCTGACGTGCTCTGTACTCTGCCAAATTGCGAGTATTTCAACATCGATGTACCAATCTCGAGCACAATAGTGCCAAAAGACATGTTCAAGTGGTTGTCTGTAATTGATTATGGAATTCCCTTTTGTGCTCAGTCAGGACTGGTGCTTGGCTGGTGTCTTGACTGCTGGTATAGAGGGGTTTCTATACCCAATTATGTGATTAATCATTTTGGTTGATAGTAGTTATTTTTTTGAATGATTTAATTGGCTGCTGGTGCAGTTTTTTTTCTTATTTTTTAATGCAGGCTGTGAACATGAATATAGCAGAAATTGTTTCTTTCGGATGCAGATTCAAATTGGGAGACAAAAGTATGGAAGAATGAAGAGTGAAGAATGAAGTTTGGAGGCTTTTGCAAGTGAAGAATGAAGTTTAGAAGAGTTAAGTGTTGGTTTTATTAGTCTTCTGGCTGCCATTTAGTTTGTTTGTTTTTTTTGTCTTTTGTTTTTTGTAACTAGATTGGGACTTGTGGCTCTCTAGGGTTTTTCTTTTCTTTGATTGTATTTCATTTTTTCTAGTTGAGCTTATAGTCCCTTTAAGGACTTGTTGTAAATCTGTTTCTATAAACGCGTAAGCCCCTCTGTGGGTTTCAATAAAAAAAAAAAATGTTCAAGTGCCGCAGCGCCATGATAGAGCAGTTAAGAAAGGAAGCTTCACATTGGGTTAGCCAACCATCAAGTATATTAGCCCAATGCCACATGCAAGCCAACTAAGTAGCGTCAAGGTGCTCATTCATCATTGTAATGTCGTGGCACCACTCTGTCAAGCTTCACAACACTTGAGTCTATTTATATAAAAATAAAATAGTTTTTCTTATTTTATTTTTTTGGTAGGAGAGACCAGAGATAGTAAAGTTATGTTTAGTGGAGTGGCTGATCATTCTTGCAATTAGAAAAAAAACACTCCTTAGGAGTGGAAGAGAGTGTGGAGAGTGAAGGTGTAAGGTGAGAATCACTCCAGAAAGACTCCATCTGCAGGATTCTATTTAGGATTCTCAACTCCATGTAATATTTTCTTCATCTTTTTTTTTGTATCTTTTTAAAATGAGTAATGAAATGTGTCTTAATCTGAATTAATTTTATAGTTGACTAACTTATTTATTTTGGGTTGATATTGTGAATAGTTTTTATTTCTCCTTATATGAATGGTTGTTCTCAATTACTATCATGCTTAATTTAATTTATGCAATGGCTATGTATGAATTTAAAATTTAGTGTGATATATTATCTCGATCGAGGAAGTTGGAATAATTTAGAGGATTGAGTTAGAATACTTTGAAGCCAATACATAGAAAGATTAAGATTCTAGGGTCTATGGAGATGGAATCATTATAGAAAGGCCATTAACCTTTCTTTACGCCCTTACAAGCTTGTCAAAGATATAAGGGTGCATATGCTTTAATTTATAACTTTTGTAGATGAGTTTGATTAGAAAAAAATATAGGCTCATTCACTATTATTATTCTAGATAGAATATCTTTAATTATGGTTATCTTAACTATTTATTATATTTTTCTCTCGTGATAGCACTTCACCTTTTATTTCATTGTGTAGGACAAATTTCATGGTTTGAGTAGACATTACTAGAGTTAGTTGTATCACACTTATTTTCTAATGGGATCAACACTCTTTTCATACACTTTATTACTTGATCGACACATACACTTGTGTAGATGGGAGCATATAACACATACATTCATAGTAGGAAGCAAGCTCAATGGCAAAAAAAAGTTAAGTACCCGTCAAGTGAGCATTGCAGTGCTATGCTCTCATGTATTCTGGAATTCGAGTGAGTAAAACAGTGCTAGGGTTTTTGTCCATAGTGCTGGGTAAAAAAAAATTAATAGAAATATCAAATCCATTTCATCAAAACCCTCACACAAGCCTTCCCCTCCCCTATTCATTTGCATGTCGTGTGAGAGAAGAGAGGGAAGGAAGAGAGAAAGGAAGAGAGAGAAGGAAGAAAGATGATAAAGAAAATAGGGGTCGAGCCAATATTTTCCTCGCTCTAGTTGTGAAAAATGCTTTAATTATGGTAGGTAACCTTAGCCCTATCTCCATTTTTTTATGATTTTAAGTTTTATCTATTTTTATTTCTTTTGAAATTGAAAAAATATAATACATCCAATTTTAGTGAACTTTTACTATATAACTTGATATATATTAGATGTTATAATGTAGAACATTTTTACATGCTTGTATTAAAATTTAAGTGGTTTATTTTGCATATATATGTTATTTTCTTTTAAATGAGTAAAATAATATAAAGTACTAAATGATTAGGAGTTAGCATACTACATCTAGCTATAAACACACATGATATGTATTAATTTTGAAATTACTAAATGACAAGAGGGGGGGTGAATTGTGAAAATCTTTTCCTTAATAAAAATAATCCTAAACAAGAGTTCTAATTTTTTTGTTATTTTTGAAATACTACAACAAAATTTTAAGCAATTTTTCTTCCACAAGTTTCACCATGCAATAGTTATGAAAAATTAAATGCAAGTAAAAAGTAAACGACGATAAGAAAAAAACACACCAAGAATTTTTATAGTGGTTCGGTCAAAATATGACCTACGTCCACTCCCCGGAGTCCTCCGCTCCGGAATTTTCACTATCAAAATAGTTCTCCTTTTGCCCCCCTCGGCAAGGCGGAGAAGCTTTTACAAACCTCCCTTTCACCAACCCGGCGTGGCGGAGTGTCAAACTCTGTTTTCGCCCTCCTAGCGACGGCAGAGAACCTTCTCGTTTTTCTCCCTCCTGGAGAAGGCAGAGAACCTCGAGGCAACGGATGTAGACGAGCCTTTCCCTTGGAGATCCTCCCTCAAATCCTTCTAGGGTCACAGGAGGAGCAAGATGCAGCAAGCTTGGAGCAACCGTGTGATCTCCCTCACACCTCTTCTCCCTCACAACGCTCACCTCCTCCTTTCTCTCTCAACCCTCAAGAATTTCTCTAGAGCTCTCTCCCTTGGAATCCCTCTCTAACCACGTTCACCCCCTCTGTGATTCTTACTGAAAAAAGACTTGATTGACATCTAAAAACGGGCTCCAAAAACCTCTGATTTCAAAAGTAGCCGTTACTATTCGTACAGTACGATTCAACATCGTACAGTACGATATGTATAAACAGACGTCGTCCTGGTATGAAGATGTACGAACAGTTCAAAAACAATTCGTACTGTACGATATAATATCGTACAGTACGATCCACAAAACACTATTCGTACATGACGATAGTCTAGACGATCAGATGTCGTCTCTGTTCATCGTATGGTACGATCCAGTTCGTACATTACGATGTTCAAAAATTAATTAGGCCGGGATTACATGCACTAATTACGGGTTAATTTAAGTAAGTATTAAAAATAGATCGTACAGTACGAACACGTTCGTACAGTACGAACACGTTCGTACAGTACGAGCGGCGCAAAATCACTTACTCAAATTAAACTACGGCTAGGGTTTTGGATCTGAACATATCGTACAGTACGAAACTATTCGTACAGTACGATCTATTCACAGAATCGTCTGCATAGCTCTGATCGTACGGTACGAAATAACATCGTATAGTACGATATACAGAGAAGAATTTCTATGACAATTTTCATTTAAAAACAAACTCTCCCCCTGTGTGTGTGCATGGTTGCTCTTACTCTTATGCATTTTGTGGCCAGACTCAATAAAATAAAATAAAATAAATAGAAAAATACAATGTTTGACTCATACTCCTAATCTACTCTTTCTTGAGTCTTCCTTTCGTCCTGAGTCACTTGTGATCTTCCTGAAATGTTAGTACTCAAGGACAATAGCAAATAAAATAGTATTCAATGAAAGGTTGTTCCAAAACACTCATTATTTGGCATCATCAAAATCTCAAACTCGGGGTCATGGGTTGCAACAAATTTACTATTCATATAGTCTAACATATATTGTGGCATAATATATACATACTGATGAGCACATTAGATAGATCTAAATGCTATAATCATTGTATGTGATGCATACATGATATTTTTTATTATGACTTACATGATATTAAATGTGTGTAAAAGCAAAAAATGTTGGCTATAAATAATTGACTAATTTATGTTGGTTGGAGACATATTATATTGTATAGGAGGGTGGGTTGATGGGTTTCTTTTAAATAAAGTGTATGATGTAATTCTAAGTGATAAAAAATGGTAGGTAAAAAAAAGATTGACTTATATGATATAATATGTAGATGGGCAGGAAGCGTTAACTTCTTACATGAAGGCCACCTAACTACTGATATTTGAAATGAGATTGATTTCTAGCAACATGATTGATATGATTGAGACTGATTCATATTTGACCTGAAAGGCCTACAGGACTTGATACATTTAAAAAAAAAAATCATAAGTAGTTAAATGTCTTGCCTTGTTTATATATGCATATGATATGAATATATGATAAATTGTATAAATGACATGTTATAATATGATATGTATATAATAGAAGAAACGATTGATATAAATATATAACAAGATTGATATAAGGGCATTGACATGTTTGAAATTCATAATATACATGTTACATTGCATTGAATATGAAATATGATATATATGTATTGATATTGTATGACATGTATGGGATAATTATAGTTATGTGTGTGTGTAATAACATCTAGATTGAAGAAAAATATGATTTATAAACTTGTATAGATTTATAACAGAACTATTATTTTGTAATTTGGCATGAGTATATGCATAACAAAACACACTAATCCTTTATATAACCACTAATCATTGATTATAAGTTACATTGCTCATATTGGTTTTCATTATCATATGAAATGACATTATTCGTATAAATTGCTACTTATTATTACTATTTATGTGAGTAGATTGATTTAAATTGAAAGATTACACGCATATTCTTTCTACTATCATGTATTAATTATAGTGATAGATTCTAGTAATCTACTAAGCTTTTAGCCCACTCTATGTTTCTATAGAGCTATTAATAAAGTGAGTATGATTTTCATGAATTTAATTTGAGATTTTTGTGTTATGTATTTTATTCTTTGATAGTATGATGTAGTTTGATAGCTTGACAAATGAGTAATGCTTAAAGTGGATAGACTTGAAGCAAAGATATTGAGGAACATAAGTATTTTAAAAAATTCCCCAAGTTATAACCCCTATTATTTAAGGGAGTTGTAGATTCACAAGTAACTAATTCATAGAGATTGGGATTTAGAACAAATCAATCTAAATAGGCATATGAATATAGAATTATAGGATTTATGATGTATAATCAAGGCTTTGTGAGTTAGAGGCAACCCATACTAGTAGTGATATTAACACTTGTAAAACCATGAGTATATAATATGAGTCAACAAGAAGTGAGAGATGCACTTGAGAGATCCACTAGTATAGTTCTCTATTATGAATGTTACTTTTTTGATCGACACACATTGCATAACATGCTATATGATTGATTGATTGAATGATTGATTGATATGCATATATGTGTGAATGAATGAGTATATGATTTGATTGATATGACTAGCAATCAGTTTGTTATATTTGCTAGTGGTTCATAGTGACAAATAGTGAGTAACATTTTTTTTAAGGAGGACAGATTGTAATAGCCTCAAGTTTAATTTTATGAAAATTTTTAAAAATTTATTTGAGGGAGTCTTGCACCATTTAGGCTACTGGTGTTGTGATGCCAAGCTCTCATTTTTTTGGAATTTGAGTGAGCGCAACGACACCAACGACACTATGTTAGAAAAAATATATATTTTTTTTAAAATATTAAAATCCATTTTATCAAAACCCTCACCCAAGCCACCCCTCCCCCCTTCCTTAGTATGTCGGGTGAGAGAAGAGAGGAAAAGAGAAGAGAAAAGAAGAGAGTGAAGGAAGAAAGCATAGAGAAAAAGGAGGGATCATGCCAGTATTTTTTGTCACTTCAGTTGTGAAAAATGCTTTGATTACGGTAGATAACCTTAAGCATACCTCTATTTTTTTTAATAATTTTGAGTTTTGTTTATTTTTCTTTTCTAAAAATGATAAAAAATATAATATATCATATTTTAATAAACTTTAAATGTATAGCTTTTGATACTTGTTATATATTATTATCTTGAACATTTTGACATGCTCATATTGAATTTTATTGATTTATTTTATATATTTTATTTTCTTTGATATGAGTAAAATAATATAAAGTATAAAATGATCAAGAGTTAGTGTACTAAATCTTGACATGCAACATATGATATATATTAATTTGCTATTCATATGGTCTAACATGCTTGTGTAATAATATATGCATATTGATAAGCACATTGGATAGACATACATGCTATAATCATTGTATATGATGTATACCTTATGTTTACTATTATGATTAACTTGATGTGAAATATGTATAAAAATAAGAAATGTTGGCTATAAATGATTGATTTAATTAGGTTGGCTAGAGATATAGTATCCTATACATGAGGTTAAGTTGTGTTTTCCTTTAAATAAGATTTGTGGTGTAATCCTAAGTGATATGAAAGGGAAGATATAAGGAGATTAACTAATATGAAATTATATGTCGATGGGGAGGAAGTGGTGACTTCTTATATGAAAGCCAAATGATTGTAATATGTAATATAAAACTGATTAATGGTATCATGACTTATATGATTGAGACTAATTCTTATTTGGTCTAGATGGACTGTAAGACCTAATATAGAAAAAAATACTACAAGTAGCCAGATATCCCGCCTTAGTTATATATTCATATGACATGAATATATGTGATAAGTTACATAAATGATATGATATGTATATTATATAGAATATGACTGATATAGATATATGTCAAGACTGGTAAGATTGATACAAAGGAATACTGTATGTATGAAGTACATGATTTATATGTTACATTTCATTTAGTAGAGAACATTATATATATGCATTTATACTATATGACATGCATAGGACAATTACAAGTATGTATATATATATTGATTGAACTTATGATTATTATAAATAGATTTTGGATAAATTATGAATATAATAAAATGTTTTGGTTTATATGGTTGCTTCTACTAGTTTTATTTAACAAATAAAAATTAGTAGCTCTAGTAGATTAATTAAGAGGTAAAAAAGAAAATTCTTTCATATTAGATTTTGGAGCATCAGATATTAGTAGTAATGTGCGATAGTGAATTAATCATATTCATATAATTTTTTTGTTCAACTAATTTGATTAATTTATCTGAGTCTAATTTTATAATTTATCTTATGATGCTCTTGCGTAATTTAAATTATTTCTTGTCAAATATTGATATTAATTCATTTATTTGCTTAGTTTGATATATGAAAATGTCATTTCCTCATTGCTTCACTTAAATTCTTTTGAAAAAAATGAGTTCTACTATCATACTCATTTCAGATTTCTTAGAGATCATTGGTGAAAATTCATGTCACAAATATTCAGTATTATTTTCAAATAATATATCATCAATATAAATCTACACGGTGATTAAATAATCTCCTATATGCTTACTAAATGTTGTATCTTCTATATACCTTTCGAAAATCATGTCAAATCAAGAAATTAGTTGATCTATCAAACCAAGCATGAATAGCCTGCTCTATACCATAGTGGTATCATTTCATCACATAAAAATATAGCTCCAAATAAAACTTTTTGATTATGGATATCTACATCAAAATTGATGAATATTGTGGCATATATGCTATGGGTATAAACGAGTCGAGCGAGTCAAGTATTTGCCTTATCAAGCTAAACTCATTTAATTTTAATTGAGCTCGAACTCAAGCTCGAGCTCCACTCGAGCTTGTTTTTTAGGCTTGAGCTCGACTCATTTAGAAAATATTAAGCTCGAGTTCGGCTTGAGTACTCGGGCTCGTTTGGAATGCTCAAATTATACTCATTTATTTGACTCAAACTATAACATATAACTATGCTTTATATGATGCTTTATATGACTCATATCAAATGATACAAAATCTCCATATAAAGCATAGTTATAAGAATCCACCGATTAACCCCAAAAAATAGTAATATGTCATTTTTATCGACTTATATGGCATATGATTCTTATAAATATTATATTTTATTATTATTATTATTATTATTATTATTATTATAAGAAAATTAATGCATCATTTTTTTTCTAATTATTTTGATCTTCTATTAATATAATAATTTGTAAAATCTTTTCTTATAAGCTCAAAATTGTGCATAGCTCCTTTGATAAAATAATCAAAAGCATTAAATATTGATATTCCTACCCTACACATCATAAAAAATTGCTCATCTTTTCTTAAGCCTTAAAAGGTGAATATTATTGGGACTATCAAGAATATGATTGTACCCTATTACTATTGATACGGCATCACAAAATCATATTGATCGGGCACGAATCTCGAGGCAAAAACTAGTTGGAAACTTCAAAAATTAATTTCGGGAGCATATGAACTCCGATTTCAGCGAGCTTACAGTCAAACTGAGCGTCTCGGGAATACGAACCCAACGACACCAAGATCAACCCAATCGAGCCCAAATGAGTCCGAATCAAGGGTTCAAAGCGCTTTTGGAAGGTTCAAACCGCAATTTGAGTTACCAAACGGTCTCCGATTTTCACGAGCTTATACTCGAATCGAACGGCTCGACGAGACAAATCCAACGAGCCCAAGATCGCCAAATTCCGACATCATTAAGGCCTTCAAATGCCCAACGAACGGTGCATGATCAAAGGATTCAATATCGGCCGTCCATTCAAAACACTCCCAATTCGCCCATGATCTCACGTCTATTTACGGGCTATGCCACTCCAGAAAAACTATAAATAGAGCCCTCATTCTACACCAAAGGGACTGAAGTGAAGAGAGAGAAGAAGAAGAGAAGGAGAAGGAGAAAGGGGAAAAGGAGATTCCTCACCTCCTCGACCACCGCCGCCGGAGCTCTTCCTGCCGCCTGAAGACGCCGAAACTCTGCCGGATTTTCAGGAAATGCCAGGAATTCGCAGAATTTTGTAAACTTCGTGGAAGAAACAAATTGTACTTGGATTATCCCAACTTGTGGGACGAAATCTGTCATTTGTAATATACAAAATCACTAGTGGAACTTTGCAACTAGGCAAGACCCCGTAGTTTTTCCCCTTTTTGGGTTTTCCACGTAAAAACTCTTGGTGTTCATTTTCTCTTTTCTGTTTGTGTGCGGAATACTCGTGCAACGCTAGGACGCGAATTTACAAACTCTACCTCCGCGTATATTCTCGCACGCAACAACTATATTAAAACCATCTTAGATATTATCTTTGTCAACTTAAAAATTAATTCAAGCAAGATAACCAATTCTTTCTTCTCTAAGAGGCATTTTAGTAATATTAATTTTATTTTCAAAAGGTCTTCTTCCTTTATTGTAAATTTTTAATTTTACAGAAGTAGGTAATGCTCTTATATCATATCATTATTTTGTTATGTATCAGTGATATGTACCATTATATACCGGATGTCGTTATATATTCTAATTCGTCTCCGAATAATTCAAAGACAGCACTGAATAATTTCTCCTTATATTTAGAGCAAATTATTCCTTTTTTTTTTCGATGCTAATAAATAATATAGAAATATTAATTTATTATAATAATTAATTATATCTCCACCGATTTAAAAATAATTTACGACTACATAAATTCTACGCCAATAGGGTTTCTCTTTAGTTGAAAAAAAAAGAAGAAACAGCGAAACAGGTTGCTTTTTCTTCGTTAGGGTTTTCGCTTCTCCAGGGTATATTTCTCACGATTCTCTTGCGGTCATCTCTTTCACGTCGATCTTCTATCATCTGCGGCGATGTCGCTGAGGCCAAATGCGCGAGCGGAGGTCCGCCGAAATAAGTACAAAGTGGCGGTGGACGCGGAGGAGGGCCGGCGGCGGAGGGAGGACAACATGGTCGAGATCCGGAAGAACAAGCGGGAGGAGAATCTCCAGAAAAAGCGCCGCGAAGGCATGCAAGTTCAGCCTTTCCCCTCATCTGTCCAAACCTCAACTGTGGAGAAAAAGGTTTGCACTCTCATCTTGCTTCTCTTCGCTACGCATCTCATCTCCTTTTGCGTCGATCTAGCTGCGATCCCGTCTTTTACCTTTTATCCCTAGGGTTTCCAGCTTCGCCCGTTTCCTGCACTTATTTATTATGACCATAGTTTGATTTAGGGTTTTCTAAGTCAACTAATGAAAATTGTCTGCTTACGGTGCTGGAGTAACAGCTAGAGAGTCTTCCGGCTATGGTATCCGGGGTTTACTCGGAAGAAAGCTCCTTGCAGCTCGAAGCAACCACACAGTTTCGTAAATTACTGTCAATAGGTATTGCATAATTGATTAGCACTTTTTGTTTAATGTAAATTAAATTTGGAGGGGTTAACTTTGCTAATGTTTTGGGATCTAATCTTCAAACAGAACGCAGCCCCCCTATCGAAGAGGTTATCCAGTCTGGTGTTGTTCCACGGTTTGTTGAGTTTCTTACAAGGGATGACTTTCCACAACTTCAGGTTGGACATGGGATTCACTTCATACTTTTCCAAATCTAATTTATCATTATATCTGAGAAAATGAAATTTTGGTTGCAGTTTGAAGCTGCTTGGGCACTCACCAACATTGCCTCTGGGACCTCCGATAATACCAAAGTTGTGATAGAGCATGGGGCTGTCCCTATATTTGTTAAGCTTCTTGGTTCGCCCAGTGATGATGTGCGAGAACAGGTATATGTTTCTGCCATATTTAAATTTCTTCATGGAACTATATGTTTAGATTAAGGCATGAGGATTCTTAGAATTAATTGAAATTTAGAACCCCAGTTTTGAGGAGAAAATAATGTCCCCTTCCTTCTTGGCATCCTCATCATGGACAGACTTCTTCGGCATTGAATTTTTTGCATTTATATATGTCAACATGCATATAGACTAATTGAAATATCAACTTATTTTTATATTAAGAAATCTATTTTTGGTCTAGACTTGACTGTTCTAATGTACAAATCTTAGTGCAAATAATCTGTGCATGACGTACTAGGTCTTCCCATTAGCATTTCCATATGAAGTGTTCCTCCAACCACCTGTTCTTACATTCTGAAGCCTCCTGACCAATATTCTGCATTTTATCTTGTGTATTTAAAATATTCATCGAATTTTCATTGAGGATAGGAGCTTGTTAAAGAAAATCCCTTTCCACTTAGGGCGAACTTGAGTGCAGTTAAGTGGCTACCTAAAGTGCGAGACTTTTTGGTTGTTTGGTTGATTAACCAAAATAAATGTCACTGTATTCGATGAAGTGATGGATGAAATATGTTTTATATTTGAGTGGTTTGTGAATATTGAAATAGAACCGACCTTTGAAACATTTCTCAAGCTTAATTCCCCCAGAAGTTAAAGTTCCACTTCTTTTGAACATATAGATTGCAAACTAAACCCATTATATCATAATAGCATAGATGAGCATACTAATCCCACAAATGCTTGAAAGAAAAGCAACTTTTGTACAGGTACCCCATTTTAATGTTTTCAGCCCTCTACCTGAACTCACGTTATATTTTATTTTTCTATTGGAGGTTTTCTTACATTTGATTAGGAATTACAGTCCAGCCTGTCATGTTAAAGTCCACTTATTGAGCTTTCATTGGAGAAGTTGAAGTCCCACTTCATTTACTTGCAGATTTCTAATTGCAAATAATTGGATTTCTTGTATGTTCAAATTATGGAAGTACAATTGGAGAATGAGGCCTCCTTAAAACACTACTAATTTTCCCTTCCTTTCCTGCTTGAATGTATAAGAATAAATTATAGTTGGGAGCAGTTTTCTTTGCTCTTCCTTCACATAGAATTTTGTGACTGGTTTTTCTCATTTGAATTTTTTTATATCTAGGCTGTATGGGCATTGGGTAATGTTGCTGGTGATTCTCCGAAGTGTCGGGATCTTGTTCTTGCCAATGGTGCATTGATGCCACTGCTGGCACAGCTGAATGACCATGCTAAGCTCTCCATGCTTAGGAATGCCACATGGACGTTATCAAATTTTTGCAGGGGGAAACCACAACCCAACTTTGAGCAGGTTTGGCAGCATGTTGCTTCTTCTCTACTGTATTGTTATCTATTGTTTTTTTTTTTTTCATTTTCTAACTACTAATTTGCCCTTGGACCAGACAAAGCCTGCTCTCCCTGCACTTAAACATCTCATCCATTCAACTGATGAGGAAGTCCTCACTGATGCATGCTGGGCTCTCTCTTATCTTTCTGATGGCACAAATGACAAAATCCAATCTGTAATTGAAGCCGAAGTTGTACCTCGGCTGGTCGAGCTTCTTTTGTATGTTATTATCCCCGCAAGAGATTTCGGTTGTGTTATGCTAATGTTTTGATTTCTTGACCCTCTTTCTAATGCTTTACTATAATTGTCTCTTTGTCTTGTTGAATTTCATTATTTTACTCAGCCATCCGTCACCTTCAGTGCTAATCCCTGCGCTTCGAACTGTTGGGAACATTGTCACTGGAGATGATATACAGACACAGGTAATAAAAGATATAACTGCCTGCTTTCTGATTTAGGCCATCCGTTTTCTTGAGATTGTGATTTAGTTTCTGGTTAATCCAATATTCTTGAGAGGTCCATAAAACTTGTAGTTACATTGTGGTATATAGGGTGTTTGTTTGGACTCCAAAATAATTTTGGATTGCATTTTGCATTAAGCCTAGAGAAAATTGTTCATGGTCAGGAGAATCTACAATATTTGTTCAATATTGTGATATGTGTAGCTTGTAGGTTGAGCATCAACAATGAAGAATTTTTATTCATCAGTTATGATATATTTATATTTTACATTTCCAATATTCTATTGTGATTTGTAAATTACTTAAGTGTAAACTAGGGGGGCACAACTTTAATATAACTTTCGTTTATTTTTTTTATTTGTTCATGTGTATGTATGCTTTTGTTCTTTGAACTTATTGAGCTGTCTGAATTATTCATACAGATGATTAGGACACAAGATAAATATTTGAGGATGATGTGATGGATTGTAATTATGATTTTTTTTGTTGGCAATGAAAATGTTCTTCTAATATATTTCAATTTCTGCATATTATTTTTTCTCTATGCTTGATTTTTTTGCTTTTTGAATTGCCTGGTTTCCTTCAGTAAACTAGGTGCTTGGTTGGTGTATATATATATATATATATATATATATATATATATATATATGTTCATTTTCTTATTTATTTGTTCTTATATAGGTTTTATAGGTTTTGCAATGATGAACACAGGCATTACTTGATACACATTTGGAGATCTGAAAGGAAGACAAATATAGAAAAATTTTGGAAGGCAGATGGATGATAACTGAAAGGCAAAAGTGAAAAGCATAGAGAGTTAAAGAGTGAACTAAAGAAATCTAATGAATTACGTGAAATTTATTATCGTGCCTTACTTCCTTTTCTTTAATAGTAAAAAGGGACTTGTGTCAGTTTTGGAATTTCCATTGCCATGTGATCCTTTTGCAAACGCTTGCAATATCAAAGACCTTGTGATTTGTAACATATGTAAGTGGCAAATTATGCCTTTAAATGCAAAGTCAAAATATCAAAAATATCTTTTTTTCAAGACAAAAGCTTTTATCCATGGTTTCTATATATAAACATAAATCAATAAAGAGTTAGATATAGTGGATCCGGTTGAAATCTACCTTGGTTAGAATGGTATATATTTCATCTCATTGTGGACAAGATCTTTGTTCAAGTTGTTTCCTAGAAGTATAAAAGTATTAAATTACATGGGCACACATCAAATGGTGTATATGAGTACGCCATGGCCAGTGTAGTTCATTTGTTTTGTTTTAGAGTTGCAATTTCCACGCTAAACTATATCAACGAGAAGTGTTTTTTGTTCAACTATAGGACTTTTGCTTTTATGTTTATTTTTTATTTTTTTTCATTTTTCTGTATTATCTGTGGACCAATTGCTTGTGATTGTTCTAATATCTAGATTGATTGTTACTTTATTCCCTTTAGAGAAGTAGAAAATTATAGTAAAAAGAAGATGCTACGGGCATTGTGGATCGTCATGCTTGTTGGTGAATAGAATAGTGATTGATGGGTTTATTGGAGAGGAACACGAGCATCTTAAGAAGTTTATAGGAAAGATGAAAAGGTAGAAATACTTATATTCATATTATTATTGAAGGATTGTCTTCTCTTCTATTATGCACCGACACTATTTCATAAGAGGGAATTTAGTGGCAGACATGGAAATGCGTCCAACACGACCTGGATGTGTTGGTCCGTGTTGGATTAAAATAATATTTAAATTAAAAAAATGTACACGTGTGTCTTAATATTTGATATTTAAATTTATTTAAATTACAGATTTTCTTCTATAGCTTTTATAGACAGTTATCCTTACCACCAAATTTGCAAGACTATAGTGGGCATATTTCTTTTTTTGTTTGCAGTCGCCTGAGTGATGGATGTTGTAGGCTTATAAGTGACTAATGGGAAGATAGCGTTTTTAATTTTTTAATATTTATTTTGAAAGAGTAGAAATAGAAACATTTGATTATTTTTTTGTTTCTTTATTTTCTGCAATAGGAGTTGATAGGGAATGATTCATTTGAATAGTTTGAGAGCGTTTTGAGGTCAAATGCCAATTGATAAGATGGCTTATAGAAGTATTATTTCAGCGAGTAAAAAAAGAGCATAGTAATTAAGAGCAAAAGTTGTGGACAGAAGGTTGATATTGCAGATCAGCGGCAAAGTAACTAATAATTTAGCTGGTCATTTAATAACAAACTGAGGTGATGAGCTAACATGAAATGGGGAGAAACTGTAATAAATACAGATGAATAGAATTAATCATATTTGCTAGAATTATACTGCTCTGTTGCAGCTTGAGTTGTTTCATTCGAAATGGTTGTGGAGCTATGGGAGCTGTAATGTTTTTGTAAGTGTGTATATTCACCTTTCGCATAGTTTGATATCTATTCGTGTAATGTGGATATTTTAAAGCAGCAAGATTGAAGATGTCATGTAGATGTTTAGTGTAACAAAAGTCGGTGCTTGCCACATGTACTGAAGCCAATATGGTGGTATGCTCATCTGCATGTTTCAAATTTGTATTGCAGTTAAAAGTTTTATTAGTGGATGTTGACCTAACATTTACTAAATCTTTCTTATCCATTTTTGGGACCTGCAATTGTTTTTTTGGAGATTACCACCTTCCTGCCTATTTTAGTGACAGGAGGCATGCCATATATTTTTCATAGCACCATCATAACTCACCATTGTTTAAAATTATACAATATGAGGCTCGTTTTGAGACCCACCTCAACGCAATTCCGTTGAAAAATGTCTCGAGGTGTATCAACGCCTACACCTCAAACTTTTTATATGAGGCATGTGATTAGATTGGCTGAGGCGCACCTCGTCTTGTTGGCACGAGGTGCATATTTTTTTATTAAAACTTATCTAAATATTAAACTAAAGCTCCAAACAAATAACGTCTTCATGCACCCCCGCCCCACAATAGTTTTCTCTCGATTGACTAGACCTTCAGCTCATTGCCTCCACAACAGCGACCACTACCGTAGTCGCTGCTAGGGACCACTTGGAAGCCGCACACCACCACCACCTTCTCTAAAAATTTTGGTGCTTTAAAATTTTTGGATTATTGCGCCCAACTTTATATTGATGACAAGTATTTATGAAAGAGAACAATGTCTGAAATAAATAAAAATAAGCATATTGTGTGGCGGTGGACTCTACAGGGTGAGGTAGGGGAGACTAATTTTTTATGATGAAGACTCGAATAAAGACCTTATCAATGATGAAAATGCAAATGTTATGTGAGTTATCAACAATTCTAACTTTTTTTAAGAATTAAATGTAGATTAGTAGTGAAGTGAGAAATAAAGAATTTTGAGTTGAACTTGATGTTATATGATATTTCTATGCAATTATGATATTTTATGTTATTTTGCTATTGTAATATTGGATTTCAATTCTATTTTATGCAATTTATCACTTGCCACTTTACATCTTGTGTACTTTTTTGTTTCATATGTATGCCAAGTTGTTACTTTATAGTTCAATAGAAAGTTAATGTCATCTTTTAACATATTATTTTCATTTTATCCAATTTTTGAATTTTGAGGCTTACACTTCAAGATGTCTTGATGCTTTTATGCCTCTCGTCAAGAATAAAAAACTCCTCAATATCTAATTGTGCAATTTTAAATATTGGAACTCCTTTGATATGTAACAGACATGATAAAATAAATCAATCTGCCCAAGTATTGTTAGGGCTATTGTTTGAATATTGAGAATTTGAGTGGAAGGAAAGGGAAAAAAGCGACAAATCAATGCTGATGCATTGATTGATGGTCAAATCTATGCTGATGATTAATTATGAACCCATAAACTTGTGGGATCTCTTTTCATTTCCTGCACTAACCTTCAATCTAAACAATGGCAAAGTATTGGCAACTGCATGAATAGCTAACAGAAACGTTGGCATCAATAGTTTCTTACATTTGCTAGAAGAAAGTTAACTTTTCTGACATTCAGACGAGTGTAACGTGGCAAGTCTAAGTTTTTGCTAGTGATCGCTGATGATATTGAAGTGACGGGATGCCATATCACTCTCTTTTAGTGCAGGAGAAACCTTTTTTTTTTTTTTTTTTTTTTTGTATTTTCTGGGTTTATGTGTTCTAGTGAGTTTTGGAATATTACTCATCTTTCCTCTTATTTTCATTTTGTTAGTGCGCCCTAACTTTGTTTTCCTTTGTTCAGTATGTCATCGGCAACGGTGCTCTTCCATACCTTCTGAATCTACTGACACAGAGTTATAAGAAAAGCATTAAGAAGGAAGCTTGTTGGACTATCTCAAACATAACTGCTGGAAATAAGGAGCAAATACAGGTATTGGATATAGATATTTCCCAGCGTATTCACTTGTGCAAACATAAAGTCTCTCAACCACTAATCCTTGAAGCACACAAGACATTTAAGCTAGTTAAAAACTGATGAAAGTTTTGTTCATTCTATCTGACGTGAGTAGCATCTGGTCACATGGGAAAATAAACATTATATAAAAACTAGTGCACGGTCCCAAGTCCTGGATGAGAAAAGTAGAGGATTGCGTTATGTAGTCGACAGCCAGCGTAAAATTTGTCGAATAATCATGACATGAATCCTGAGAATTCGACTTTTAACATGACACAATGACGAAAAAGAATTCATGTCATGGAACAAAGGCTTGATGTTGTTGTTGTATAAAAAACTGGTGCACTTTTTTTTTTGGGACTGGGAATACTGATTCATTATTTGGATTTGCAGGCCGTGATTGAGGCTAATATTATTGGTCCTCTGGTAGATTTGCTTCAAAATGCGGAGTTTGATATTAAGAAAGAGGCGGCATGGGCCATCTCAAATGCCACTTCTGGGGGTACCCATGATCAAATAAAGTATGTCTTTCCTCTCTTAAATATTTCCTTCCATGAATGAGACAGTAGTCTTGTTTGACTGTTACTTTGTGCTTCTGGTGTTGTTCAGGTTTCTAGTTGGCCAGGGGTGCATAAAGCCCTTGTGCGATCTTCTTGTCTGCCCAGACCCCAGAATCGTGACAGTCTGCTTGGAGGGCCTCGAGAACATCCTGAAAGTTGGCGAGGCTGAGAAAAACCTTGGAACCACTGGAGGGGTGAACCTCTATGCTCAGATGATTGATGAAGCTGAAGGCCTAGACAAGATTGAAAATCTCCAGAGCCATGACAATACTGAGATTTACGAGAAAGCTGTAAAGATATTGGAGACTTACTGGTTGGAAGAGGAGGATGAAGCCATGCCTGCTGGCGATACTGCTCAAACCGGATTCAACTTTGGAGCCAATGAACAGTTCTCCGTCCCTTCCGGTGGATTCAAATTTGGCTAGAGGTAGAATATCTGATTTCCTAACCTCTATAACTATGATGCACCGACACTTCTCCTCAAAGAGGCGTGCAGTATCCGACACTGTATCCGACACGACACTCGTCCGACACGTGTCGGACACATTTTCCGCCGAAAACGTGTCCGATTAAAAAATATTAAATACAAATTGGACACACGTGTCCGATACACGTACCTTAAATATTTTATGAATTTTTTAAAATATAATTTCTTGTATTTTGTGGGATTTAAACTAAATTTTTTATTTTCTATCCAAAACATCAAATCAACGTCAGCACTTAATACCCGATCATCGAGTATTCTCATTTTCATTTCTTTTTGGCAGTGAATGTATTTTAATCTCCTCTCTTGGTGATTGATAAACGGCATCAACCCATAACTTTGGACATCCTAATACTAATCATTTTAAACATAAATTATAGTTACATGACTTATTATTTTCAAATTATTTTTAAAATTATATTTATTTAATTTTTATACACTATTTTTAAAATATAAAAAATTATAATACCGTGGCCAGCATGTGTCTGTCTTATATTTTCAATAATTGACGAGTCCCGTGTTGTGTCATATCCGAGTAGCCGTGTTTGTATCTGTGCATCATAGCTCTATACGTTTAATTCTTACTGAAAATGCTTTTGTATGTTCAGGGGTGGCTTCTGGTGCCATGTTTCCTAAGATATCTCAGCTCGGTGTGGGTGCGTCCAGTCATGTCAGTCACGGTCCAGTCGGTTTATCTGTCCTGGCGTCCAGTTTGTTGTGGTCGGGTTATATGCAGGATGGGCGTCAATAAACGTTTTTGGGGAGGTGGGGCTCATCCTGGAGCTTTCTGTTTCTATGGTGAGGAGTTTCAGATGTGTGATCTGATGTAATATTTTGAGCTTAGCATCTTCTCTTCACCCTTGGTAACTGCCTGATATTATTTTTAAGATTATTTTTAGATTTTATAGGCGGACTATTATGTTCTGGTTTGTTGATTCTAGTACAGTGTTTGTATTACTCTTTATTATGCATGCATAAAGCAAGAATTTATTCGGATGTTTTTGGGATCTGTGATATTCACGTTTTTTATATCAATTTTTAAAACTGCTCTCAGTTTTCCATTCGTTTTGACGAAGCATCATTTAATGAAGTTTGTGTAATCCTTTGTCTGCTTTCATTGATCGAAGTTTTTTATAAGTATATGCTAGTGTTATTGTCTTATGCAAGTTCCGGAATACTCTTGACTTTTAAATATAATTAAGTTAACTTAAATTAATCAAAATTTGAGTGATTTTTATATGGGTTTTGAATTTTGAGTATTATTATAAAATTTATTTGAGACATTGCGTAGAGTTCATGAACATTTAAACTGATTCAATCAAGGCTCTAAGCCTCTAATGAACGCATCCAGACCTACAGGAACAAAAGCGTCTATGTTGCCTTGGAGCGGTGAGGGTCTTCTCTACTTCATTATCTCCAACTACGCCTACATCAACAATCTACAGGTTTTAGAGTTGTTTATCTTTAAATGCTCATCTCATCTCAAGAACATAAATACTCCATGTAAAGAATGTATAGGAATTATCAACCACGTTGTTAGGTCTAATTCTAATTGAGAGTTTAAGGGGTTGTTTATTTGCCTGCATTTAGGGTGTAAAAAAAAAAAAAATCAAATTTAGCGGTTTAAAAATTTTGGTGTTTGATTTGAATTAAAATATGAGTGTAAAAGGATTGCATTTTAAATACTTCATGTAATTGACTTGCTTTTACTCATATAAATCAAATCCCATACTCAATACCAATGTGGGACTAAACTTCTTTTGTTTAGTTAGTGATGCATGCACTACGGAGGAGAGAGAAATGGTGAGGTGATGAGGCGAGCAACGAGAAATGCAAAAATGAGAAGCGGGAAAACTAAAGCTTCGTCTGGGACAGCTGCAGTTGTAGGTAAAGCAAGTTGTGAAGTTGTTGTCCAAAAAGCTGCTTTCTAAAGTTGTTGCATATAAATTAATAAATTTTGTTTGAGTAATATAACTGCCGAGTTGTTATGATGCTGTTGTATGACAACAAATTGCCTTAATACCCTTTTATATATTGAGATAAATATAATAATAAACTTCTATTTATGAATTAAAATTAAATAATTTTATCAAATCTTTTATAAGTTTATATTACAAAATACTATAAATTTTTGACTTAACTTTTTCTATCATACTTCAAATTAATTTGTTATGTTTTTTTTTAGATTCTCGATTATTATTTTATAATAAAACATTTTTTTCGTAATTATAAAAATGTGCTTTGATTGATCTTTTTTAAAATAATTATATCAGCGTAATGCTTAAAGAGCAAAAGTTTGGTGCATCAATTTTATTTTTTTCTGAAATCTATATAGCATATCAAAATTTTGGAAATCTTGTTTAAATTAAAAAAAGATAAATTTTTTTAATAATATAAGGATTATTTTTATTACAAATTATATGCTTCGTGCTTAAAATTTAAAATATAAACAAATTTGTTGATTATACGTATAATTTCAACCATTCAAATGTATTATTAAAAACTCAAATAAAAATACAGAGTCGTATTTAATGTCACATATGGAACATATATTTGGACACACGAACAACAATATAGGTCTAAAAAAAGTTGTTTAATAAATTGATATTTCCTCTAATATTTATTTTCCAAAATTTGATTTGTAATACATTATTCTGATATTTTTTAAAACATTTTACTTGCTTAGAAATACTGAATAAGAAAATCAAAACAGTCAAAACCATTAAAACTTTGTATGACATTGAAACCAAATTCAAAATCAAATTTAAAATCCTTTATCTCAAAAAAAAAAAAAAACAATTCAGTACATTACATAATTTTAGAATTTGAGTTTTCATCAATGTATTATTTCAGAATAGAACACTCAAAACCATACAAACAAAAATTGTTTATAGAATTATATTTTAACATCATAAGACCAGGCCTGATACATGGATTGGAATGCTAGAGAGATACACATAGCAAAAAAAAAAAAAAATGCAGCATAAATAACGGCTAATATTGCTAAAACTGACAGCATAAAGGTTTCGTAAGGGGGAATCAAAGGTGAACAAATATTACTATCTAAAGACGCCCATGCATATATTAACATTGGATCAATACAAACATGATTAAAATCACAAGAATAAGTACTGCTAAGCAGTAATTCGTAGATCTATGAAAAGGTTTTGTATTATATTTCTAAAGTGAAAATAAATAA
Source organism: Dendrobium huoshanense (assembly GCA_016618105.1). Classification (NCBI taxonomy): domain Eukaryota; kingdom Viridiplantae; phylum Streptophyta; class Magnoliopsida; order Asparagales; family Orchidaceae; genus Dendrobium; species Dendrobium huoshanense. The sequence continues at coordinate 51,007,755 of CM028353.1, read as the reverse complement.
AAGAAATAATCTAAAGATTCACAAACTTAATCAAATAATAATGAACATACTGCCAAAGATATGAAACTTCCTAATTTATCATAGTCATCAATGCATCTGTGATTTCCTCTCGTAAATGGATCATCTCCTCCGCTCCTTCACCATCTCGTGCCTCCTGATTAAAAGTATGTTCTTCAGTCTCTACTAATGATTGCCCAATTCTAAACTCATATGTCTCTTCTAGTATATATGTTCTGTCTTCATCACATATGTTGAATTCTGGGTCTTCTTGAGTGGGATGTCGATATATGTAATTATGCAATGCCATTGTTGCTATCACTATTTTAATGTATTTTTAGAATGAATATGATGGCATATCTCATAGTATGACCCACTTTTTCTTCCAAATACCAAATGATCTTTCAATTACGTCTCTTAATGAAGAGTGCCGGAAAATTGACGGCCGGAAAGCCGCCGGAAAATTCCGCCGGTAATAAGTGATTTTCCTGTAGTGTCACTTGTTAAAAGTTTCTTGCCTTCCCCGTACTAACTGGCTTCCGCTTTCAAAATTAGTTATATGATATTTGGTATCTAGAAATGTCTTCAAAAAGCTCCTTTGCATCGGATAACCAACATCAACAACATAATATTTTCATGTTATAAAGTACATGTAATTTAGTATAAGTTATACTACTACTAATGTTAATGCTATATACAACATATCAGGAGGTGGCATGGAAAAATTATAATGTCTATTATAAGTTGCAAATTTAAAAATACGGCTATCATGTGCACTTTCTTCCCATCATGGCATCACAAAAGTAAAGCACATGTTGAAATTACACACTACCATAATATTTTGCGTCGTTGAACCACATCGTCCTATATAAGCCGCCTTCTTAGCACTCGATACACGAGCATGCATCCACATGTGTTCCATCAATAGCTCCAATACAGTCCTACTAAAGAAGCATTGATTATATATTATATACGTACATTTTGAAAAATCACTTAATATCACAATAAAAATAATTACCTTGAAATACGACATATATCGATTATCACACAAAATATTCGTTGGGGTTCCATTAACATCTGTGTCTATAGGTTTGATAACAACACATGATAATTTCATCAAAGCCTCCAATACAATAGAGAAATACATGCTGAGTGTGAAACCGCTCACATGTGGACCTAATTGATTCATTATGAGATAAAATATATAAAGTCTTTGCAAGTACTTCTCTACTTATTGTCCTTGATGATCCATGTAGACCATGAAATCATTCCAAGTTATGCAACAAATCAACAAAAATTGTTTGAGAAAAACAAAACATATTATAAAACCTTATTGGATGCCCTTGTAGTAACTCTCCAATCTATTTGTCTCCTCTAAACAATGATGTCATGCATGGTTTCTTGCATATATATGTTTCATAATACTCATTTATAAGACATATTGCCGCAAGTATAATTTTTTTATATTTGCAATTTTGACTGACTCTATTCTATTCCTATTACTTTCCATTCCTACATATAAATATCAAGAATTATTAATAGCTTATTTCTATAAGCAAGTCTTATGCTATATAAAGTAGATCATGCATTGATAATATGTAGATATATAAAGAAATAAATAATTAAGTAGACCAATAGAACCAATTATATAATTTAAGTGAGAACTATAAACAAGATGCCTTAAAAGCATGCACTAATAAAGAAAATTGAAGTCATGCCTAGGGCTGTCAATATATGACACGACCCGAAAACCCGACACGAACCCGACCTGAGAAATTCGGGTTAGGGTCAACCCGAACCCGAGACGGGTCGGGTTCGGGTTCAGGATTTTGACCGTATACAATTTTGGGTCGGGTTCGGGTCAACCCGGATAACCCGAAAATGACCCGTTTCGACCCGGGTTCAGGATGTTTGCGCAACTGGCCAGTTGCGCTCGCCGCTTGTGCCCGGTGCCCCCTTGCCAAGTAATTTACAATTTTAACCTTAGGGCATTTAACTAGACTTTTATGCGATCGAGAGACAAAATATTCACCGTTCGTCTCTCTTCGAGTGAAAAAGTGAGAAACATCCTCTAAGCTAGGGCACTGGGCAGTAGGGCTGCACGATTTCACGAAGATTTCCTCCTCTACGGCTCTTCGACTCTTAGTCATTGACTCATCAGCTCATCGTCTCATTGGTTTGATTTTTTGGTTAACTTTCTTTCGGTTTTCTTTGATTCTTTGTGACTTATGAAGTTATGAGTTTTCCTTTTTTGTTTTTGTTTTTTTGTTACTGAGCCAGTGCTACTACTAGAAATTAGAGTGGTATTTGTGAGTTATTTGGTTCTTCGCTTCTTCCTTCCAAATTGAAGCTGTCGTGGGCTTGTGGCTTTGAAATATTGATTAGGGCTTCACATTTTGTGCTTTAATCTATTCAGTTTTTTAGGGATTTTTATCTTAAGAATTAAGATATAGTTATAATCTTATTATGAAATCATAATCAGATTTGTGTTGAAATTCAGCTTTAGGGAGTTAGGGTATTAAAAATTCTGACTTTTTGGTACCAGTTGCTTTGGCTTTCTTTGATTATCTGCTATGGCAAATTGGCAATATGTATTATTTTGCTTGCTAACGTAGTGACTTGTTGTGGCCTTGTGGGCCTTATGGCTGTTAATCCTATTATGATAGTATCAGCGTTTGTGACTTATAACTTACGAGATATTAGAAATTGGAATTCTATGTTCCATGTTTCATGTTACATGTTGGCTGTTGGAAGTGGGCTATAATGCTATATGCAATTCTAATATTTGTCATTTGTCAATGGCTTGTTGCCTGTTGGCTGTTGTTAGTGGGCTATATGCAACTTGATTCTTTAGTTGCTTGGATATTTTTTTTAGGTACTTTTTCACTTTTCATTTGTATAATTGGTTATAATTTTTACAATAGATGGAGGATTCAAACACACTTCTCAAAAATTATATTCAAGAAAATGATGAAGTTCACATTGAAGATAATGTGGTAGAGGGCCTAGAGGCATCTGATGATGCATGTGATGATGGTTCAGTTGTAATTAAGAAACGAAGAAGGATGACTTCCAAGGTATGGGGTCATTTTGAGATGTTACCTAATCCTACAGATGGTAAACAAAGGTGTAAATGTAAAAGATGTGGTGCTCAATACTTATGTGATAGTAAAAATGGCACTGGTAACTTAAGGAGACACTTGCAAAATTGCAAGAAAAGAGATTTACGTGATATAGGACAGCTCATATTGCAAACTGGTTCTAATGCATCTATTTCTATGATTGATCAAAAGTTTGACAATGCTGAATTTCGTGATTTATTTACTGCTTGCATAATTATGCATGACTTGCCCTTCCAATGTGTTGAATGGATGGGTGTTCGATCACTTATGACATATCTTCGTCGGGATGTTCAAATGTTTTCTAGGAATACAGCAAGGAATGATTGCAAGAAATTATTCACTAAAGAGGTTTGTAATATTCGATCAAACTTAAGTAAGTGCACTAGCAGAGTTTCTATTACATCTGATTTGTGGACATCTATAAACACTGATGGCTTTATTTGTTTGACCGTGCATTATATTGACAATGAGTGGCATTTACACAAAAAAATAATTAGTTTTTCTTTTATGCCACCACCCCATGATGGGATAGCACTATGTGAGAAATTGCAGTCTCTTTTTCTTGAATAGAAAATTGAATCTAAACTTTTCAGTGTTACCTTAGACAATGCTTCCGCAAACAATGTATGTGTTGACTACTTGAGAAATCAGTTGAATTTGAGAAGAGCTTTGCTATGTGAAGGTCAGTTTTTTCATATTAGATGCACAGCTCATATTGTTAATCTTATTGTTCAAGAGGGAATGAAGGAGATTGATGTTTCAATCTCAAAAATCAGAGAGAGCATAAAATATGTCAAGGGATCTCAAGCTAGGAAACAAAAATTTTTAGATTGTGTGAAACAGAGTTGCTTGGAATTGAAAAGAGGCTTAAGACAAGATGTTCCTACAAGGTGGAACTCCACTTTCATAATGTTAGAAAGTGCTCTATATTACCGCAGGGCTTTCCAACAATTAGAGTTGGGTGATTCCAACTTCAAAACATGTCCAGTAAATTCAGAATGGGAAAGAGTTGAGAAAATTTCAACATTCTTGAAACCTTTATATGATATAATGAAGGTTATCTCTGGAACGAAGTATCCAACGGCAAATCTATATTTTCAATGCATATCTACAGCTTATGCTACATTGAAACGTGAATTGATAGAGGGCCCTGATTATATAAAACAAATGTGTAGAAGGATGATTGCAAAATTTGAAAAGTATTGGCATGATTTTAGTGTCATTCTTGCAATAGCAGTTATTCTTGATCCGAGATATAAATTCGCATTTGTAGAATGGTGCTACAAGAGGTTATATGTGGGTGATTATGTGTTTGAGGTTAAGAAGGTGAAAGACAGTTTGTTTTCATTATTCTCAAATTATGCAAGCAATAATGTCAATGTTCCGGCAAATGTAAGTGAACGACGAAATTCTAAATGCATAAATTCTTCTTCAACTGTGATAAATTCTCAATTTCTGCAGGTATTACTTTTTTTTTAATTAACAATGTGTGATTCCTTTGAGGCTTAACTTGCACTAATGCTCAATTCTTACTTTCCAAAACAAGATTTTGATTCTTTTGAGGAGGAGGTAGAAATGCCAAAAAAATCCGAATTAGAGATGTATCTTGATGAACCAAAAATAGATAGAAAAATTGAGCTAGATATCTTACATTTTTTGAAAGCCAACCAATATAGATTTCTTGAAGTTTCTGCTATGGCACGTGATGTTTTGTGTATTCCTATATCAACTGTTGCCTCTGAAAGAGCTTTTAGTAATAGTGGGCGAATCCTCGATCAATATCGGAGTGCACTCAAACATGATATCGTTGAGGCTTTGGTCTGTTCAAAGGATTGGCTATACGGGGATAAGGGTGCAATTTTTTTAAACTTTTACTTATACATGTGCACTTTCTTTAGTAATTAAGAAATAAATTATTAAAAACATATTATTATTTCTTGGCTTCTTGCAGTTACACATGATCTTGAACTTGAAGTTGTGACTGAAGATATCCTTACTTTAATAGTAAATGAACTTGAGAGAGAAGCTGGAGAAAGTTCTATTATATGAAACTTTAAAGTTTAAACAATGAATTTGTGTTGTATTTCATTAAGAACTTGAAACTTTCTAGTATATGAACCTTATTTGGTTGTTTAGTTTCTATTTATGGACCTCTGGTACCCTTTTGGCTGCAGCTGCTGTGAAGCCTCTGATAGTCTGATGTATGTAAACTTTTGCAGCATGTGCTGCTTCATGCCTTCATTGTTATTTTGGTGACTTTGCTTTCGGGTATCCTGCTGGTGCTGGCCTGCTGGTTATTTTGAATTTATGATATGTTCTGTTTTGGAGTGGACTTAATTATTTATGTTGCCTATTGCCTGTTTGGCTATTTGAAGGCCGAGCTTCTTCTAAAGTTCTGATGCATTTTATTTGTTTATTGTATTTGGCTATTTGCTGATGCATTGGCATTTGGCAGCATTGCTATGTTTGCTACTGCCACTTTTGATTACAGACAAATATTATTTATCGTTGTTTGAAGTGATGAAGCGATGATGATCAATCTTCCAAAATTATCGTGGGAATAGTTTCAAAATAAATGCTATTACAACCAAGAGATATTTTTTATATTGTATTCATTATTCAAGTATAATGACCAGATACTACATATATAAATGAATAGATACTAGCTTGTCTATCTTAATGCAAAGTATAATTTGTCTCCTTGGATGGTAATATGCTAATGTTGATTGAACTTACACCTCATTAGGAGGTTACAGATTTGGAAGATTTAATCTGAGCAATGAACATCATATTGAAGTTTTTAATCATATCTTGATATCTAATTTGTTTTAATACAGACTTATAGTTGTTCTATTTCTATACTTATGCTGTATGCATGAATACATCACTGAGCCGTGATTACTTAGTTGAAGCCGAAGGCTTCAACAGTTGAACTTTGAAGGCTTGAAGTTCCTTACTTGAAGACTTGAAGTTAGAAGAATGAAGGCAAAACCGAGGAAGTAAGACTGTAAGTCTGTAACAGAAGGAAGAACCGAAGAAGCATTTTAAGAATCAAGATGACAAGAAGTTAAGAAAAATTAATTATTAGATATTGACATGTTGTAAAATAAAAAATAGTGATTATATATAGATTTGTAATTTTGTAAATGTGAAATGTCTATGAGACTATGACTAAATGATATGTAAATTGCGAAATTATAAATGTTTTGAGCTTTGTAATTTCAAAAATTGCTTTTAAATTAATTGAATGGTCAATGGTGTATATTTCAATTTTAAATAAATAAAAAAAACCTGATTTTAATTTTTTCGGGTCATACGGGTTGTGTCGGGTCGACCCGGACCCGAAGCGGGTCGAGTTCGGGTCCAGCATTATGACCCGTTTCGAAAAACGGGTCGGGTTCGGGTTGACCTGTTTAGACCCGGGTCAGTTTCGGGTTGAACCCGAACCCGACCCGTGACCCAGTTTTGACAGGCCTAGTCATGCCATTCTAAATGTGTTTCATTTCTTCCAAAATGTACTATTAATCTAAAGCATTGTATGAGAATTGATAATAAAGCAAAAAATTACTTAGTTGCATTCACCCATTCCATATCTAAGTGATTTGCCTCAATAATACTGTATTAGGGGTGTCAATATTTGACACGATCTAAAAACCCCACTCGAACCCGATCCAAGTTTTTTGAGTTCGGGTCAACATAAACCTGAAATGGGTCTGGTTCGAGTTGTATTTTTTTGACCCGTTTTAAATTTCGGGTCGTGTTTGGTTCAACCCAAAAACCCGACAATGACCCTCTTTGACCTGCGCTGTCCGATGTCCATGCGTGATGCGTCTAGAAATAGGGAATTAGTCATTTTAGGGCGTATTTTGGGCGGCTGCATTCAGACTTTTTAAGACTTCGAGTCTTTTATCCTCGTCTCTTCTCCTCTTAGATCACCAAATCTAGGGTGTTCTCGAGTGACATCGCGGTGCTTCCTGCCTCCTTCCCGAAGCTTCTCTCCTCGTCGCGACGTCAATGTCGTCATCTCCTTGATTCCTCTATTAGTATATTTTAAATCTCCTTCATGCCCGAAGCTTTTATCCTCCTTGCCATTTTATGCTCTTTTTATTTTTATTTGTTGTGTTATTTACATGCTATCAGTTTAGATTTATCTTCGTTGAACTATCATCGTTCTTCGATTTTTCCTTCTGATTTTAATCTGTTATGAAATTTTGATTTTGATTTGCCGATTAAGGCATAACATTTAGTAAATTTTTAGTTCAATTTGTTAGGGGTTTGTATATTTTTGGGTTATTTGGCCATTTAGGCATGCTATAAGCCTGTAAGGTTGTGAAGGATTTAGCCATAACTGAAATAAAGTAATAAATTGCCTCATGTTGAAGTGTTGAACGATTTTTTGGGTAGTTTGGCACTTTGTCCTATCAGTTTAACTATTGCTAGCTTATTGGTTATTGTGGGTGCTGCCTGTTGCCACTCTCTGTCTCTGGATGCTGATTCAATGATTCTCTAATCTATGACTTTTTATTAGTCTGTTACATACTTACATTGAAAGCCTATAATGCATGTAGCCTGCTGGCTGCACCTGCAATAAGCTGGTATTTTGTGTATATCTTTGAAATTTAATAATTTAGGATGTTTTTTAGCTCTTTCATATTGAATTATTTATGATATTTGACTATTGAATTTTTGCTTTGTATAATATGGATTAAATGCTTAATTGGTTCATTAGATGGAGGATTCAAACACACTTCATGAATTTTTTATTGATGAGAATGAGAAACTTCGCATTGAAGATAATGTGATATAAATTACTAAGTGACAAGAGGGGGGGGGGGGGGGGGGTGAATTGTGAAAATCTTTTTCTTAATAAAAATAACCCTAAATAAGAGTTCTAATCTTTTTGTTATTTTTTAAATTTTACAACAAAATTTTAAGCAAGTTTTCTTCAACAAATTCCACCATGCAATAGTTATGAAAAATTAAAAGCAAGTAAAACGTAAATGACAATAAGGAAAAAATACACTAAGAATTTTTATAATGGTTCAGTCAAAATATGACCTACGTCCACTCCCCGGAGTCCTCCGCTCCGGGATTTTCACTATCAAAATAGTTCTTCTTTTGCCCCCCTCGGCAAGGCGGAGAAGCCTTTACAAACCTCCCTTTCACCAACCCGGCGTGGCGGAGTGCCAAACTCTGTTTTCGCCCTCCTGGCGACGGCAGAGAACCTTCTCGTTTTTCTCCCTCCTGGAGAAGGAAGAGAACCTCGAGGTAACAGATGTAAACGAGCCTTTCCCTTGGAGATCCTCCCTCAAATCCTTCTAGGGCCACAGGAGGCGCAAGATGCAGCAAGCTCGGAGCAACCGTGTGATCTCCCTCACACGTCTTCTCACTCACAACGCTCACCTCCTCCTTCCTCTCTCAACCCTCAAAAACTTCTCTAGAGCTCTCTCCCTTGGAATCCCTCTCTAACCACATTCACCCCCTCTGTGATTCATTTTTGAAAAAGGACATGATTGACATCTAAAAAAGGCTCCAAAAACCCTCTGAAATCAAAAGTAGCCGTTATTGTTCGTACAGTACGATTCAACATCGTACAGTACAATCTTTATAAACAGACGTCGTCCTGGTACGAAGATGTACGAACCGTTTAAAAACAATTCGTACTGTACGATATAAACAGACGTCATCCTGTTTTTGAACGGTTCGTACATCTTCGTACCAGGACGATGTCTGTTTATAAAGATCGTACTGTACGATGTTGAATCGTACTGTACGAACAGTAATGGCTACTTTTGAATTCAGAGGGTTTTTGGAGCCTTTTTTAGATGTTAATCATGTCCTTTTTCAAAAATTAATTAGGCCTGGATTTCATGCACTAATCACGGGTTAATTTAAGTAAGTATTTAAAATAGATCGTACAGTACGAACGGGTTCGTACAGTACGAACGACACAAAATCACTTACTTAAACTAAACTACGGCTAGGGTTTTGGATATGAACATATCGTATAGTACGAAGATATTCGTACAGTATAATCTATTCACAGAAGCGTCCACATAGCTTGGATCGTACGGTACGAATTAAAATCGTACAGTACAATCTACAGAGAAGAAATTTAATTACATTTTGCAGTTAAAAAACAAACTCTCCCCCTGTGTGTGTGCATGGTTGCTCTTGCTCTTATGCATTTTGTGGCCAGACTCAATAAAGTAAAAATAAAATAAATAGAAAAGTACAATGTCTGACTCATACTCCTAATCTACCCGGTCTTGAGTCTTCCTTTCGTCCTGAGTCACTTATGATCTTCCTGAAATGTTAGTACTCAAGGACAATAGCAAATAAAATAATATTCAATGAAAATTTGTTCCAAAACACTCATTATTTGGCATCATCAAAATCTCAAACTCGGGGTCATGGGTTGCAACATGATAGAGCCATCTAATGATGGTTCAGTGGTAATTAAGAAGTGTAGGAGGACGACTTCCAAGGTTTGGGGGCATTTTGAGATGCTATCTAATCCTACAGATGGTAAGCAAAGGTGTAAATGTAAAAAATGCGGTGCACAATATTTGTGTGAGAGTAAAAATGAGATTGATAACTTAAGAAGACATTTGCAAAATTGCAAGATAAGAGATATACGTGACATATGCAAGCTCATATTGCAAACCACCTCAAATTCTTCTATTTATATTACTGATCATATGTTTGACTCAACATAATTTTGTGATTTATTTACTGCTTGCATAATTATACATGATTTGCCCTTCCAATTTGTTGAATGGTTGGGTGTTCGAGCACTTTTGAGCTATCTTCGTCGGGATGTTCAACTATTTTCTAGGAATACAGCAAGGAATGATTGTAAGAAATTTTTCAATAAAGAAATTTCAAATATTTTTTCATAGTTATTTAAGTGCACTAGCAGAGTTTGTGTTACATCTGACCTGTGGACATCTATAAACACCTATGGATTTATTTGCTTAACCGTGCATTTTATTGATAATGATTGACATATATATAAAAAGATCATTAGTTTTTCTTTTATGCATCACCTCATGATGGCATATCACTGTTTGAGAAATTGCAATCTCTTTTTCTTGAATGGAAAATAGAATCTAAGCTTTTCAGTATTATATTAGACAATGCTTCTGCAAATAATATTTGTGTTGATTACTTGAGAATTAGATGCACCGCACATATTATTAATCTTTTTGTCCAAGAGGGTATGAAGGAGATTGATGGTTCAATCTCCAAAATCAGGGAGAGCATAAAATATGTCAAAGGATCTTTGGCAAGGAAACATAAATATCTTTATTATAGGATTACATTAATTAATAGTTACAGTTATGAATATCTATTTTTATTTGTTGCAGTTTTGCATGACCCTGAACTTGAAGCTGTGACTGAATATATCCTTGCTTTAACAGTAAATCGAGTTGAATAAGAAGCTGGGGAAAGTTCTGTTATTAAATAATTTATGGTTATAAATTTCTACAAGCTATGCAATGACTATAAATCCTGATTCCTAAACTATTATTTGATCTGCACTTCTCTTATTTCATGAACTATGGACCTATGGTACTATGGGGGTATGGCTAAATCAAAATTAGTAAATCTGTTGTATTTGCTAAATGCTAAATCTGCTTGTGAGTAAGTCTTGCCTTAGATGATGATATGACTGATTTGGAGTTTCCTGCTGGTGAGGAATGATGTAATCCCATCCGGCTGCTGTTTTGGAGTTGGACTTTGGAACATAGATGTTGTTTCTAATTTCATAAAACATGCTGATTTGGATTTTGGATCAATGGTGCTATTTTGGATTTTATATCAAACATGCTAATATTTGTGATACATGCTGTTTTCCATATTCTTTTTCCTGTTTACCTGAATTTGGATCAGTCTCTTGCATGGCTGATTGGCTGCATTCATTTTCCTGCTGGTTTATTATTTGATATTTTGCAGAATCGGTGAAAGCTGCTATCAGAATTCATTATTTCATATATTTTTTATTTTAAATATGAAGCGAATAAGCGATGATGATAGACCTTCTAAAATGAATGTGGGAATATATGTGTAAGTGCTAATGTGATATTACAACTAGGAGGCATTTGTATTTACTTCAAAAGAGCAAATACTATCTAATTAAGTGAATAAATACTAAGTGAGTACAAATTGTTTCCTTGGATGGTAATATGCTAACATTTATTAAACTTACACCTCATTATATGATTAATGATTTGGAGGGTTTAATCTGAGCAATGGATTGTATAATAAATACTTAGAATTTTATACTTGTTTAACTAGTTTTATTGCAGTTTAATCTATAAGGTGATAGGTGATTGAAGACAGATTCAAACATTCTTGCATCAGTCGAGTCCGAACAATTGAAGCTTCGATATTCACATTTGTTGTAAAATTTTGGCAGTTTACAAAAATTAATAATGAGCAATTGATTTGTAAATTTTTTTATAAGTTATTTTTCATTTGTAAATGAGATAATTAGCAATTGATATTTGATATGTGAGATTGTACCTTTGTAATTGTAATATGTAAATGAGTTGTAATCATATCTTGATTGATTCATAATTTAAATTACTCATATTGTCATATGTTGCATTTAAAAAATTTGCCCACAGTTTTCACTTTGCATGCTTGCAGCTTTTAGCCTTTTAAAACTTGTTTTTAGTGTGCAGCCGGGTCAAACGGGTCGGGTCAGGTTGATTCGAACCCGAAGCGGGTCGGGTCCAGGTCTGCATAAATGACTCGTTTCAAGAAACGGGTCAGATTCGAATTGACTCGAATGTTGCCGGGTCAATTTCGGGTTGGACCCGAACCTGGCCTGCAACCCATTTTTGACAACCTTATGTAATTATATTAATTCAACTATAAATAGTAAGATCTATTATCTTTAAAAGCAAATTGAAGTCTTCTACGATGCTCACTATTGTTATTGCAAATATAATTTTTACTGCAAATATTGTTATTGTTCCTCCCTAGCACCCTGCAACAACCAATTATCATTGGAGATGCCAGCAGCTTGAGACTGACAAATTGAATGCACGCCATATTTAGGTGGAATCAGATTCAGTCTTACGACCTTGGTTGATAAGTTCGGTGGATTGCCCTGGTGCCTTCAAATAATTTCTGTACAGATGTTCCTGTACAAATCTTACCTTGAAATACATTTATAAAGAGACCAATGATTGTGCTGATTTGCTTGCATACATGGGTTAAACTTTTTCTTCTTTAAATTACTCTTTTAATCATTGCCTAGGCAATTATCTTTAGAATTTCCTTCTCATGTATACTTGCAGAATGACGCTCATGGTTTTTGTTCTTTTTTAGATCTGTAAATCATCTCTATACTCTATTTTTTTTTTTTTTTTTGGATAAAAATGAGGTGTGCCAGTAGTTTATTTTCTTCATGATTTTAGAGAAATTCAATAAACTTTATAGTGATCTAGATTGTGATAATTGTAAAGATTTCCTTGGTTATTTCAGAAAAGAAATTGACTTTGTTTTAAAAGTTAAGTGTGGAGAGTTTTTACCAACTAAACATTTTGAGATTAGTGCTATATCTGTTTTGGTATTTATGTAAACAATTTTCATGTTTTTATAAAAAATTTCTATATTTTTTTGATCCTTTGAGCTAACAACTTAAGAGCAGTAAATGCTAGGAAAATAAAATTAATCTTTTAATAAAGTAGAGAAAAAAATTAGTCAGCAAGAAATGAGTCCAAGTCCTGTACAAGATAGCTTAAATAAGAATTTATAAAGCCAAATGTATTTTAATATTCTTTGTGGAGAGTACCTTGTTAGGAATCAGCATAAGTCCAAATTTGGTAATAAAAGGTAAGAACTTTAATCATCCAGAAAATTATAATGCAATGTTATGGAAATACGAAAAGAATAAGAGAATTAAACTCAATATATAAAGAAGATTGCTTCTGTTTCACCATTAAACAATTTAGAGAAGTAACATATGGAATAGTAACAAGACAGATAGAACAATAAGTTCAATAGTTTAACAAAAAGGAACATAACGAAATGTTTGAAACGACAAATTTAAAAAAAATAGAAAGACAGTACAAAGTGATTGATTGTTAAAATATATAAACTATGATGTTCGTGTATCATGGTTTCCATGACAATAATGAAGATAATGAACTCTTCGATTCGGGCAAATTGACATAAAATTTTCCTGCTTGGTTGGATCCTCAAGAAACTTTGTAGAGAACAAATAAAGTGACATATCTTCAAATAATTTAGTTGTTTGTTCAAGAACTTTAATAGTAGAAGAAAGTGATGGTGTCTCAATTATTGACTTTGATGTATTAGTGCATGAGCTAATGTTTGTGCATGAATTGACTAGCTGACTAGTTTGAGTTCTTAGGAATGTAGAACCAAAGATTTTTTCCTTCTACCGGTTGAAGTTGTTGAGGAAGGGCATTTCAATTGCCTATAATCACTAATGATATTGAGATTTTGTGAAGGATCTTCAAAAGACTCAATACCTATATCAATGTGTTCAGAATCTTCAGTAACATTTTCATGGTGAAGTCCTTGGTTCAGAGTCCAATCATGATCTCCGGTAGCAACAACACCTAGGAACATTTGATCATGCTTATCTTCAAGTTCAAGATCAATGCCACAATATCTAAATTTTCTTGCATTTGGCACAATCTAGAAAGAAAAATTCAGTTTATAGAATTAAGAGACATAATATGAAGATTGAATTAGACAAATTTATGAAATATATAAAATTATTATTTACCTATAATGTTTTTTCCACCATTTATTAGGGGCATCAATGGTTTTTCTCTTAGGATCCCAACCCAATCCAGTGGATTTATGCTTCAATTCTTTCCATAATTTTCAATCTTTCTTTAACTGATCCCATTTATGTCTTGACTGAACTTTATCATACTCTCTTCCAGTTTTATCATAAAATTGTTTTTAATTAAATTCGGCCACCCTCTTTATTGAAATGTGTAGTCGGTCGATTGCCAAATTCAATCTCTCTTAGATATAAATCACAGAATATAATCTTCACATCTTTCTCACATGTTGCGGATGGTCCGCCATCCTTTGGTTTACCTATTGAATTTTTTAATTGATGTATTATAAATTTATAAATTATAAGAGGCAATATGAAGATCAATATAATTCATGGTTGGTGCTAGTAATTTAAAAAATAAGAGACATAGGCTTCTCTATGTACTGCAAAAATTAAAACATAATTGATTTTGTAGTCTTAAGCAAAGTACAAACTATAAGCTTTATTCATAAGCAAAAATGTCAAGCAACAATAACCAGGTTTTTCCACTATCATAATATGCGTGTCTAAGATTTTTTATCCTGTTAAGAAAATTCTCATACATATGAATTCCCAATTTAATGATAGTTGTGATCATTTTCCTCAACAAAAAATAAGCTAATTATACATAAATATCAGAGGATTGGAAAAAAATATCAGTCTCTTTTTTATTATGTTTTGAGAGAACTGGAGAAAAAATGAACTCATTATAGGAAGTATTATCTAGATAAGGAATGATGTTTCAAGTTTTATGTTCATATTTCTTTATGTTTTCAAGAGTAGTAGTCTCGTTTGCGTCTTCCTAAATAAATTCAAAACATAAATTACAAAATAAATTTTACAACACATAAAAAAAGGCTTCAAATCAACTATTGCATTGTCTTTTTTCTTTGCTGCATTACTTAATATTACATTCAATAAAGATGTTTTACAGGAGAACGAGTAGCAGTGAAATAATAGGAAATAAAAGAACTGACATTTCCATAAAACATAAGGTTATTAAACTATATAGAAGCTTCATTTACTCTTCCTCAGGCATAATAAGGTAAACATGAAAAATAAAAGGTTTCTTAAATATTTATAGGTAGCAAGTAATGTATGCAAGAGATTACCTCTTCAAATTTCAGAAGAAGCAAATTTGAAACGGAAGATGGTTGCTATCTATCCCACATGTGGATAGAATATGATAGATAAAAGGGAGAGTATGAGAATTTTACATAAAATGGAAATAAAAAATTAATTCATGGAATCTGACAGATGAACAAAACCCATTTTTTTTTTGGATAATTCCATGTAAAATAGAGAAGGATGGTTACCTTCATAGTGAGCGAACTCCGTCTTGCTTAACTTATGATCCAACAAACAGGAACGTTGTCAAGGGTGGTGGAGACGGCCAGTTAGGGCTTTTTATTTGTCAGCTAAAGGAAGGAAGAAAGCCTACCTTTGTTGCAAGCAAGATCCTATCTTCTCCTTGGTTTTGATCGAACAGAAGAACGATGAGAGGTGTGACTTCAGATCCATTAAAAGTGAAGGAGGCGAAGGTGGGAGTTGTCAAAGATGCGATTTAAGAAAAATATGAACAAGTTGAGCGAGTCCCGAGCGTGGTGACTGGTGAGATGAGATAGAAGGAGTGAAGGAGTGGAGGGGAACTTGGCGAGGATGAAGAAGAAAATGGGGCAGTTCGCAACTAGTAAGGGAATTAACGTTTTTATCATAGCTATGAACAGAGGGAAGATGGTGAACCACGGGAGACTTCCTCCAGATGTCAGAAGTAATTGCAGGACGTGAAATTGTCAAGACTGGAGCATGATCAGGAAACCCCAAACCAGCTCCCAGTTATGTTTGGTAAAGTACAATAGGGAAAAATCCATCCCAAACTTTCCCTAGAGAGAGAGAGAGAGAGAGAGAGAGAGAGAGAGAGAGAGAGAGAGAGAGAGAGAGAGAGAGAGAGAGAGAGAGAGAGAGAGGGCCATCCAAAAAATGGGAAAAGAACACTTTTCATTTTTTTTTAAAATAGGAAGTCATAAAACTAAGTATTTATTTAAAAATAAATTATTAAATTAATTTTATAATATTTATTTTTAAAATAAATTATTTATTTCAAGCTAATTTGAGCCGAAAATGAGCCTTAATCAAGCTCTAATCGAGCTTTAAGCGATACTGTTCGTGAACACAATAAAATCAAACGACAAGTGGTTCATGTTCTTTTATTTAGTAATCAAGTATTTATCAAATATGTTCAAGCTTATTCGTTTAGCTAATCAAAAGAACATAAGCGAGCTTTTATTGAGCTGAGCCACGAGCAGCATATTGAATGCTCGGTTCATTTACAGCCCTAGCCTACTCAATCTCAAGCTCAAAAGAAATTCATTAGTTTATAAGAAAAATCACCTCAAATTGGAATAAACTCAACCCAACTGGTGAGAACAACCTATCAATTTTCTCTAGTGACTGTATATGAATTCATCTCTCATGACTACTCAAGGAAGGATGACTTTATTAGGAAAATTATTGATAGGCTAATTGACTATTCAATTATCAATACACACCTAGTTAGTTAATTTTTCTTAGGAGTTTGATGTACAACTTAATCAAGCGGACATTCTAATTGAGTTGTATAACTATTATATTTTTTTTCTTTCTTATATAGTCATGTATGCAGCCCATTTTGTAGCACTCAAGTTCCAACCCACATCGATAAATAGGGAATTGAGAAGTGAGTTCAATTTATATAATTTCTTGTAATCAAGTTTATTTTAAGAAATATTCTAGCTTCTTGTTCAAGAACTCTTCTTTCTTTCTCTATTTTCTATTCTCTTTTAACTAATTTTTTTAGTATAATTGGCTATGATTCATGGACAATTCTAGTTTTAACATCCTAAATGGTGTAGTGAGCATGAAGCCATTAATTAGAAGTGGAGTACCTGAAGAATAATAAAATAATTGAGAATATTTTGTCAATATAGAGAAAGGAGTTTGTTATTGTTCAATCTTATTAAATTCAAGGAGAGGATGACTTGAATGATCTAGGTGCACTAGAGAGAATTCCAAGAATCACTCCTAGAGTGGAGATGTGTGATAGATCCTCTAATTATATTGTGAGGAGAAGGAGACCCTTTGGAGCTACAAGCTTGACCTATACTTCAATTTCTCATGATATGTACTCCTAAATAGTGAGGAGTTGACCTCAACACTATCAAGAAGAAAGGTAGATTAAGGAGTCGCCATTGATTAATTTCTTCTCAAGTAAATTTTCCAAGACCAAACCGCTAGCAAAATTCAAAATCCCTCACTAAGATTCGTATAAGGAAAAGGTGGATCATGATGACCATGTCACTTAGTTGGAATCGATTGTCTCACTACTTGATATCAATTATGGATTAATGTGTAGGTTATTTTCACTACCTTCAAGGACTCATCTCTGCGGTGATTCTCACATCTACCACTCTTTCATTAATTATTTTTTCAAGTTCAGAGGGTGCTTGTAACATAATTTGCTAACAAATAAAAATTGTTGAAAAATTCACATGCTTTATTGCAAATGATATATGAACCGAGTGAGTCACATAGGAGATTTATTATTCAATGCTAAAAGAAGGTGTTAGATGTGATAGATGGCTTAAACCCAAAATGCTTTAGCTTGAGGTCTATGTGAAGGACCATTAACTTATGCAGTTAGCATGTAATAGTGGAGGACATTGTTGACCTTATTTTTGAATGAGGTCTAAATCCCTTCCTCTTCTCATCCATAGTGCCTAGGTATTCCTATCTCAGTGTAGACCTAGTATATGGAGAGCATAGGAAGAAACCCAAGAATTTAGTCTTAACCAAACCTAAGTGGCTTAGATATTTCCTAGACCACTTCTCAAGAGAAATAGGGAGTTTCCAAGGTAATCTCAAGTCTTAATCCAAGGCTAAACCTAGTTTAAACCTAAACTTCACATATTTATAACCCATGTCACTACAAGTGATCATATTTCAACCTAAACTTAACCCATGCCTTTGGAAGTGATTCAAATCAAACTAAACTCACCTTTTAAGTGGCTAAACTCACCTCTTAAGTGGTTTGGCCCATTTAGTCCCATGGTCAAGTCTTGGTTGACCAAGTGACCATTAATCATTTTAAACCCTAAATTTACTTAAATGGTCCTTCTTAGGTTAAATCAAATCCTAGGCCTAGGGTTGTCACCTAAGACCTCTAAATACTTCCACAGTCATGACTAATTCTATTTGAGCCCATGATAGACCATGGTTAGCCATGGTTGACCAGTCAATCATAATTGACTCATTTGACCCATAAAGCATATTCTTTAAATTAATCCCTAAATCTCATTTATCATGAACTTAAACCTTGAGTTCCTAATACTCTAAGCTACTCACTTTAACCCCACCCATGTGTTGGGTGGGTCAGTCCAATTGAGCAACCTTAAGTTAGCTTAAATGGGTCAAAACCCAATTCAAATTGATTTAGCCTGAGCCAAGCCTGCCCATATGACCCAATGCATGCCCTAAGCTTCCCTGAATCTAGCCTAGCCTAGGTGAGCTATTCTCTGGCTGTGAACTAGAAAAAAAATCTAGAAATAGAGCCATGTGCATTCAATCATGGCTATCTATAAAATAAAACTCACAACAAGCCTTCAAATTCTTGTGGACACTTGCTTGCACTCCACTAGATGAATTTGAATTGGTTTAACTACTTGGTAGGGCCTTAGGTGGTCGAAATTCAATCTATGTATGTTTCCAATTCTCTTTATATACTCCTATTTTTAGAATTGCTAAGTTCCTGCATTATGCTCCCTAAGCATCTTGAGAGTGAGAGTGACCAATTCCCACCAAATTCCATGCCTCCTAGAGCCTCCCATGTAAATTCGAGTTGACCTCCGATGAGGTCGTGATGGTGAATCAGCACTTGGGACTTTATTTATTAATCAACATCATTTAAATGAACTTAAGAAAATGAGATATCACAATTTTTCCTTAAAGATCCATATATTCTAAAAAAGGTCAACATTAACATGTAAGAGGTGGAATTATATGTGGCAATTGAACTTCAACACTTGATTTAGGGCTTTGTAATTTCACTAAAGAATAGATGAATTTCAATCAAGGAGATATCATTATTTTCTTACCGCTATTTTAAGTTTTTTTTTAAATAAGTTTTGCCATTCTCAAACTTGATTTTTTAAAGTACTTTTTTTTTCTTCCAATTTTTTTTGGCACAGAATTTTATGTCCTTGGTTTTATAAATTTTTTAAGTTAAATGTCCAAAAAAAAAATTTATGCTAAATTGCCATATTTTTGAGTTTTGTGAATTGTTAAAATTTAACTAAAAGACAAAACTTTCTATAACTTTTGTGAGCTTTCCTATGTTTTTTTACTACTAAAATATTATCATTTCATAAAAAAAAATTATAATATCATTAGTAAATAAATATGTCAATTTTTTGATTACGAATTTTAAGAATGTTATATGAAAATCGTTCAAAACCTTTTTGTAAATGCTTCTCAAAGTAGTGTTTATGACCAAAAAAAAAAAAAAAGGGAGAAAATCATTATCATTGTTATTGATTAATTCTTATGTTGTGTTGTTGTCATTGAAAAATTTGTTGAGGGATTAAATGAATGAATTTTCTAAATTTTTAGTTTTTTTTGTTTAAATAGGACTTCATGATTTATATATTTTTAATAATTTTTTCTTTTTTTATTTTTTGTTTTATGGTTCTAATTTGATTTCTATAAAATTGATGCAACAATATATGATAGCTTAGAGGAGTCTGATTAAAATCATACTTAGGACTTTATTTTTTGATGTTATAAGTGAATTTATATCCCTATATTTACTTGATTCTTTTATATCTAATAAAATGACAGAAGACAAAGGGTTTTCCCTACTATAATTATGCATGAGATATTGATATGAATGATCTTTCAATGACATAGTAATGGTTGCGCCCAATAAAGAATAAATTTCCATAAATGGTGCCATCTATTATCTTAGCATTTGTATGAAGATTAAGCATACACAAAAGCAAGAGAATAGTTCATAATTATTAAGAGGCACTAGTGTTTTTCATGATGGGGCTAGATCAACTGAAATGATTATATAGTGTTTTTCATTAACTATAAATGATACCTTCCCTCTAGGGATGGCATTGATTCAATATAATAAGTAGACAATATATTTAACATATTATATGGTTGAAGTTGGAAGAGCCTTGTGGCATGGGTGCTATTTTTAAGATGTTATTTTCTAGTTTATTTGGTCAAACTTCTTTTATGAGAAGAAACTAGAAACCATGAAGTCTAAGCATAATCCTCATATTCATTTGAGAGTTAGAGTTGGTGTTCATTATTAATGATGGTAGGGGTTGAAGCCACTAGACATCAGTATAGCCAAGCAAAATGATTAGAAGATTCTATGATAAAGGATAGTTAGAAGATGGTGGTTGAAGAACTATAGTCGGGTAAAAAAGTTCGAAGGACCATAGTCGATCAACAATGGCTAGGAGATCGTAGTCAAGTGAATGAGGTTAAAGGGCCAAAGTCGAGTGATAAAGATTGGAGGACCTTAGTTAGACGATGAGGGTTAGAGGATTGAAGTTGAGCATTGGCTGTAAGAGGATTATAGTCAAAAGAAGGAGGTTAGAAAACCATAGTTTGGCAATGTTGATCAAAGAACTATAGTCGAACATATAGGTCTAAGGATCGAAGTCAAGGGATAATGGTCAGAGGACCGTAGTCAGAGGTGGTGGTCTAACAGAGGTGTTCAAGTGGTTTATCAATAGTGTTTATGCGATAGTCCAATAATGATGTTCAAACGATGGCTTGAAGGTGGTTCTTAGGTGGAGCTTTGAGATTCTTAGAGCCTATGAGCTATCTTGAATATCAAGCCCAAGTATAAGATCCAGGTCCCCTCATCTAAAGAGTGGGGGCATATTTATTAATTTTTTTAGAGTGACATGCACCATCAATATGAAGAAAATAGGAACACTACATGAGATGTATCATATTAATTCTCTCAATCACTAAATTCATTCAACATTTAAGTGTCACAATGTTATCACTACTAAGTGATCATGGGCTCATTGGATTCATCTCTTTAAGATGCTATATTTTATTATAAGCATGCCAAATTTAGAGACCATTTGGTAGACGGTTAATATTTCAAACTTTCCATGTACACTTCAAGATCTTGATTTGGGCTAAATTGGACATAGACCTGATCATTTTCGGAGCCATTTTATCTATCTCATCGAGTCAATCAGCTTCACTATAAGGTTATTGAAATTGAATTTTAGATGATCTTAAATTAAATTTTGGAATTTTTTAATTCAAATATATATGGAGATTCATGCTCGATTAAGGTGATTTTTGATAACATATCAATAATTATTTTTTTCTAATTTTAGATGGGCTTATAACTTTTGTTTGTTAAAGCTTGAGCTTAATCTATCATTTTGCAATTACAGGTTGAATAACTCTATGAACTCGTTAAGACTATAAATTTATTCATGATTATTTTGTCTCTTTGATCATCTTTCAAATATTTTAGGGGCATTTTGGAGTAAACAATTTGGAATAAATTTTAAGTCTATAAACGATTCAGATCTAACCCCCCCCCCCCCCCCCCCCAAAAAAAAAAAAAAAAAAAAAAAATTCCCTAACATGACCCATCACGCACCTACCTGCACATCCATCCGAAGTTCCAAATTATTTCGTCTTAGGCATTGGAAAATTGCATGCAGCCTTTGGTGTTGAAGAGGTCACTGTTCTAGAATGAATTCGCTAGTGGTCGAAGCCTTACGACCCGATAAGCAGAAGAGGCTGAAGCCTTTGATTATCCCCCTCGGCTCTTCTGATTCCCCTCTCTTATTCATTTTCCCACCAAAGATGAAGCTCCAGAGGTCCTTTCTCTATTCATGAATTGCCTCCTTGCTCTCAACAAGCAGGTATACTCCCTCGCTTTTTTCTCCCTTTTTTGTGCACCTAGTTCTCGACAAGTAGATTTATGTTCACATATTTACCACTTGACAAAAGAATTAAACTAAGATCCTATTTGATTTCAGATATGATTTAGTAAATTTTGATTAATACATTCTGTTTAAATTAGATTTATAGGACTGTTGGGAAGATTTTAGAAATTTTAGTAAATCTTAAAGAAAATGATATTGGAAATACCAAAATATTAGTAAATCTTTTAATTGGGTTTTGATTTGATTTCAACTTAAATTCTACTAAAAATGGCCAACCAAACAAAGGCTAACACAGATGATGAATCAAGTTTTGTAAAGAATATTCAAATTGTTGAATTAGCTAACATAGCTTTTCTCATTAAAAAAAGCTTGATCAATATTCACCAATGAAACAACTAGTAGAGCATGTAGGACCACTAACAATTTATCTAAAATCTTTATCATGTATCTATAGTCTTTCTACCTCCTGTAAGTGTTCTTTTTTACATTGGATTAATCAAGCAATGAATAATTTCTAATACAAACTATAAATTAATATATTTTATGTGGAATATAGAAAGGGTTGGAATATTTTCTTAAATTAATTGCAAATAGGATAGCCTAGCTCTCATTTCATCTTTGTAGGAGATTTCTCAAAATGCTAACACTACTCATCAGTTGTATAAAGGTATCTTAGACATATTCTTAAAGAATTCTAGCATACTACATTTCTTTCACATCTAAGAAATAGATCACATACTGAACCATACATAGACATAATTATCCATTTTTTTATAAAATATGCATCTGATTTTGAACATTGGAGAAAAAAGAACATCCGTTCGATGACATTAGATATGAAAGGATCAAGGCGGTCTTGATGCCTTTGAGACTTGGCCACTACAAGAGTGTAAATGAGCTACTTCACCATCGCAAGAGTTTTACCACCCTGAAAAAAAAAGCTGGATCCACCCTTATTCAACAAAGCTAGAAAGGTTGAAGGACGATTATTTTCTAATACATTATTCCAAATAAAATTACCAAAAATAGCATTGGTGGCATAAAAATCAACCACTTTATTACATTACTTAGAGATATAGTGAAAAATGTCTTATTTAAAATCTTTTAGAAATGATATATCCATCTTTAGTTTGTCTTCGCATAGCCATTCAAGGTTCTGCATAGAGATCCAAAGCATCTTGATAACATTCACATTGTCATCTTCAATCACAATTCATTTTTTTTTTCAAACATCCATCCTTGTATAACATCCCAGAGTACATGGAAAGCAAGGAGCTTCACTTCAGTAGTATCTCAATGAGTTATTTTCTTTCCAAAATTCAATAGAAATATACTTTTATGATCTCTTATAACACGACCAATATTTGCTCGGTTGGACTTAAGAAGAAATGAGGCATCAACATTGTCTTTGATCCAACCCGAAGGTGGGGGACTCCAAAATTTTTAATTTAGCTCATTGAACCTGTTAGCATCCTAGTTCTCCAAGATAGGATTCAATTGTTGTTAAATAGAAGAAGATAGAACATAACCCTATGAAGGAGAGGCTACCAATCTTCCATGTTTGCTAGCATTTCTTGCTCTCCAAGAGTGGAAAACAACACAATAATATGTCCTTATCATCACAGGATTACCCCTTGAATGAGATTACTTCTTTTAACATGTAATTAACTATAAGAGTCCGTCTTTATAAAAAACCTATATCTTAGAATAAAAAATTCTTATCTTACTAGTAACATATGGGTAAAAATATCATGGAACATAGAAATTGTCTAAAACTCAATTTTTATCTTTGAATTCATTATAGAATACAATTGATATCCTTTTAGATAATATACTATTATATATATAGTATTTAATAAAAAAGAACCTTTAATTTATTTTCCCACTTTCCTATTAAAATTAGTTTTAAGGATTTAGGTTTCATCAATTAGCCAGCTTGAAGGTGTATGTCTTATTTGGTCTAATGTGCCCATTTGGCCTAACCGATGGTCCAAGATCAACTTAGGCTAATTCAAAGGTCTATAGAGGTCAAGCAAGTCATGTCTAAACTATTGGGGCGTATTGGGCTGTATTCTTAGAATTGATTAGATCAATTGATTCAAAATATCACCATAAGTCAAAATAGGAGCATATTATAGAACAAAGGGTTTGATGGTCAATTATAATCAATATACTTTACATTGAACCACTAGGAAAGATGTTTGAATGTTTAAATTGTCAATTGGGACCCTTGAGCTTAATTAGGGTTAGGTTAGGTTTAAGTTTAACATAAAGCTATATTTATTAAAACATAGTTAAAAGGGAAAGTTAAGATTAAGATTCAAATATTTTAGGATCTCCATAACTGGGCTTTATGTTTAAAGGGTCTTATGATTGTTCATAGGTTTTTTTTTCTAATCAACCCAATATATGGGCTGGGTTACGGCTGAATGAGAGGAACTAAAATTGCATTCATAAGAGATGTTTTGATGATGTTTGTCTTTGATCCAATCAATCAAAACAAAGAATGCAATCATGGGTACCTTGAATCATCTTTAGTATGGGCTAAATAATTAAGTAGAACTATTTGACTCAATCAATTGCCATTAGTCTAAACTAAGAATGGCAAACTTAGCTAAGAACAGTTAAAAGAAACTTTAACAAAACATACTCATAAATGAAGTGGCATTTAAATATTTTAAATTTTATGTCAATAACCTATTTAGTCAAACTAGGCTCGATTAAATAATGCAATTTACACGAAGATCTTTAGCACTTTTAACAACTTTTATTGATGCAAAATATTAATATTTTTACACATTTTATTCATTAAAATTATGATACTAGCAAGATAGTTATACACTATGATCAAGGATCAAGCATCATAATATGCTTGCCATTTTATATAGTGGCTATATAGTTTTTTGGAACCTAATTAATGCAAATTTAGCCTCTTCTTACTGATATCTCACACTCAATTCTTACTCTTACTATCATTTTCATCAAGAGAAATTTTATGAGCGAGAACAAAAAAGGAAAATAAAAGATCCTGAGATGAAGACTCATTTTGTAATATCTCGTTCCCTTACTGTTCCTCTCTGATTTGGATTTTCCTCCAAGGATCGTCCAAGACGATGTTGAGATCGTCCAGGCCGATCAGTGCATTGAAAAGAGCTGATTTCTGGAGTGTTCTGGATTGATTTCTGGACAGGATCGTCCAGGACGATATTGAGATCGTCCGGGACGATCGGCAGTGTTCACATAATACCGTCCTGATCATCGCCCTGGGAATGGTCCAGGACGATCAGAAATTGGTCTGATCGTCCCGGGACGATCGGGCGATCGGCCAGGCCGATCTGAGTATGATATAAGGAAAATCAGCTCGTTTTGAAGAGAGAGAAATTCATTTTAAAACATCAGATATTTTGAGGAGAGAGAAAGAGAAAGGGAAAAAGAGAAAAGCTGGTTTTCGGAGACCGCGGAGCGCTTTTCGTCCGACGCTGCTGTTGGAGAAAGTGAAGATCTCGTGGTAAGGACTCCGAACCCTGTTTCTGTTTTCAAAGATATTGTGTTTTGACCGAGTTGGGATTTGTTTTGTGTTTTCGTAGTCGACTTTTCGACATAATTTCGATTTGACACAACTTCCACCGCACAACTTCTGATATGTTATAGATATGATTATTGTACACGATTTGACTGTATTCTACGAAGATTTTACCGGTCGGAATTGATTCTACGTGATTTTAATCGAATAGAAAATAATCGGGACTTGATTTGATTTGGATTCTATAGATCGATAGTCTTGTATTGACGTTATAGATATTCTACTGTAATTTGGAAGAATTTGGATATTGTGTCTTTTTGCAGGATTTTTGTGTAAATTTGACCGACTACCGTTACGCTGCCCGATTTTCGTATGATTTCTGAATTTTCTGGAATTGATAGATTGAATTGATATGAATATGATTATCGATATGACTGCTTTAATATTGACTATTGAATTGCTTATTGATTGAATTGACTATTGATACTGATCGCAAGTGGAATCTGGTTGAACATTGGTTGGAGATTGATATTGATACCTGTACAGGATGGTGGGCCGACGGGCTTTCCTTTAAACATTGATTATTGATTATTGAAGGGAGACATAAGGAGTTTATTGATATGCCGACGGGCGAAAAGAGTGACGACTCTTATTGATTGAACCAATGTATTATCTACAACAGCAATATGGATTCTACAACAGCAACATGACCAGTAGATTGTACTTGTTCAGTATATAGTATTGAATTGCATGTTTACTGTATTGCTTTATAGATTCATTGTTTTATAGATTCCTGCTTTATCGACTTTGATTGGACTTACTAGATCGTACGATTTCATTGATTTCACTGATTGATTTCTGTGCATCGACATTGAGTATTGATATAGAAATGGATGACTATAGATACTGCATTGATAGCATGGACATCGTACTACTGCCTATAGAATTATTGATTTCTGCCTATAGATTCATTGTATTTCCGCCGTATCGCTTTTCTCTACTGATTCTATTGATTTGATCGTATCGATTTGATTGACGACGTTGATTGATTTAGTTGATTATCGAATTGCCTGCTGCTGCATTGACTGGTTTTATTGACTATTGATTTCCGCTGCATAGACTCATTGACCATTGACTGATACGGATTTGATAGATTGACATGCATATTAATAGCATCGCCGTGCTTTGATTTCAGTTGTAGGCTTTGGTGACCTGCTGGGCTTTGTAAGCTCATTATATGTGGTTGAAATTTTCAGGTCCGAGCAAGGCAACTGGAATGGAGTTCGATCAGAATGTCAGATGAATCCTTTCGCTACACAGATCTTGGGGTCGTTACACATTTATCCCAAGAAGGGACATCCAATTCATGAAGAAATTATTACGTACGGAGTCCGAACGTTCAGACTCCAATTAAACACAACATGTGTATAATTTATGCACATACATCATATACAAATGACATGACATTTGATTGAAATTCGGATGCAAGCTGCATCCGGATTCTATACATAATAATTTCTCCACTTGTATAAGGTCAAAGATTTATAATTTTTAATGGAGACCATCAATTATGGATGCTCGGCTTGTACTCGAAGAACATTTTTCAGCACCATCTCTTATTTAGTACAACACTCAAATTTCTCATCTCACTTTCTCGTTCATATCATATAGCTATCTCTCTTATATGTGTGCAATCATCAAATTGAATCGTCAATGATTTTGTAAAAAAAAATTGTTTCAGGATAATCTAAAACAAATTTTTTCTTACTTCTCACTGTTTTGAAACAAAATAAATACTTCAATATTTTTTTTAAAAATAATTTCATTTTCTTTTATTAAGTGTAACTTTGATCTTATTATTATGGATCAATTTTCCTATTTGAGAAGCACATTATATAACAGATTATTATGTGGACGGATTTAAAGAACCGTTCATCTTTGTGACTGTGAACAGTAAAAATACAGTAAAAGCGTAACAGTAAACAGTAAAAACATAACAATAGTAATTACACTTTTACTGTATATAATCACAAAACTGAATGATTATCTGGGTCCGAACTCCTCACGTAATAATCTCTCTGTAAACGTAATAATCTCTCTAAAAATATATGATACAGAGATTATTATATGCGGAGTTTGAACCCAGTTCGATTTTATGACTATGAACAATAAAAAGCAGCAATGAACAATAAAAAGTACAGTGATGAATAACAATTATGTTTTACTGTTTACGGTCGTTCTCTGTGTCCGAATTCTGCATTTAATAATAGATTACTGCACACCATCACACCTACGAGCGGATCTCGCCGCAGGGCGAGGCATCGGTGATGCCGACGGTGGCCAAACGGTGCTTCCGCTCCAAGAGCAAGTTTTGTAACTGGAGAATCAGAAGCTCATCATATTCCTTTGCCGGCGAGGCCAGATTCCCGCCGAATTCATCCATGTTGTTACCGAGCCAGAGCTTGCGGGCAAATCCAAACATTGTGCGCAAGTAGGCTTGGTGGATGCGGGCAAAGATTCGCTTCAGAAAAACATTTTGCAGGATATTTAGCTTCGGCGATACCTTAATCCTCCGTAACCGTTGCCTCCATCCGCCGCCGAGCTTCTGTTTACTCCTCCTCACCCGCCGGCCTCCGCCACCAAGCTTCTGATACGCCCTCGGTTGCCAGCAACCCTTAAAGCTTCCGTTATACCCCTCTATCTCGTCGTTCCATTCCATTGATTCTCAGTTTTTACGACTGTGTCTCTACGAATCAATGGATTGATTAGGGATTTCTTCTGGAAATAATCGCTTTTTGGAACTCGCCCGCTAAAAGCCCTGCGAACTCAAATGGAGTAGCAAGGAAGAAGGCAGCTATTTAATGCATAGGAGATAGATCAGCATTTTCCACAGAGCTTATTTACACAAAATTATTATATTTATATATTTCCCATCTAAAATTTATTATTATTATTATTGTGGGTTAGTAAGGTTGGAAACCTCCCAACCCGTGCTCGAGCACTCTTGAGCGGAAGCGCCTCTTAAGTGGGGCCCAATCAAATACGGTCAAGAGATTTCTGAGGTGAGTGTCTCTTTTAGGTTAGCAGAAGATTTGTCACGCAACCAAGTGCTCTTTTGAGAGTGGCAGTAGGTGGATACCAATTCCAAAAAATAAATAAATTATTATTTACTATCTAACTGTTAAAATTTTAGATAACATAAAAAAATAATACCATAAACAATCCTATTATCATTACTTTCCCAGGTTTGAATTAGCCATTATCGACGGTTGAGAGAGTTGACATTGATGGTGAATTTAAAGACCATGTCACGATCGTAGCCAAAACGAACCACACGGATTATCAATTCACGATTGGGAAAATGGGGTAAATGGAACGCGGGTGGTGATGCGGAAGCTCCATCATGACAAATATGGTAAATGATGAAAATCAAAACCCTTTGCATTTCAGGGGCAGAGCCAGAAATTTTAATATATACAACAACAATATCATCATCAAGCCTATGTTCTACTATGTGTCATGCTAAAAGTAAAATTCTCCTTTAAATTTAATACGGAAAGATCATTTTTAATATTCTCTAACCAAGTCTTTTTAGGTCTACCTCCATCTTTCTTAACATAAGTCAAATTTAATACCTCAACTTTTCTAACTGGGTCATCAGAAGATCGCTGTTTTATGTGACCAAATCATATAAGACGACTCTCTCTAATCTTATCTTCCACCGGAGCTACATTAATTTTTTCACAAATATGCTATGAATAATCAAATTAATTATTTTTAAAACATTCTTTTTATGTGATTTTTTTTAATTTAATATTTCAAAGTGAAAAATATATATTGTTCTGTAAATATTAATAAATTATTAAATTCGATATTCTTTTTATGTGATTTTTCACAAATATGCCCCCAGTGCTCTCATTGTCCCAATAGCTATCCCAATAGCTAGCTAAGGACATGTGAAGGAGAAGAGTTTTGCAATGGAAGCTCGCTTAGGATATGATTGGAGCATTAACATGTGAACGAGAATAATATTTCGTGATGGCTGCTCGTTGGGATGGCATCAACAGTAGCGTTGATGTGTGAAGGATCAGAGATGTAAGGACTTATTTTGAGCCAGGGTTCAAACCAAGTTCCAAAAAAAGTTCTAACTACATTTGAACCCGTTCAAATTGTATCCATTTGTGAAAGACTTTAATAAGGAACTTTTATTCGGTTAGGACATCTGATGTAGCTCTACATCCGGACGCCAATAAAATGTGGCCACGTGCTCTTACTTTTACCACGCGGCCCGACGACTCGACGCGGACCAAAAACCGGTATTGCTATGTTCGTGTATTGCTAGGTATTGCTCGGTATTGCTTGACAATAACGAGAAATACTGCTCTTCCAAGACCAATACCGAGCAATACCTACAAATACCGAGCAATACCTAGCAAAACTGGGGTATTACTCGGTATTGCTAGGTATTGATTGACAATAACGAGAAATACCGCTCTTCCAAGACCAATACCGAACAATACCTACTAATACCGAGCAATACCTAGCAAAACTGGGGTATTACTCGGTATTGCTCGGTATTGCTAAGTATTTGTCTTGTCAGAGTGGTATTTCTCGTTACGGAGCAATACCGAGCAATACCTAGCAATACCCTGGTCTGCACAAATCAGCTAATACATAGTAGTACCGTGTTCCGGTCCGGGCCGGGTCGTCGGGCCGCGCAGTAAAGAGTAAGAGCACATGGCGACATTTTATTGATGTAGATCTACGTCAGATGTCCTGACCGAATAAAAGTTCCTTTAATAAGAAGTCTAAAGACATGAGAGAGATATATAATTTCATCCGAAAAATTACGTGGATCGGGCACAAATCTCGAATCAAAATCAAGTTGGAAATTTCAAAAAGTTAAATTGGAAATCATCTAAACTCCAATTTCATCAAACTTATAGTCGAGCTGAACGTCTCAAAAATACGAACCCAACGACACCAAATTCGACTTAATCCGAGCTCAAATGAGACCAAATCAAGAATTCGAAGCACAAATGGAAGGTTCAAACCATAAATTTGGATGACCAAACGGTTCCCAAACGAGACATGCTTGTAGTCGAATCAAGCAACTCGACGAGACAAATCTAACTAGCCCAAGATCATCAAAATTGATATCATTAAGACACTCAAATACTCAATAAACAGTCCATGATATAAGGAATCAATATCAGTCATCCATTCAAACCATTTCCAATTTATCCTTGATCTTCCTCATATTTACTAGCAATGTCACTATAAAAAAATTATAAATTGACCAGATATGTTAGCCAAAAAATTATCTTGATCTGGCACGAATCTCGATGCAAAATCAAGTTGGAAACTTCCGAAATTAAAATTGGGACCATTCGAACTCCGATTTCAGCAAACTTATACTCGAACTGAGCATCTCAAGAATACGAACCTAACGACACTAAATCCAACCCGAGCCCAACTAGTCCAAATCAAGGGTTAGAAGCACTGTTGGAAGGTTCAAACCACAATTTGGATTACTAAACGGTTTTCAAACATAACGTGCTTATAGTCGAATCGAGCAGCTCGACGAGATGAATCCAACGAGTCTAATATCACCGAATTCTGACATCACTAAGACATTCAAATGTCCATCAACGATCCATGATCAAGGGATTCAATATCGACAGTCCATCCAACCACTCCCCATTTACCCTTGATCTTTCACCTATTTACAGGTCATGCCACTTGAGGCCCTCGCCTTATCCGGACCACCACGTGAGGCCCTCACCTTTGCCAGACCACCACTTGAGGCCCTCACCTTTGTTGGACCACCATCTGAGGCCCTCACCTTCGCTAGACCACCACCTGAAGCCCTAAACTCCGCTAGATTATCAACCGACGCCAGAGTTCTGCCAAGTCACCATTGGACTGTTAACTGACACCCCAACTTCCAAGTTTAACAGTAGACTTAAAACATATAGTTGACATTTATAATTTTATTTCCCTCAAGGACGAGTGAACTCACTGTACTTAACTCAAATTCTTATGAAATCTTTTCAACTGGGCTAGACCTCGTGGGTTTTTCCCTTTTCAGGGTTTTCCACTTAAAAAATCTTGTGTTCTCTATGTGTAAGCTGGATTCCGTGCAACCCTAAGACATAAAATTACAACTCTATCACCGCATATATTCTAGCTTGCAATAATTTGACGTCGTATGTGGGAAGATTCAATCCCACTATCTTAAGTACTCCTCTAATAGCTAAAATGCACATCCATCATATCTTGGGAGCCTTCAGCTCCAATTCACATCAATCCAAGAATCCTTCTATGAACCAGGGATGCCAGTCATCTGCTTCTTTTCACCTCGGGGGGAGAAATCCTACTAGGGAAGGAACATATGGACCTTCCCTGAAAGATTGTATCAGAAAGATGGAGGAGTCTCAGAACAAGATCCTTCAACTCTTACAAGAGACTCGAGGACCGGCACCAACACCCCAATAAGATATTCTTATCCCTCGAGGTCCACCAGTACTCAAAGACGTTTAACCTGAACATCTTCATGTCAAGATTCCACTTGCGCCGCCAAGGATGCGCCCTCTAACACATCTAGAGAATGAGCTTGCTAACACGACAAGCTCTACCCATCATTCACGCGCAGGCCGTTAGCATCACATTCCTCCTAACGTCCCTACAGAATTAACCCAACAGCATATCACTGAACTCCCCCGAAATGCCCTATGATATGAATTACGAAGGATAGTCTGAGAGGAGTTCCCTATCGAAGATATAAGAAAATCTCTTCATTAACGAGACTTCCAGGAGTCATCACGCCTAACTGAAGCCATCCTTCAACACCCCATTCCAGTAAGATTCAAACTATTAAGTATCGATTCATTCGATAGGACATCTCACTCGTACGAACATATTGATCACTATAGGGCCATAATACACAACCAACGAGCCTTTGATGCACTCTGATAACAAGTCTTTCCAGCTACCCTCAAAGCGTAAGCTCAAACATGATTCTATTTACTCCATGCCGGATCCATTCCAACATTCGTCAAATTAGCTAAAATATTTATCGAATAATTTGTTACCAATCGGAGGATGGTCATAGACTCTTCTCACCTTTCAGGAATTTCTTAGAATAAAAATGAGTCCCATAAGTAGTACTTTCAAATATTTTCTACTGAGGCATGGAAAATTCGAGGGGTAGATCCTGAGTTAATTAGAGGTATGTTCCTCGAAGGGCTTTATCCTGACCCCTTCTACTCAGTACTCATGCGAGACACGGTCCATTCATATGCAGATCTGATTCATCGCATGAAGGCCCAAATCTTTACTGACAAAGCCATTAATGCTCATAAGAAGTAATTTGAGAAAACAAATGGGAAGCATAAAAGTATACCAGGAATGGAGAATCCATCATCGCGGTAGAAGAAGCAAGGAAACTACAATCTTTCCCATGAGCCATCATAGTCACGATGAGAGCCTCACCAAGAAAAGGAGTACACACCACTTAATGCACCCCAAGCAAATATATTGATGGCCATCCGGGACCAGGAGAGCGTAAAGTGGCCACACCCTATGAAGCCTAAAGTGAGAAACTAGGAGCAATATTGTCACTTCCACCGTAATCGTGGACACACTACTGAAGCATGCAGGCATCTCAAAGAAGAGATATCGAGGCTTATTTGACAAGGATATCTCTGACAATTCATTCAGAACCCCCAGCTAAGGATGAGGGTGGTCCGACTGGGGGGGGGGGGGGGGGGGGAGGGTAGAATCAATAACAAAGGAAATCTTCAAACAATCGTCAAGTGGTTGGTAAAATTGAAACTATTGCTAGAGGCCCTATAATACCTAATCAAGTCATAATTACAACAAGTAAAGAGCCAGCGCCATAGAAGTCTCGTGCCAACCACTCCATTATCTTCGATGATTTTGACTTAGAGAGAATAAATACCCCTCATCAAGACCCACTTGTAATTAGTGCATCAATTGGCCACCTATGCTATAATATTAAGAGGATCTTGGTTGATAATGGGAGCTCTATAACTATCTTATTATATTCCACTTTTCTCAATATGGGCCTCCCTAGTGAGAAGCTATAACCGGTCGCAGGTCCATTATATGGATTTGATAATCAACCTATGCGAGTGATAAGAATAATCAGTCTTCTAATAATAATTTGAGAATTTACCCGTCAAGTTACATACTCCATCCAATTTATTGTGGAGAAATCAGAATCGGCCTATAGCGCTATCTTTGGAAGGCCGCTCTAGTCAATATTTAGGATTGTTGCTTCAATCCCTCACCTCAAATTAAAATTTCTTACCCCTGCAGGGATTGGCATAACACGTGGAGATCAACAAGTAACATAATCCTTCTATCTCAGATAAGCTAAACCCTGCCCATCAGTTACCTTAAGCATCAAAGATTTTGATCTTTGAGGTGAAGATTTTCCTCAGAGGGCCTCCCATGTAAAAGATCTTATTTGTGTCTCTTTATCAGATAAGCACCCTTCAAGAACAATACAAATCAAATCACTTCTCTTAGATGAAGAAAAAAAAATATATAGATTTTCTACATACAAACCAAGATGTCTTTCCATAGAGCCCAGCGATATGCCTGAAAATAACCCTAAAGTAATCATGCACTCCCTCAAGGTTAACCTGGTATATAAGCCAATAATCCAAAAGAAGCGAAACTTTACACTAGATCGTCAGCTGGAAATTGAGCAGGAGGTTGATAAGCTTTTGAATACAAGATTTATAAGGAAAGTGCACTATCCCACTTGGTTGGCAAACATAATTATGGTTTGAAAAGAAAGTGGATCCTGGAGAATGTGCGTGGATTATACATATCTCAACAAAGTTTGCCCCACGGATATTTTTCTACTTCTCAGTATTGACAAGTTAGTTGAGGCCAACTCTGGACATCATATGCTAAGCTTCATGGAAACTTAATATGGACATAATCAAATACAAATGGATCCTACTGATGAGGAGGTAACAACTTTTTAAACAGATAAGGAGTTATACTACTATATAGTAATGTCGTTCCATCTCAAGATCGCTGGGGCAACATACCAATGCCTGATGAATAAAGTTTTCAAGAACTTTATTGTGCACACTATGGAAGTATATATGGATGATATGCTATTTAAAAGCCTCGAGACATCCCAGCATATCTCTGACTTAGAATAATGTTTCTACCTCCTTTGATCTTACAATATTCACCTCAACCCCTCCAAATATGCATTTGGAGTGGCCTTAAGAAAATTTCTAGGGTTCATGGTTACCTACCGAGGGATTGAGGCTAATCCTGAGAAGATCAAGGCTCTAAGGGATATGCTACCCATTAGAAATATCAAGGAAGTCTAGAGATTAAATAGAAGGATTGCGACACTCTCTCATTTCCTGGCTCTCTTAGGAGATAAATATCTTACCTTTTTTAAGGTCCTTAGAGGGACTTATAGCTCAGGATTTTAGTGGACAAATGAATGCTAAGAGAGTTTTGAACAGCTTCAAACTTATATAGCCTCACCTCTACTACTCTCAAAGCCAGCTCCAGGGGAAATTTTGTATATGTATATGGCCGTCTCCTCCCATGCTATAAGCTCGGTCTTGGTCTGAGTAGACGATACTATTTAACACCCAGTCTATTATATTAGCAAGGTACTTTCTGAGATAGAAACATGCTACCCATTAGCAAATAAAATAACCTTGGTGTTAGTCTTCTAAGTTAGAAAGTTATTCCCTTATTTTTAAGCAAATACAACTGGGGTCTATACAAACCTACTATTGAGAAGTATTTCCTAAAAACTCAAGGCATTTGGAAGATTGATCAAATGGTCAGTGGAGCTCAGAGAGTTTGACACCCAATTCCTGCCTATACGCAACATTAAGTCATAAGTGCTTGCCGACTTTATGGTCGAATATACTAACCATGTCTCTAATGAACCACTGAATACGTCTCCTTCCTCATTGTGCTAGACCTTACATATTGATGGAACTTCTGCGAGTTCTGGTGCCGGTGCTGGAATCTTATTAATCTCCCCACATCAAACCATACTTGAATACAGATTTAAACTGAAGTTCTCAGCAGCAAATAATGTTATTGAATATGAAGCCCTAATCACTGGATTGAGGTTAGCAATTGATTATGAAGTGTATGACTTGGTGGTTCACACCGATTCCCAACTAGTCGCCTCTTAGGTGGAAGGAAAATTTGACACCCATAGTTTGTTATTAGCCCAATACTGCCAAACGGTTAAATCCCTTCTGACCAAAATAACTAAGCATAAAATCTTCCATGTCCTCTGAGAGTACAACACACGAGCAGACACTTTCTCTATATTGGATACTTTTATAATTGATAATATTTTCAAAAGAAAGTATATCGAGGAGATCCACTTTCTAAGTGTTTAAGGCCCATGATTCATATAATAATTCAATGAGTCAAGGGAGGCTTCTTGGATTGATCATATTTTAACTTTTTTACAAGATGGTGTTCTTCCTGAAGACCCAATTGCGTTAATGTGACTTCAGAGGCAGGTGGTAAACTTCACTATTATTAGTGGAGAATTATACAAGTGATCCTTCATAGGGCCATACCTCAAGTGTCTTCCCCCCTATAGAAGCAAATTATACACCTCAAAAAATATATTCAGGCATTTGTGGAGAACATTTAGGTGGAAGGGCATTAGTCAATAAGATCATGAGGCAGGGATTTTATTAGCCCACAATGAAGTAGGATGCTCTAGAGTTCCTACGAAAGGGTAATAGTTGCTAGTTACATGCCAACCTCACCTATTTGCCTGCCATGGAAATCTCAGTATTAGAGAGTCCTTAGCCTAATGCCCAATGGGGGATGGACATACCCTATAGCCACCAGACAATGATAATTCTTTATCTTAGCTATGGACTATTTCACCAACGGGTGGAGGCCGAACTTCTGACAAAAATCACTGAAGCAAATGACAAACAATTCTTATGGAAGAATATAATATATGGTATTTGGCATTCTAACAAAAATTATCACCGATAATAAAACTCAATTCACTAGAAAGGTTTTTATCACATTTTGTAAAGACTTCTATATACAACTAGTACATATAACCGTGGCTCATTCTCAGACAAACAGACAAATGGAGGTCACCAATCAAACCTACTAAAAGGATTGAAGACACATCTAGAGAAGGCTAGGGGGCAATGGGCCGATGAACTCCTAAATGTCCTATGGGCTTATCGTACTACATCCAAAACTCCAATAGGGGAAACTCTGTACAACCTCTACTTTGGCACAAAAGCTATTATTCTAGTCGATATTGGAGTCCCAAGTCATCGAGTTCAAACTTCTTACTCCAACACCAATGAGGAAAAAATCAGATACAACTTAGACCTCCTTTCATAAGCGAGAGACAAGGCAATGCTCAAGATTGCTGCATATCATCCAAGAATTTCTCATCACTATAATCGAAAGATGAAGCCCCGATGCATTTCATTCAGAGCTTTAGTCCTGTGTAGTATTGAGGCTGTATAAAAAAGCCCCCAACGTAACAAACTCTCCCTCCTTTGGGAGGGTCCATACTTGGTGGAAGCCGTGGTGAAGCCCGAGACTTTCAAGTTAAAGAATGCTGAAGGAAAGATGCTCCCTCGCACTTGGAATATAGAAAACCTACGCAAGTACTATCAATAAAGCACATCAGTGCTATTTGTTTTAAGTATTATATGTCTTCAGTATTGTATTCCTTCAATATTGTGTGTCTTTAGTATTGTATGTCCTCAGTATTTAACATTGTTTATCTCATGTTGTATGTAGTATTTGTAGCTTCTTCACCCCTGAGTTATATCAGAAAAGTATGCCCTTATTTAATACAGTAAAAACTCTGCTCCCTCGTTGGTTTATATTATTGTCTTCTTCAAGTAAGATCATATTGATAGATTCATAGAAGCTATGAACTTCAATCTTAAAATTCTTGATTTGAGCAACACACATTCATTATTATAACTCAATCAATAGACGATCAATCCTAAGGGGATTTGATATGACCTCTTCCATACAGGTTAAAAAGAATTAAATAATATTTTAATCAATAACCTCAGATATGTGAAACATACTAGGTGGATGTCATTTAGTTTTTATATCCATAATTTGAGGAATACACACTCTTTATTGTACCTCAATCACTGGATGATCAATCCCAAGGGGATTCGATCTGACCTCTTCCACACATGTTCATTAGTATTATAACGCTATGATCAATAACCTTGGAAAGGTCAAGCACCCTCGGCGGGTGGCATTTAGATCTTGAAGTTCTTGATTTGAGAAGCCTGGATCTCAATCACTGGATGTTTGGTCCCAAAGGGGATCCAATCCAACTTTCATCATACAGGTTGAAAATACATTGTATATTACTAAAACAAACAACCTTAGATAAGTCAAGTGCCTTAAAAAAGAAAAAAAACATAAATAAAATCCACTCTAGTCAAATAAGAACACTGAAATGTTCACTAGTCAGATAAAAATATTAACAATTTTCTATTAAAACATAAAAGATAACATATATGAATGCAAACACCTAATACATCATAATCACTAGGAAAGATAAAGTGATACAACTAGTGGAGTATAAAA
This sequence comes from Dendrobium huoshanense, assembly GCA_016618105.1. Taxonomy (NCBI): domain Eukaryota; kingdom Viridiplantae; phylum Streptophyta; class Magnoliopsida; order Asparagales; family Orchidaceae; genus Dendrobium; species Dendrobium huoshanense. The sequence continues at coordinate 50,969,688 of CM028353.1, read as the reverse complement.
AAATATAAAAACACTACTCAATATCTACAATCTCATCATCCACCTCAATGACAAAGGCCTTATGCAGCTCACTCTCTATCTCATCGTCATTAGAGTCTAAAGGAGAGTCATTTGAAGCCTGGCTAGGGATCACCCCTTCGACTTAAACTTTGGTCTTCCGCTGTATCAGACGAACTCCCTTAAAAAATACCAGATAAATCCATCACCAATACACAGCCGCTCTAAGACCTTTACTTCTATATCATAAATATGATCTCGAGCCTTCTAAATGTGGTCATGGCTGATGGTCTTGAAAGCTATGGACTTCTTAAAATCTTCAATAACTTTAGAAGTTTATGAGTCAGATAAAGCAGCCTCATTATCTGCTATAAGAGTCTGGGATCTCTTATTCTCTGTCTCAAGTGTCGCTATCTTCCCTGCAGAGGCCTTTTGATCCTTCAAAAGTTGGGTGATTATTATTTATTCATCCTCTAAGTCAATTTGAAGCTGATCTGCCTACTAATTTTGAAGAGAAACAGAGTTCATTGTATTGGCCAACTCAATCCTGCACTTGTCAACGCCTCTTCTAGCACCTTTACCTCCTTAGTCTTATGATTGTACTTCCTCTTGAACTCTTCTTGAAGATATTTGATCTTTAAAAACTCACTATTCTATTTGTTTAAAGCTTTAGTAAGCTCGATCCAAAGTCGTGACAACTGAAATAAAGGAGAAAACTAAGCTAGAAGGCATAAAAAACTACTCTCTAAAAATAATAATAATAAATAATGGCAGCTAGTTTATATAACCGGCTGCATTAATAATTGTGCACCCCTTGGGGCACATTATTCCAGCACCGATAGTGGCACCCGCCGGTAGGTGGCGCCCGATCGGCCGGCTGGCAAGTTCGGCTGCCAAATCGTATCCGGGCTTCCATTTTTGGGTTCGGACGGTTCAAATTAGACATTTTTGGGGTGCTCGGACATGTTTTTCGATGTTTTGAACTCAATTTGGACACTTTCAGAGCTCAATGAGACTTCTATGATCAAGTTTTAGCAATATTACATTTTTTGGAACACATTTTTTTTTTTGCGATTTGCCCAATGTAAAATATTGCGATAGTTATTTTTGGACTTCTTGAACTTCAACGTCTGAAAATAGGGGAGCAACTGATATGTCATCCAAAAAATTACCTTAATCGGGCATGAATCTCGATGTAAAATCAAGTTGGAAACTTTCAAAATTAAAATTGGGTCCATCCAAACACCGATTTTAGCAAACCTATGGTCAAACAGAGCTTCTCAAGAATATGAACCAACGACACCAAATCCAACCTGATCCGAGCCCAAACGGGTCCAAATCAAGGGTTAGAAGTACTGTTGGAAAGTTTAAACCACAATTTGGATTGCCAAATAGTTTTCAAACATAATGAGCTTATAGTCAAATCGAGCGGCTCGACAACACAAGTCCAACGAGCCTAAGATCATAGAATTCCAACATCACTTAGACATTTAAATGTCCATCAAACGGTTAATGATCAAGGAATTCAATATTAGTCGTCCATCCAACCACTCCCCATTTACCCTTGATCTCTCACATATTTATGGGTCATGCCACTCCAGAAATCTATAAATAGACCCCTCATTTCTCTTGAAAAGGGACCCAAGCAAGAAGAGAAGGAAGAGAAGGAAGAAGCTCCTCCTCGACCACCTCTTAAGTTTTGCCGGACCACCGCCTGACCTCGTTGCTCCTCCGGATCACCACCTGATGCCCTCACCTTCTCCAGACCACCACTTGAGGCCCTCGCCTTCGTCGGACCACCACTTGAGGCCCTCTCCTTTGTTAGACCATCACCTGTGGCCCTCACCTTCGCCGGACCACCACCCGAGGCCCTCGCCTTTGCTAGACCACCACTTGAGGTCCTCGCCTTCACCTGACCATCACTTGAGGTCCTCATCTTTTTCGGACCATCACATGGGCCCTCACCCTCATCGGATCACCACCGAAGGCCCTCACCTTCGCTGGACCACCACCTGAGGCCCTCACCTTTGCTGGACCACCACCTGAAGCCCTAAACTCTGCCAGACTTTCAATCGACGCCATAGTTCTGCCAAGTCACCATTGGACGATTAACTAACACCCCATATTCCAAGTTTAACACTAGAATTCAACCATATGGTTGACATTTGTAATTTGATCATCCTCAAGGACGAGCAGCCCATTGTACTCAACTCAAATTTTAGTGAAATCTTTTCAACTTGGGTTAGGCCCCATGGTTTTTCCCCTTTCCAAGATTTTCACATAAAAATATTATGTTCTCTGTGTGTGAGTTGGATATATGTGTAACGATAAGACGTAAAATTATAACTCTATCACCACTTATATTCTAGCCCGTAATAAGACCCCTCATTTCTCATTCAGGGGGGGGGGGGGGGGGGGTGGGGTGAGGAAGAAAGGAGGCTCAAGCAAGAAGAGAATGAAGAGAAAAAAGAGCTCTTTTGCCACCAGACTCCTCGTCAAATTTATACCCAACACCAGACTTCCGCACGTCGCCGGACTTCCACCCGTCGCCAGATTTTTATTCAAAGCTGGATTTTCATAAGTTACCGGACTTCTACATGTCGCCGAACTTTCTTCAGACTTTTACTCGATGCTAGACTTCCGCCTTTGCTGGATTTCAACCTGATGTCGGTCATTCGATCTTCGTTAAACGTTTATCCGTCTATGAACTTTTTCCATCTGTTAGACTTTCATCGAACTTTTATCCGACGTCGGACTACTGCTCGTCGTAGGATTTCTACCTGATGCTGGACTTTTTTTCGTCTCCAGGCTTTTGCCATTCTAGTTTGGTAGATACAAAATTTGTAATTTCATGCCATTGTAGTTTGGTAGATACAAATTTGATAAATAAGGAGGTAATCAACCCATTAAAGAAAAAATGATAATAGATATTAAATATTATTATCAAATATAAATAAAATAAAAATGCTAATAAATATTAAATATCATTATTAAATATAAATAAATAAGTGGAAGGCATAGAGATTTGTATTTGACTTAATTTTGAAAGTGCTGATGGTTGAGCAAATATTCATATAGAAATAAAATTGGTATGTAGAGGCAGGTCTAAAGTAGTGGTTGAGTTGCCTCTAATGTATTTTGGAGGTCCCAACTTTAAGTCATGCAAACAACCTATTTGTAGATGCAATCTTGCATTAGTGGGATCTCCATGCATTAGGTATGCTCTTTTTATGTAAATAATTTGTGTTGCAAGACCATTCTTGTATTAATTTACTTTGTAAACATAAAATTAAATATCTATTTTAAGAGGTTTGCTGGAGAAGTATAGAGAGAATAAGGATGATCTACATATGATATTTATTGATTAAGAGAATGCATATAATAAAACTCCAAGAGAAGTCCTATAGAGAGTTCTGGAAATAAAAGAGGCTAATAATGCTTATATTCAAGTTATTAAGGGTATGTTTGCAGGAGCTATTACTTATGTTCAAACAAAAGATGGTTTGACCAAGTGTTTTTCTATTTATGTTGGATTACATCAAGGATCAACCTTAAGCCCATATCTTTTTGCTTTAGTCATGGATGTTCTCACCTGACATTTGCAAGCGGTTATACTCTGGTGTATGCTTTTTGCTGATGATACTCTTCTTGTTGATAAAACTAGATAGAGAGTGAAGGTAAACTTGAATTATGGAGGTCAACCTTAGCATTTAAAGGTTTTCATTTGAGTAGAACTAAAATCAAATATATAGAGTGTAATTTTAGTAGTAATAGATCTAGTGAGGGGTCGTGACTATGAGCAATCAAGTCATTAATACGAGTGCACGTTTTAGATATTTTGGGTGTATTGTTCAGAGTGATGGTGAAATAGATGGGGATATTATTTGTAGAATTCAAATTGAATGGTTGAAGTGGAGTAAAGTATCAAGCTTGTTGTGTTATAGGAAAGTCCCCCTCAAACTTAAGAGAAAATTCTATAAGATGGTGGTGAAACTTGCAATGCTTTTTAAAGCATAATGTTGGCCATTAAAAGAGAAGCATAATATGAAGTTAAGTGTTTCAGAGATGAGGATGCTCAGGTGGATGAGTGGTTTTACTCTTAGAGATTGTATAATAAATGAGCATATTCGTGAAAAGGTTGGAGTAGCTCAAGAGGGAGATAAGATTAGAGGGAGTTGCCATAAATGTTTTGGTGGCCTTCCCATCACCCAGTTAGGAGAAGAGATGTATTAGATTTGGCTTATGTTGATAAAGATAGAGATATACTGATGCATTTTGTCAGTAAAAAAACCAAAGAATCAAGTAGAAAACCGTACAAATTTGAAGATAGTGGCTAATTTTTATTAATACATCAACAATAATGAAAGATACAATTGATCTACTATTCAAGAGGTAAATCACCTCTCTCACAAACCTTAGGAACTACTAGGAATTACTCCAAAGTAAAACTACAATAAACATAATCACATAATGAAAATAAAATAATTTAATTACCCTTTAATAAACCATCATATTTTCCTCTCAAATCTGAATTCAAATCAACCCTCTTTCCCTTAATAAAACCTTCATAATTCCCTCTCAAATCAGTTATCTTTCCCTAAATAAAACCTTCCTAATTTCCTCTCAAATCTGAATTAAAATAAGTCACATTTCCTTAAATAAACCTTTTCTAATTTCCTCCTCAATCTAAATTCAATCTGGCATCTTTCCCTAAATAACTATCCTAATTATTTCTCCCATGATTTCTCCTCCTTTCATAGTAAATATTAACACCTTATAGGCCCCAAAAGGTGGGCCCCCACTAGCATACCAATTATGACAAAACTAGAGTTGTCATTGATGGTGAAATTAAAGACCATGTCACAACCAGAGCAAAAAAGAACCACAAGAATTACCAAGTCACGGTTGGGAAAATGGGGCAAATGGGACGCGAGTGGTGATGCAGAAGCTCCATCTATTGCAACTTGAGCTTATGAGTTTATGTTTTTGATGATAGCAAATATTATGGCTCACATCTTATTATCTACTTATATTTGCACTATATTTTTATTTTTGTGTGTACTAACTTTTCAGGAATACCATGCACCACCCAATAAAGATTCAAAGCTCAAGGTTGAGTAGAATAAGTTATGTTGTAATAATTTTTATAAAATTCATTAATATAATTTTGATTTCTTGAGTCAAGTCCTGTAAGGGAGTATGCTTTCTTGGTAACTATACACACACACACTCAGGAGAGTGAGATATAGTCAAAACCAGATGTTCAAGTTTTGAACTAATCATACCGGATGATTTTGGATCGTCTATGATGATCCTTTATGATCTTAGAAAACAACCTCCAATGATAATTTAGGCAAGGTTTTAAGATTCAATTTTTATTCTAATCATCTCGGATGATCTAGATCGTCCTGGATGATCTCAATACAAATTATGACTAAATTGATCATGTGATTAAGGGACTAATTATGGTTAAAGTTTTGAATCATATCATCCTAGATGATTTGTATATCATCCTGGATGATGTTTGCTGACATATTTGATTTTACTAAATAGTCCAAGATGAAATATCATAATTTTTCTTCTAAAATCATCAAGGATGATCCATAATATCTTCTTGGATGATCAGTACAAATTTGATCATAACGTTCAGGTGATCGTCTAGGTGACCATCCTGAACTATCAAGTCAAATTATGCACATCATCTTGGACGATCCTGTGATCATACTAGACAATATTTGACGTCAGAATTGAGTTTTTAGGATTTTTTAAAGACCACTTTTTAAGCATGTCGTACGGGACGATCATGTGATCGTACGGGATGATATTTAGGGCTTAAATAGAGTTTTAGGTTTTTTTGAAGCCCTCTTTTAAAGCACATCGTACAGGATGATCCTGTGATTATCTTGGACAATTTTTGCCACTAACATTAATTTTTAGGGTTTTTTAAAGCCCTCTATTTAAGCTTTGCCAAGGTACTTGATAGGTGTTATTGGCAGCTATTAAAGCTTCATTCTTCTATAGAAAATTTGAAGAGAGAACTTGAAAGGGAGAGAGGAAAGGGTGGAGTTTGAGAGACGGAGAAGATCATTGGAGGGGGTTTCAAGGGAGTATGGAGGGGTTTTGTTAAGAGAGTTGCTATTTACATGTTTTACATTTTTGCAACTTGTATAGTTTTGATGATTCCAAATATTATTGTTTTATGTGTAGTTATCTCCTAACACTTTTTGAAAGATTTATTTTTGTTCTTGTGTGCACTAACATTTCAGGGAAATTGAGCTCCAAACTATGAAGACTTCAAATCAAATTCAGCATACAATTCTTTGTAAATTGAAGTTTTAAATTATTCTTTGAATTGAGAGGGAGTGATTATAATTGAGTGAATAAAAACACACTCACACACTTAAGGAGATATTACAAAATTTGTACTGATTGTACGAGACGAATATAGTTTGTATGAGACGATCAGGTCAGTTTTCTCCACATAAGAGCAATGGAACGAACAGGAGTTAGAGGAAATTTTTCTAAGTCCTGATCATCCAAGATGAAATTATTTTCGTCCCAGGAAGAGTTAGGCTCTGTAAAAATTTCGTTCAGACGAAATCTATAATCGTGTCAGGATGATTTCTTCTCTGTAAAAATTTCGTCCAGACAAAATCCAATTCGTCCCAGAACGATGTGAACAGACTTACCAAAATTGGTTACGTCCTTGCTGTTATTTGGGAACCGACCTATGGTATAACTGATCGTACCGGATGAACCTAATTCGTACGGGACGATGATCGTGTACGAACATAGTTCGTACCAATATTCATTATGATAACTTCTGACACTTTAAGTAAAATCGTCCAGAATGATCCACGATTGTACGGGACGATTCATTTCATGTTGACTTGAAAAATTTACAGTTTTGGATGATTTTTCTTGTCTCTCCTATATATAGTCCAATTTAGACTGCCACCCAATCTTTTTGCTCATTAATATTCATGCCTATTGAAAGAAGAGAGCATTCAAAGGAGGATTCCTACCACTGGAGCGTGAAGGCTTCACTTGGTGTTCAAAGGTAAGAATATCTACTTGTGATTTGGGATTACTTCACTCTTTTCTTTCTTCCTTCTAGATTTCTTGTGAGGAGAACTGTAAAGGAGATCCGGTTCTCTGCTGACATTTGGAGAGTGTGAATAACCAGAGGGTTCTTAGCCCACACTAGGAGAGTGTGAACAGCCAGAGGGTTCTCTGCCCATACTAGGAGAGTGTGAACAACCAAAGGGTTCTCTGCCCACACTGGGGATAGTGTAAAATGACGAAGGTTCTCTGCCAACACTGGGGATATTGTAAAAGGACGAAGGTTCTCTGCCAACACTGTGGATAGTGTAAAAGGACAACGGTTCTCTGCCGCACCGGATAGTAGTGGAAAAAGTGTTTGTAAAGGCTTCTCCGTCTTGCTGTGGGTGCAAAATGAGAGAAATTATTGGTATTAGTGCAATACTCGGAGGGTGCCTCCGGAGAGTGGATGTAAGTCTGGTTTAGACCGATCCACTATAAATTTTGTGTCTTTTATTTTTACTGCTTTTTATTTTTCGCATTTTGTTTTGTTATAAAAATTGTGGTTGAAAAACTTTTTCTAAAAATTCATTAAAATTTATTTTCGATTAAACATACTTAAGAGGGATAATTTTTAAAACCAATTCACCCCCCTCTTGGATAGCCTTGGGACATAAGCTTAGGTTTAACAACCTAATTCATAGTGAACGAATCTTAACAAGTTTCACATGATTGCTCCGACAAGCTTGCACCTTAGTACCATCAGATTCAAGGTTTGTCTTAAGGAAAGTTATGGGAAGAAGAATATATCTTTGGTGTCAAAGGGCCCGGCTACTCCGTCGCACCGGAGAATGTGGAAGTGATTTTGTAAAGGCTTCTCCGCCTAGATGTAGGGGCTAAAGGAGAGTCACTAAAGGTTTAGTACAATACTCGGAGGGTGTCTCCGATGAGTGGACATAGGTGAAGTTGGACCGAACCACTATAAATCTAGTGTGTTCTTTCCTTTATTATTTTTGCACTTTATTTTTATTACAATTAACTACTTGGGTGAAATCTCTTACTAATTTTTTTGTTATTAATTTTTTTTTGTTTCTATTGTAATATATAAATTTTTTTTTTCTTTTAGTTCATAAGGGCTTAACATCTCTAACGAACTTTCAAGTGGCATCAGAGTACTTTCAAGTGATATCATAGTAGAATTCATAAAATTAAGTTTGAAAACTTTTTAAATTTCAATCAATGGATAATTTTTATAATCATAATATTGTAGAAGGTTATTCAATCACCAGACTACTTTTATTTAAAAATATTACTTTTGATTTTTCGAAAATTTGCATATAAACTTTCTTATAATCAATTGATTATCGAATATGACATATGATTCTAATTCGTTATTCTATACCATCACGTGTTATAGATGGAATTAAAACTGATATTGCTTTTAATCAATAGAATAAGGTAGAACAAATCAATGCTCAATTGAATGCTAAATATTTAAACTATTTTTTCTGTGCTTTAAATTCTGAAGATTATATGTTAGTATCCACATGCACTATTAGTAAGAAAATTTGTGATAAATTATACACTATATATGAAGGCATTAGTGAAATCAAGCAATCTATATTGAATATTTTAATGCTTGATAATGAACTATTTTGCATGAAATCTTATGAGACAATCTTAGACATGTATACTAGATTTATTCAAATTATAACATCATTACATGCTTTAGGTAAAGAGTTTTCAAAATTTAAAAATGTTAATAAAATTTTACGTTGTCTACTTAATAAGTTTGATTTCAAAGTTATTGTTATTTTGAATCAAAAAATTTGAATGATTATTCTATTGATAATTTGATTGGCTTACTCATTTCCTACGAGCAAAGTTTGGGTCAAAACCTTTTGATGCAGGTGAAATTATAATGCTAAAAATTGAAGACATGGAGAAAAGTGGCTTAGTAGATGACAAAAGTGGTGAGCTAACAAGGAAATTGGAAAGACTACTAAAGCATAAGCATAAACATTAACAAAAGATGAACAAAGATAAAAATGATAAGAATGATAAGATTTCTTCTGACATTATTTGTTTTGGATGCAAAAAATCTGGACATATGAAAAATCAGTGTCCGAATTTGAGAACTCTTCCTGCAAAAGAAAAAGGTAAAACTAAGCAAATTATAAAAAAGGTAGATGATAAAAAATAAAAAATCTCCTAGGCAGACCAAGTTTCTGAATCATCGGACCAAGAGAAATGCAACATTTAAAGCCTTGTTTGTGTGTTTATTTGTTTGTGTTTGCATGTTTTTTTGTTCATTGTGTTTTTATTTATTTTGTGTTTTTATTTATTTTCTATATTTTCTTTGGATTTAGTTTTTTTGTTTTTTTTGTTGCGTTGAAATTTTAAATTAGTTTTTATATTTATTTTTGTGAAGTTTTCTCTGATCAATACACACATATCACCTTTTTTATTTTGTATACACTTTAGAAAATCAAATCCTTATAAAAACTATTTTTAAAAAAAAAATAAAAAAATTTACCTCCTATTTTTCTTGAATTCTTATGTAAGTTATGATTGACTTTTTTAAAAATAGTTGAAGGAAGGAAATTTATGATTTTATTTCTCTATTTCTTTTCTTAAAGATGTTATTTTACTTTTGTTTCAAAATATTCATCATATTATAAATTAGATTTTTAAACTGAACTTTTTCAATTTCCTATATTTTGTCTATCGTATAAGGATCTTTTACAAGTTGTTGACTCCACGTCATAATTTTTTTTAATCAAGTAGTTTATTTTTGTCAATAAAATCAGTTTGCTTTAGTTTTTTAAAAATTATGGAAAGGAAGCATATTTGTTGAAAAAAAAGCAAATGATGTCAAATTTGAAAAGATACATAAAGTGTATCAAAAATAAAAAAATGTGCAATGACGCCAAATTTAGAAAGATACACAAAGTATATAAAAAATTAAAAGATGCATAAAGTGCACCAAATAATTGATAAGAGACATAAAATGAGCTCACACAAAGTAAGCTTTCCTTTCTTGTACTTCTTAAATCTTAAGAAAACCCTTTTACTATTAATATCTTCGATACTTGAGTTTGAAAATCATGATTGTTGATTCACTAATTTTTGCATTAATTTTTTATTAGATATATTTCATTAAAGGAGTTTTAAAAAGATTATTGTTTCTTTTTCTAATTTGTTTCTTAATTTAGATATTGTATTTAAAAGTTTTTGAGTCTTTAATAGAACTTGAGCTTGGATTAACTATTTTTGAATTTTCAACCTTTTTGGGTTATGTATTGTCAATACATTCCTTACTAAGTTTTTGAATAAAATTAAGAGGTAACTTTCTCATTTCAAGAATATTTGATTATTTTAAAAAAATAATAACATCATCTTCACCAGATTAGAGATCATTTTTTTTAATTATTTTTTCTATTCTATTTGTGCTCCTCTTCTTTTTAATAATATCAAAAAGGGAGGACGTACTGTTATATTTATATCTATTTTAGTTCATCTTTTTATTTAGTTATTTGTTTTGTTACTCTTTTTAAAATAATAAAAATAAAAAAATTATTCTCCCCTATTTTTAAAATTTTTATCCTAGTAAGGGAAAGATTAGGAAAAAAATATTTTTAATTTTGTAAATTCAACAAGTAATATTTTCCATCATAAAAAAGAGGGAGATTATTGCAACTCATGCTTATAAGTTTATATTTTTGATGATAACAAATATTATGGCTCATATCCTATTGTCTACTTATATTTGTATTATATTTTTGTTTGTATATGTACTAACTTTTTAAGAATATCATGCACCACCCAATAAAGATTCAAAGCTCAAGATTAGGTAGAATAAGTTATGTTGTAATAATTTTTGTAATATTCATTAATGTAATTTTGAATTCTTGAGTCAAGTCCTAAAAGGGAGTTTGCTTGCTTGGTAATCATACACACACACACTCAGGGGAGTGAGATCTAGTCAAAAATCAGAAGTTCAAGTTTTAAACTAATCGTACTACACGATTTTGGATCATCCAGGACGATCCTTTATTATCTTGGAAAATAGCCACCAATGATAATTTAGGCAAGGTTTTAAGATTCAATTTTTGTTCTAATCATCCCGGACGATTAATACAAATCATGTCTAAATTGATCATGTGATTAGAGAACTATTTATGATTTAAAATTTTCAATCATATCATCCTGGATGATCTGTATATCGTCCTAGATGATATTTGTCGACATATTTAATTTTCCTAAATCGTCCAAGATGAAATAGCTTAATTTTTATTCTAATCGTCCAGGATGATCCACAATATCATCTTGGACGATCAGTACAAATTTGATCATATAGTCCAGGTGATCGTCCTAGACTATCAGGTCAAATTCTGCAAATCATCCTAGACAATCCCGAGATCGTACTGGACCATATTTGGCGCCAAAATTAAGTTTTTAGTATTTTCTAAAGCTCACTTTTTAAGCATAACATACGGGATGATCTTGTGATCGTACATGAAAATATTTGGTGCCAAAATAGAATTTTTAGGGTTTTCTGAAGCCATCTTTTTAAGCACATCGTACAGAACGATCTTGCGATCATTCTGGATGATTTTTGTCGCCAATATTAATTTTTAGGGTTTTTTTAAAGCCCTCTATTTAAGCTTTGTCAAGGCACTTAATTGGTGTCTTTGGTAGCTATTGAAGCTTCATTCTTCTGGAGAAAAACTTAAAGAGATAACTTGAAAGGGAGAGATGAAAGGGTGGAGTTTAAGAGAGGGAGAAGATCCTTGGAGGGGGTTTCACACGGTTGCTCTGGTAAGCTTGCATCTTAGTCCCATCAGATTCAAGGTTTGTCTTGAGGGAAGTTTTGGGAAGAAGAAGATCCCTTTGGTGTCAAAGGACCTGGCTAGTCCGTTACACCGGGGAAGGTGTAAGTGATTTTGTAAGGGCTTCTCCGCCTAGCTATGGGGGCTAAAGGAGTGTCACTTCGAGGAGTGGACATAGGTCAAGTAGGACAAAACCACTATAAATCTGGTGTGTTCTTTCCTTTATTATTTATGCACTTTATTTTTATTACGATTAACTGCTTGGGTGAAATATCTGATTAATCTTTTTATTATTGATGTATTTTGTTTCCGCTGCAAGATATAAAAAGCTTTTTTCTTTTAGTTAAAGAAGTTTTTAAATATCTAATTCACCCCCCTCTTTGTTAGCCTCAGGATTAGTTCATAAGAGCTTACCATCCCTAACAAACTTTCAAGTGATATCAGAGCACTTTCACCATCATGACAAATATCGTAGCGAATGAAAATTAAAATCCTTTGTATTTCAGGGATGGAGTAAAATTTTTTGATATATACAACAACAACAACATCAAATTTTTGCCCACTACGTGGGGTTAGTCACATGAATCATTTTTCTTTATTGTGTCACATTAAAAGTCAAATTCTCGTTTAAATCTAATACGGAAAGATCATTTCTAATATTTTCTAACCAAGTCTTTTAGGTCTACCTCTACTTTCTTAACATAAGTAAAATTTAATACCTCTAATTTCCTTACCGGGTCATCTAAAGACCGTTGTTTTTTGTAACCAAATCATCTAAGAAAAAAAAATCACATAAAAACTTAAGAATATTTTAAAAATAATTCATTTGTATATTCATAGCATATTGGTGAAAAGGTTGGTGTAGCTCTAGTGGAAAATAAGATTAGAGAGAGTCGCATTTAATATTTGAAAGTGAAAAAAAATATTGTTCTATTAAAAATATACATATTTTTTAAATTAATTATAAATTTTACATTCTACTTATTATAAAAATCTATAACTATTTTATTTCGCTTTATAATATATATATATATATATATATATATATATATATATATATATATATATATATATATATATATATATATATATATATATATATATATATATATATATTGTTAACGAGCAGCACCGCCGGTATATATATATTTCGTTATGGCTGCTCGTTGGGATGGGATCAACAGAAGCGTTGAGGTGTGAAGGATCAGAGATTTTTGGACTTATTTTGAGCCAGGGTTCAAACCAAGTTCCAAAAAATGTTTGAACTACATTCGGACCCGTTCAGATTATATTTATTTGTGATAGACTTTAATGAAGTTTAAAGACATGGGAGATATATATAATTTCATCGGAAAAGAACTTCAACATGTATTTATTCAATAAAATAAATAATAAAAGTGTTTATTCATTGAAGGCATTTAAAGTTCAAATTTTTCTTTTTATAATAATGAAATAAAAATCATAAAATATGTTAAAAAAGAACACTTTCAAAATATTTTATTTATTTATCTTTTAATCTTTTTGGTGTTATTTTAATTTTTGAACACATCGCCAGAGGGCCGAATTTGTTTTTTCTGCTGGATTTTTAAAAGAAACTTTCGGGCGTTACGTTTTAAGTTCGGCAGTCAACTCCATTTGGTTTCAACTGAACTAAAGTAAATGGTCAAAACAAAAATATCAAATCGAGCTTTATTTTAAAGTTAAGTGGGACAAAATTTAATCAATTAACAATCTATACTACTATTATAAAAGGGGCTTGAGTTTCCTTCCTCCGGCAAATTTTGTTCATCCATTCTACTTATTTTTTAATTATCTTGGCCGTCCGTTCTATTAAAAATATTTAATAAATCAATCAAAAAAAATAAAAGTGGCTTGGGATTCTACTCTTAGCAAATCATGATCGTTCATTTATAAATTTTAAATTAATCTACATCGTTCATTTATGACTATTCAAATTCTACTATTTTCACTTCCTACAAAACATAGCCGAAATGTCATACTCTTAAAAAAACCTTTAATTAGTTAATTGCATTTAATGTATTACGTTTAAATTCATATTGCATTTAATGCATAAAAATTGTCTTACGTTTATATTAAAAACCATTCATTAAATGATATATTCAAATTTATTAATAAAGTTGATATATTAATGATATAATTAAATATTAATTATGCTGATGTGACTCTTTGTATTCCTACTCCCATTCACAACTCTGTGTATTTTCGGAAGTCTTCTCAGCATCTCCCCTTTGCCTTTTCGTAATCCTTCGAAGATGTTCTTAATGGGTAATGGTGCAAGTGAAGACGGTTCAAATGTCCGCCAAAATACAAAACGCTTGGAATATCTCCCCGCATCCGTTTGAAGGATCTCTCTTCTTAATGATGCTCTACTTGCCTTTCCACTGTAAATTAAATTCAAAACGCTTGGAATCAGTTAAAAATAATTAATTGTAAACGTTTTTTGAAGCTCTGCTTTCCTTTCCACTATAAATTAAATACAAAAAGCTTGGAATCTCCCCCCGCCATTTGACTGTAAGTTAAAAATAATTAATTGTAAACGTGGCTTTTAATTTATATAATTAATGTCAAATTTTGCTTATATATTTGGCATGGTCCTTGGGTTATCCCTAACGTTTCTCACATATTTTTTTGGATAGATTTGCTGTTTTGATAGAATGCATGCTTTTTTATTCTTGTTGCAACAAAAATTAGGTGATATTCTTATATATTTAAAAAAATATTATACATTTTTATTTATCTTATGTATGCTTTTTTAACTATGTTATGAATTTTTTTCTAAAACTAAATTTCTTTATATGTTTTACATAAATTTCTTTATTATAAATTTTTATTTATCTTATGTATGCTTTTTAACTCTGTTATGAATTTTTTCTTAAACTAATTTTCTTTATATGTTCTACATAAATTTCTCAATTCCTGAAATGATCATTTCGTTATACATCTCCGCTTAATTCCGAAGTAAGTTGAATCAAATTTATTTTCATTTTTTTTTCTCAAGCAAATAAATATAATTTCATGTCATTTATTTTTCATTTTATAGTAGTAGAAAGAGTAAATAACTAATATTTGAGTAGCAAAATCTAATTTATAAAACAAATATGTTGTGCCTTCTATAGCATCTAAAGGTATAATGATCAGTTAATTAAACTCTAATGTTCTTTCATCTATAAGGCCCTTCCTCCTTATATGGATTCCTTAAATAATTATATTTTTAATTATTTAATTAACTTATGCTTATATATTAATTTTTAATATAGCTTTCATTATACATTTTATATAGACCTACATGAATTATAATATATTCCATTAGAGGCAATTTTATGTAGATCTTTTAATTTCATATATCAATGATTATACAATTTTATATTGTAATTATTCTCCATAAAATATACTTGATTTCCTACTCTTTGTATGCATACTTTAGTTAATTATTTCCTTTCTAATTCCTTGTGATTTTAATTATGTTTGTAACTCATCTCTATTGATGCAAAATCAAATAAACCTTACATGAGGAAGGTTTAATATCTTGGTAACTTCAAAATGGTTATTGTTTTTTAATCTATTTTTTAAAATCTTAAAAACTATTTAGTTTGATAAATGTTAAATCTGTTTAAAATTTATCTCTTAAAAATTTGTATACATTTTTGCGTAGTTTTCCCTTCTACTATTAGCATTGAAATATACTTTTTCTTGCAAACCTAGAGTAGTATTTATAATTTGGTGTTTTGGAGTGCAAAATACATAGGCTAAGTTATGTTTGTTTTGAAACCATTTATTATAACTCCAAGTTTTGTTGTTTGTCATTTTAGTTTTTGAAGCTACTAATTAGAGTGAGATCACCGACATAGGGGATATTTCAATAGCAATTTAAAGTCTTTCCTGATTTTTGGGTTCAAATTTTTCTCATTAATTTTGTTGTTGGGCTTTGTGAGCGGTTGGTTTTTTTTTTTTTTCAAGTTATATAAATGCTTGGTGGAAGATTGTATCAATTATGTTGGTTTGAATATTGTTTTTGAGAATTTTTTGCAGGACAATGATTAGAGCTTTTGCATCCCACACAACTTTATCTCCTTGGATGACTATTATGGCAACCAGAAGTACCATGTGATCAAACATTTCAGATACTACACCTTCTTGGTTAAATTAAGCCTACGTTGCACACTGCTTGGTGAAATTAAGCCTGCATAGGGTTTGCTTTTCCTGTACTATATTTCTTCATTATTGTTCGCATTTCATTTTTCTAAGCTTTCCAATAATTATTTTATCTGGATTCAATAACAACATGTTATTAATATGTATATTGCTTTTATTCTCCATTAATTAATTGTTTTGCTTTCTCTAAGGATTTTATAAAGTTAGTGAATATAAAAGTTTTATTAACAACCTGCCCTAAAAGATCTATATTGTTTTTTGAATAGTTGTTTAAGCATATGAGATGTTTATATTCTTTATCATTTTTTCATAATTTAATCTTATCATTTATAGCATTTTCCTACCAAAGGTTTCATAATTTAAGCTCATTTTCAATTATACATATCTTGAATTCTTAATTTAATATTTTTTTTCTTAACCTCAATAGGATTTTTCTTAATTTTAGAAAGATGGATAAGGCTAAGCGATCGCATAACTTCAAGCTTGATTCAGATTTACAAAATATAAAGTATTCTGATTTGAGTGGTGTTTTGGAATTATACCATACAAATAAAAAGATGCCCTTAAATGATGACAATGTATGATTGTTTTTTTTCTTATAATGGTTCCATTTAAATATGAATATTTTCAATGCAAATACTGTAATTTTCCTTTAATATTCTCTTAACAACTTATATATTTCATGACTGGTTAATAGGTTTATCATTGTTGTAATACACAAGCTGTTTTAATTATATATTTTTTAATATTGTTTATATAGCATATTTATTTATGTTAATGAAGATCATAAATTACGTTATTCACTTTGATATTTGATTTTTTATTATAAAGGAAATTTTGGATATATTTGTTATCTTTATTTATTTATTTATATTAGCTCAACCTTAGTTTGTTGTATGGGAATGTCTTTGTTATCAAATTTGTTTTTAATATTTCCTCAATATGAAAACAACTATGCAACATGTATTATTTTCATTCATCTTTACCTTCATGTGACAGTTTTTAGGCATCCTTACAAAATTAACTTTTCAAAAAATTCCATATTAGGCATTTAGTTTATGATTTTGTTGCAATTGATTTATGAGGTTGTACTATTTATGTTTCTGATGAATTTTGGATGCTTGCATTATTGTTTTTATTGTAGCTATCTTTTAATCTAATACCCTTTATCTTCAGGATATAGCTGATAATGGAATCAACTCATTAGTTGAGATATTTAGACGTTTGTTTTATGTTGTTGCATATGAATATGTTCAAATGCTTAGTTATTAAAAAATATGCAATAATCCTGAGAGGATGAGCTTATTTTATTACATGAATTGAAAAATGGATCCTATTTATATGTTTAGTTGATACAATAAATTAATAATGAATTGAAAAATATGATAACTACTAAACAATCTTTCTTCTTTTATTTCTGTACATAGTTATACTATCATAAATGGAAATAAATTCTTATTCGCATTTATTTTGAATAAGTCCTCTACCAATTATAAATTTTCATTACATTGTATCTTGTACAATGGTCTTATTTATTTGTAAAAATTTTCCAATGCTTGGATTTTTCCTTCCATGATTGATTTAAGTAAATGTAAATTCACTTGATTGTAGTATTAGATTTAAAAAGTAAGACTATTAATTTTTCTATCTGCTCTTTTGACAAAACTTAAGAAAATTTAAAGGATCTGTAAATCTATACTATTTTCTTTGGAAAATAGTTTGCAATCGTTTATTTTAGACAAAGTTAAAAATATATAACTTCATCAATATAATTAATAATTAAAATTATTTATAAAGATGAAATTAATAATTTTTTTCTTTTTATCAGAAAAAATATAATTAGAATTATAATAATTTGAAAATTTCTAATTTATTAAGAATTATTAATTATCAAGCTACACTCGAACCTTTCATGAATTCTCTTTGAATTTATTAATTTAGTGTTATTTAACATAATTTATTTTTTTATTTTTATTTACGTGCACCATGTGCACGTGCATATATACTAGTAGAGAAGATAGAGAAGATAGAGCTCTCTTGCCATCATACTCCTCTCACCGGATTTGTACATGACGCCAAAGTTCCGCGCGTCGTCCGAATTTCTACCTGAATACGAATTTTCACTAGTCGCTGGACTTCTGCCAGTGGACGGACTTTCGTCAGACTTCTACCCGACAGCACAATTCTTCTTGTCGTCGGATTTCTACTCGACGTCGGTCTTCCGCTCTTCGCCGGACTTCTGTCCGTCTCCGGACTTTTGCCAGTCGTTGGACTTTCATCAAATTTTTACCTAACGCCGGTCTGCCGCCCGTCACAGGATTTTTACCCGACGCCGGACTACCGCTCTTCGATGGACTTCTGCACGTCTCCTGAATTTTGCTAGTCATCGGACTTTCGTCAGACTTCTACCCAACGTTAGACTTCCGCCCTTCGTTGGATTTCTAAACGACGTCGGACTTCCACCCGTTGCTGGACCTCTGTCCGTCACCAGACTTTCATCGGACTTCTACCCGATGTCGGACTTTCGCCCGTCGCCGGATCTCTACCCGACGCCGGACTTCCACCCATCAACAATGCTTCACCTTCGTCCCCAGACAATGGTCTTTCTGACCTTCATCTCCTGTCGAATACGATCTTTCGACCTCTGTCACCCACCGACTACCATTCTTTCAACCTTCGTTGTCAATCAATTATAGTTCATTCGACCTCCTTCACTAGACAACGGTCTTTATGACCTTCTTCTCCTACTAACTACAATCTTTTTGAATTGCCCGCCGACTATGGTCTTGCCAACCTCCGTCGTCGAATACACTCCTTCCAACCTCCGTCCCCCACCGATTGTGGTCTTTTCGACCCCCATTGCCCACCGACTACGGTTCGTCCGACCTCCGTCGCCCGCCGATTACAATCCTTCCGACCTCTGTCAATAACTACAATCTTTCCGACTTTTGTATCCATACAACAATCTTTTCAACATTTGTCGTTCGTTGACTATTATCCTTTTGACCACCATCACCCGACTACGGTCTTTCCGACCTCTGTCGTGCACCGACTATGATCCTTCCGACCAAACGAACACGTCAATAGTGATTCTTCTTATTTCCATCATGTAACACAATATATATGATATATATTTGTTACATCAAGCCAAGGCCTTCCCTCCAATAAAAGGCATCATTTGTACTCAACTACAAATACTAGTGGATTCATTCAAACTGGGCTAGTCTCCATAGTTTTTCCCTATTCAGGATTTTCCACATAAAAAATCTTGGTGTCTCTTATAAATGCTACACCCTCTACTCCTATCTGATTGTGTATTGGATCTTCATACAAAGCTAGGACGTTAAACTTTATATTTCTTTGCCGCCGCAAATATTCCAGGATGCAATAATTTAGTGCCGTATGTGGGAACTTGATTCCTAACTAGGGGCAATTTTTGCTCCAACCTCAAAAAATTATTCATGTCAATATTGTGGCATCAGCTATTACAACATCAATTTTATGAGAATTAAATGTGGAGTGGGGGTAACCTTGACTACATCCGTGGATAAGAAGAATCCTCCAATTCTTTCAATATCCAAGATGATATATTGGGATCATAAAGCTTCTAGAAAATACAACGATGCTTCAAATAAATATCAAGCTTTATATAGTCCCTAGCTGGACTTCTACTCCTTGGGCAAGGTCTTAATTTCGACCTAAAAAATGAAGTAACGGTCTAAAGATAGATCATTCTTTACCTTTGATTATGGATACATGCGACATTCGCCTCCTCCTAATCAAGGCAAAATTGATCATAGGGAAATTCAATTCAATCTCTTCCACATAGGTTATTGTCATCGAGCAGTGCTTTGATATACAATCTCAAATAGGTCATATATCATTGGTGAATTCTCTCGACCTTTTTCATATAAGTTAACATCATCGAGTAGTATTCTGACATACAATCTCAAATAGGTTATACATCATTGGTGGATTCTCTCGACCTCTTGTATATAAGTTAACGTCATTGAGCAGTATTGTGACATACAATCACGGATAGTCCATACATTTTTGGTGGATTCTCTCGACCTCTTCAATATAGCTTAACATCATCAAGCAGTGCTTTAACATATAACATCAGATAGGTCATACATCCTTGGTGGATTATCTCAACTTCTTCCATATAGGTTAACATCATCGAGTGGTGCTCTAAAATACAACATCGGAAAGGTCATATATCATTGGTGGATTCTCTCAACCTCTTTCATATATTTTAACGTCATCGAGCAGTGCTCTAACATACAACCTTATATAGGTCATACATCTTTGGTGAATTCTCTTGACCTTTTCCATATATGTTAACGCCATCAAGCAATGCTCCAACATACAATCTCGGATAGGTCAAATATCCTTGGTGGATTCTCTTGATCACTTTCGTATAGGTTAACGTCATCGAGTAGTGCTATGACATATAACCTCAGTTTGGCCATACATTATTGGTGGATTCTCTCGACATCTTTCATATAGGTTAACATCATCGAACATTGTTTTGACATACAATCTCAGATATGTCATACATCCTTAGTGGATTCTCTCAACCTCTTCCATACATGTAACGTCATCGAGTAGTGCTCTGATATACAATATCAAATATATCATACTTGGTGGATTTTTTAACATCTTCCATCGAGATCAACATCATCGAGCAATGCTCTTAGTGGACAACATGCTCTCTATAAATATTCCATGAAAGCAAGTGAATGATAGGATTATCACTTATTCAAAGACCTCATAAGGCTAAAAAGCTTCAAAATATACAGTTATACAAAGATATTAACAAACTAAAAAGCCTTTAAAGGAACACGACCAATTTATTTTGGAGGATAAGTTTATTTCAAGTGAGAAATAAGCATTGGGCTTATACAATAATCTCAAATTTATATACAATATCATTGGAGTTACACAGATTCCACGTCAGGTTCAAGCATACGTCCATTTTTACAAGATGCTGAAATAAAAAGTATATTGACATCATCCGTACAAGTTAATGCCATCAAGTAGTCAAAAACTTCAAATAGGTCAAAAATCCTTGGTGGATATAAGTGATATCTTCTCTACTACACATTGAAGCATCACTTACAATTTATTATTTAAAGAAAGGTTATAACCTAATCATCATTAGGCCACCACTAAGTTAATAGTATTAGTGTGTCGCTAGAAAATTGAAAGGGTACACTACTTCAACCCTTTCATAAGGGATACAAGATGTCCGCACATGTCAATATTGATGCATATTGCTTTAGTAAAATGCTACTTGACACCCGCCATCATCGGTATTTCATCGATCCTTCACCTTAACAACACACTCTCCAATCTTCTCATTCAACTCTCCACCTAACCATCAATCGACATCAGACTTTCACTCGATCGTCGATCACTGACGAACTTAAGCTCGAACAATATTAAAATTCTTCTCATCTACTAACAATCAGTGGTTCCCCTCCTAGGTATTATTATTGCCATAACTTCTTAAATTACTCTTATATACAAAAAAAAATAGTTGATATTCTTCTATCAAGAGTTATCTATTGAGAGAATAAATTCTCATCGTGACTTTTTTTATACAAAAGAGGGGTATTGAAACTTGATAGGGAATGCCACCTATCTCAAACAGTAAAATGCCTCTAATATAAGAAGAAAATCAAAGAAGAAAAAGGAAGAAGGAGAAAAATTTTTCTATACAAAAGAGGGGCATTGAAGCCTGATACAGGATGCCGCCTATCTCAAATAGTAGAATTCCACTAATGTAAGAGAAAAGCTAGGGAAAAAGAGAATGAAAAAGAAAAAAAAATTATTTTACACTAAAGAGGGACACTGAATTTAGGTTGGGGATAACACCTACTAAAAATAATGAAAAGCCTTTAAAGTAAGAAGGAAAGTGGGGACGAAAAGGAGATGGAGACTAAACAATTTTAACTTCTACACAAGAGAGGGGCATTGAATTTAAGTAGGGTATGCCATCTATAAAAGATAATGAAAAGCCTCAACTGTTAGAAAGTTAAAGGAATAAGGGAGAAGAAGAAATTGAGCAATTTTCCCCTTATCCCAAAGGGGTATTTATAGGAAAAAATGTAGGGAAAATGATTTGAAAAAGTGGTTTTGGGGGGGGGGGGGGGGGGGGGTTGATTTTCCTTTTTGTCTCCACTTTTGCTATTTTTGAAATTCTAGGAAAAGGAAAAAATTAACAAAAATAATTTCTAGGGCCAATAAAATAAAACAAAGAGACCCCCACACATTAAAAAAAAATTATTTTTCACAATGGCGCACCTAGGAGGGGTTTGCCCCTTTGGCTCGCTAACACGTGGGCCGCTCAGCTGGCGGCGGAGACCAGCTATTTCGGCCCCCAACAAGCATCCAAGCCTTATTTTAGGTGCATACAATCCAAATCAAACTTTTTTGGGATCTCAAGAACTATTTTTTGACGTTCTGGATCTAATTTTGACACTTTCAGAGCTAAACAGAGCTTATATGATCAAGCTAGAGCAAATTTGAAAATTTTTTAATGTAATTTTTTGATATTTTTTGCGATTCAATCAATTTGAAATGTTGTGACAAGTTTTTTTAGACTGAGCTTAGACGTCCAGAAATAGGGGGGCAACTAATATATCATTAAAAATTTTTGCTGATCGGGCACAAATCTTGAAGCAAAATCTAGTTAAAATTTTTAAATATTAAATTAGAGACCATCTGAACTCCAATTTTAGCAAACTTATAGTCGAACTGAACGTCTCTAAAATATGAACCTAACGACACCAAATTTAACTCAAATCGAGCTCAAATTAGTCAAAATCAAGGACCCAAAGCACACTTGAAAGATTTAAACCATAAATATGATGACCAGAGGGTTGCCAAACGTTACATCCCTATAGTCGAATCAAGAAATTCGACGAAACAAATCCAACGAGCCCAAAATCGCCAAATTCTTATATCATTAAGACACTCAAATTCTCAATAAACGATCTTATAATCAAAGGAATCGATATTGGCCATCCATTCAAACCACTCCACATTTACCCTTGATCTTCATCCTATTTAATAGCCATGCCACTTTCAGAAAATTATAAATAGACCCCTTATTTCTCATGGAGAAGGGAGGAAGAAAAGAGGTCTAAGAAAGAATAGAAGGAAGATCTCTCGGGCCACCAGACTCCTCACCCGATTTCTACCAGACGTTAGACTTCTGCCCGTCGTCGGATTTCCGCCTGCCCCAAATTTCTACCCAACGCCGATTTTTTTCAATCGTCGGACATTTGCTCGTCGCTAGAATTTCATCGAACATCTACCCGACACCAGACTTTCACCCGTCGTTGGATTTCTACCCGACACAAGACTTCCACCCATTGTCGAACTTCTGCCCGCCTCCGAACTTTAGACAGTCTTCAGAGTTTCAACTGCAATCCTTCCGACCTCCTTCACTCGACTACATTCTTTTTGACCTCAGTTTTCCACCGACTATGGTCCTTCCAACCAAACGAATACGCCAAAAGTGATTCTTCCTATTTCCACCATGTTACACACTATACGATGTATATTTGTTACATCAAGTCAAGGCCTTCCTCCAATGAAGGGCCTCATTTGTAATCAATTACAAATACTATTGGATTCATTCAAATAGGGACATGTCCCGTCATTTTTCCCCTATTCAGGGTTCTCCACGTAAAAATTTTGGTCTCTTATAAATGCTAACCCTATCCTCTTATTTGATTGCATATTGGATCTTCGTACAACGTTAAGATATTAAACTTTATGTTTCTCTACCGCCGCAAATATTCCAGGACACAACAACGATAATCCAGTTTCTTAAAAAATCATAATTTAAGTAGAAACCGGATAATGAGCTTCATGTTTCTTTGAAATTAAATAATTAAGTTCCGTATTTGCTCCTTTTTAAATTATTTTGTTAACATACTCCTTAAACTAAATTAAAACGAGCTTCCTTTTATAAAATGCTCTTGATTTTTCATAATACGTATAAGCTGTAAAGCGATTAACTGGATATGAATATAAAAATTAGCTGAAGCAAGATTAAAGTTGGGCTACTTTTAAAAATTTCTGGCTTCGCCACTGGATTTAGGCCCTTTGATCTTGTTCAAGAAATCTGCAAACAAACTGATGTTTGACACGCTACAACATAGAGATGTAAATGAGTCAGGCCGGCTCGAGCTCAAGTCATTACGAGCTGATAAGTCGAGCTTATAGAGACACGCAACTCGTTACACTCCTTAAAAGCTACGCTTCTTTCTCCTTCATCAGAGGTTTTTTGTTGTTCCGATAATTACAAGCCGAGGCTCAATTTTAATCAAATCAAACGTAGATTAAAGCCCTCAAATCCGAATTTATTAAAACCTTAAAAATTATTTATTAAGAAATAAGTTAAATTTCAATAAGTCCTATTCAGGATTATAATATGTTAAATATTATTTGAAAATGTTATTGAGGATTTAAGATAGCTAATTCATATGATATTTGTGTTTTAAATATGAGTTATTTATTAATTCTAAGATTAATTATGAATATTATAATTAGGATGTTATTTTAATAAGTATTTTATTAATAACATATTTAGGTGTTATTTTAATAAGTATTTCAATGCTAATTATCTAATTGATTATTTAATTAGTATTTACACTAATTATTTCATTACTTTTTTATATATTATTTTAGTAAATTTTAATTACTAATTATACTTATAATAACCTAATTAGTCAATTAAATATTTTATTACTAACTAATTATTTAATTAATATTTACCATACTTATCACCTAATTAAATATTATATTTTAAATTATATCAATTAACCTAATTAAATTAAAGCCTAATTAAGAAATTAAGAATTAATCTAATCCGGGTTGGCTTTTCTTCTTTGGTTTCTTCGGTGTCATTAGCATGAAATAGAGCCTTCCTTCTTCGGCTTCGCACGCGGTAGTGCATTGAACGAGTCATTTACCATTGTCTATTGAGGTTTTGCTTTTCCTCTTCTGCATTGATTTGTCGTTATGCTACTTCACGTGAAGTAGAGTTTTGAAAGAGTAAAAGCTTCTCAACCTCTTCCTCGGACATTGTTCATGTCAGATCAGAAGTTGAGCCGGGAGTTCCCCATTTGCTCGCGTCTTTGGTTGGATTTAAAAAATCCACAAAAAATCAGATTTGTGAAATCTAGGATTTAGGGCAGAAATGATAAAAATGCCCTGAAGTAGAGATTATACTTACCATGAGATTGAACTTTGTGTTTTTTGGTGTTTGGCAGGATTTGAGCCAAATACTGCCAAATATCTAGCCTAAATCCGGCATCCAAAACACTCTGCGGTGAAGAAAAGGTCATATTCATCCGAAGAGAGACAAAAAAAAAAAAGTTTTTTTAGATTTCTTGTCATTATCACATAACAGATGATGGCATAGACAAGAAGCGAATAAACCCTTCAAAATTTTGCCCCTATGTTTCAGAAGAATACTTGCTTAAAGCAAAATAAGAACTGCCAAAACCACCCCAGAAATGTTGGGTCATGCAAGGGAGCCTAAGGAGATATCAATTTTCCATCCAAATATTAACATAATTTTTAATTTTATAATGATTGTGATAACTCATTTATGATCTCCAAGATATCAATCATTAAATACATTATGAAGATCATCTACTTCGACTGATTGTTGATCATGTACACTTTCTTCATTAATAATCTCAAAAACCTCGATTACAAAAACATGTATTCTTATGAGACTAATTAAAATTAAAAAATGTGAACTCTATCAAGTATTACTGGATCTTTGTAAATTGATTTCTTGATTTAAACCTCTAACGCTTATTAAATATAATCATATGTCATTTTTTTTCAAATTTTATAATTTATAATATATATATATATATATAAATTTCTAGAGAGCTTTGCTCCGTCTTTCATAGGTTTTGCCCTTCTCTTTCGGTTTTTGGATGTTAATTCAATCTCACACATATAACTAGTTTTGGAAATTGGGCGACACCCTTAATTTTCCCAAAAAATAAAAAATATTTAAAAAGCATTTAACTTATATTTGGCGAATCACTGGCTTAGGCTTTAGTTCAAGCACACACGTGTAGGTCTAGGAGAAAGCCTTTTGTAGGCCTGAAGTTGGTTGGGTAAGATCACTTGGTGAAAGTGACTGGAGGTTCCACCGAGTTCTGTCACGTGCAAGTTTAGTAGGACAAGTGGAGAGAGTATAGAGGGGGATGATTCCATCGTACAGTCGATCAATTGGAAGACAGCTATTATAGAAAGTGACGAGGACTAGAGGGATTGCAAGTAAAGCCCTACATGGGGTCTTGGTTGGGTACCCATGCTTTACTCGGACGAGCTTCGCCCGCCTATGGTAACTTTCGGGATGTCGTACCCATCTATACCCACCCACTTTCCATACTTTTTGAACGAAATCTGCCACATACCAATGGCCTTGAGGCTAGTTGCCCTTTGCTCTGATTGCAAACTTTCAAGCCGCATATCAGAATTTACTGTAGTCGCAGCGTGGTTAAGTGCTGCACACTACATAGTGAAGATTTTAGTAATATAAGATATACGGTGATTAACAATGTAAATCGATTTATCCCCCGATGTTGAGTACTCACCCATATCCACTCATAAGGTCATGGGCGTACCCATACCCATTGAGTATGGATGTGTACATGGGTGGGATGTGGGTAGTGACATGTAGTTCGTAAAGTGGCCATGTCCAAATTTCTCAGTGGCCGAGGTAGGTTGCAGCTGTTACTTTTGAAATCCTCTACATAATTTTGGCAAGAGATCCAAGTGAAAAATCTGGCTGCTAGGTAGAATGGATCAAGATAATAGATCATGGGGAGTTGGTTTTCTTCAGAAATTAGCCGAGCAAAGGTTCGATCTACCAACTGCGCCAATTCTAGCAGATCAAGGTGACAATTTGACTCACACCTCTCCCTACAATCTGATTGATTTTGGCAAGAGAAAAGGAGAGATGGCTTTGCTTGATTCGAATGATGTTTTCTATTTTTCAAGCCAGATCTTTACACCACAATCTTTATCTTACCATCAAAATTAACTTTTCTCAAGCATATTATTGGAAAAGTATCCAACTTTTTTTCACCTCATAAGCATACCATGTTCATGCTATTTTATAGACATTTGATTGATCTATTTATTGAAAATTTTGATTTCTTTAGAAGGGGCAGATTTTAAGACATGTACACGTAGATTTTTCAGTCTGTTAAAAAAAAAAAAAAAAAAAAAAACTCACATAATATCTCCATATAAAATAAACAAAAAGTTGAATCAAATGAGAGTTAGGTTTCGTTCGGAACAGCTTTCTTTCTTCTTTTTAAAGCGGGTTTTTAGTAAAAAAAAATAAAAATAATTTTTTACTAAAAATTATTTTAAGAAGCAATAAAAAAATCGTTCCAAACAAAGCATTAGTCTGCAGGAAGTACAAACTTAACATTCCCCGATGAAGATAAGAGGCCTTATTATTGAAAAATAAACAAGAGAATTTCAACAGGAACTATTTAGCAGTGAATATTAATTTCAATGAGCCAAATTTCATGAGGAAACTTGCAAATTACCTAATTCATGTGCTTCTAGTATGAAGTTCAATAACTCACTTGAGAGGTCTCATGCCCTGGATGGAAAGCAGAAATTCAATCAGTTTAGCTACTTCACAAATAAGCATAAACATGTGGCATTACCATATAACTGGAAAATCGAAACTGATGATTTTCATAAAAAGAAATTAAATGACTACTATAAAGAAAGCAGTAGTAATCAAAGCAAAACATATTTGTTAATTTAATAACTTATATATAGGGGTGCAACAAGTTGAGTCGAGCTCAAGTCAAACCTAAACTCGAGCTCGAGTTGTGAGCTAAATCCCGAGCTTGAACTCGTCAAGCGGCTCGATTTCTCGTATGCTTCTGCCTTGCCTCCCACGTCTGAGCTCTCGCTTCCAAGCTCACTTTCGAGCCAGCCCGCGATATTGCCTTTCTGCCCCTCGCAATTTCGCATAGGAGCCCGCGTCCAAGCCTGCTTCCCGCCAACCACAAATTTGCTATATATATATATATATATATATATATATATATATATATATATATATATATATATATATATATATATACACACACAGAGAGAGAAAGAGAGAGACCAAAATGGTCCCCAACTCTTTTAAGAGACCCCCTCAACTCAAAAAAAAAAGATATATTTGGTCATAAAATCAAAATTTGAAGTTAATGGTGTAAATCAAGAGGTATTTTAATTATTTTAAAATTAAATTATTTATTAAATATAATTTTCAAGTTATAATAATTTTTAAAAAAATTATTAAACATTTATTTACAACAATAACAACATCAAATCTTTATCCCACTATGCAGAGAAATCATTATAGACTATAATTATTAATAATATCTTTATTAAACATTTCTTTAATAAAAAAATATTAATAATTCGAATTCAATATACGATCATTATAGACTAATAGTATTTTTTTTTTAAAAAAAAATACTATTACTTGAAAATTATATTTAATAAATAATTTATTTAAAAATAATCAAAATATCTCTTGAATTAACACCATTAACATCAAAATTTGATGTTATGATAAAAAATGTCCTTTTCAAGGAGTTGAGAGATCGATTTGAATGACCAATTTGAGTTTAGGGATCAACATGGTCCCCAACTATTTTGAGGGATCATTTTGATTCTTCACAAAGAGTTGATGGACAATTTTAATTCTCTCTCTCTCTCTCTCTCTCTCTCTCTCTCTCTCTCTCTCTCTCTCTCTCTCTCTCTCTCTCTCTCTCTCTCTCTCTCTCTCTATATATATATATATATATATATACACACACACACACACCCAAACACACATACCTTATGCATTTCTTGTGTACATAAGGAATCCTCCTCGTCCTTGCTAAGTGTGACTCAAAGACTGATTTTGAGTGTTTTTTCTTTCTTGAAGTTCATTAAAACGCATCAACCTTTGAAATCTCTGTAAGTTCCTTATAAATGAATATATTTTCTATCTTTTTCCGATATAATATCCCTCAATTTAGTATAGAACATAGTTAGAAGTTGAACCTTTGTAATAGAGATGATCTATTCTCTTTTATTAATTTTTTAATTTACTAATTTCCAGTTCATTGAACTACTCTTGCTACTGAAGAATGTTTTATTTGGAATTTTCAGATTGATTATCGAATGTGCAACCAGACATGGCTTCTTGATTCGAAGAAATTAATTTAGAATTCTATAATTTTCCAAAGATCTCAATAATATCCTTTGTAGTAGATCCAAGGTTGAATATAATGTCGGAGGGGGAAAATCTTAAAAAAGCATGAAATTTCATTAATTCATGCTCTTTAATTTCTTTCTTTTATCTGCACATTTTGCACTTTAGTAATCACTTGATCAACTTTTTGTTCAAGCTTAACTACTACATGATTACCAAACAAACACAGCATCACTAATGCTCAATTGCGCAAGCACTTTGAAAGCATATTGCAGAGGAGATCAATCCTCATATGCTTCATTTTGGCCAAAGGAGCAAATGGATCGAAAACAATGAGGATTGTGTTGTCAACTATAACTATAACTATAGCCATTACTTGTTAATCAAATGTTTTTTAAGGAGGGCTAAAGATTATGTTGTACTCGTAAATGAAAACACAAAAGAGAATACTTCTACTCAAATCATAGAGAGTTCAAATTGATGAACACACAGAATGAAAGCTTTCAATTCATTTATGAAACCAAGGCACCAAGCACATGAAAGCAGAAGAAAAAGAGAAAGTAGTTCACCTTGGATGTTCTGAGCTCATTTACAGCAGCTCGGAGAGAATCATCTGACAGTATCAACCTTGACAGGGCACCAGTACTTAGCCTGCATTGTCAACGAAGAGAGTTAAGAAGAATGTTTATGTCCACATGATATGCAGTTATGCACACACTAGCATAAGAAGAATGTTAGACTGGGCCAAGCCAAGGGCCGGCTCATATTTATAGGAGGCATGCGGCAAGAGAGATGGTATCCACTAGGGATTCAAATTCAAATAGTTTGGAGCTAAAAGGAGGGGGCGAAAAGGCAAGGGCTTACATGTAATTTGACTTAATTGATTAATTATATGCTTTAAGTAGGAAGAAGGGATTAGGGTTAGGGTTATGCTTGATCATTGTGGGTGATTTGGAGTCTTGTTCTTGATGTCTTGGGCCCTAGCTTTGTCTAGGGATTGGGAGAGAATGATCCTTCTCTTGAATTGAAGATCATTTGTATCTTACTTTCCTTGTTACCTTAATTCTTCCCTTACAATAAAACTAATGTTTTTGTTAATGTTTTCCATCAGTTTTTGTGAAGTTTCTCGCTGTTTTGTCTCTATTGTTAGGGTTTACTTGAGATCTTAAAGTATTTCCTAACAAAGAACGGAAGCAAAAGAACTTTAAATCTAGAATTAAAACAAGAAAAAATAGTCCAACGATCCACCAGAGAAAACGATAACAAAGACAGAAAACTGCAAGGGGAAAAATAAATAGGCAAACTGATTAGCTGATGCTGCCTGGGCCTTTAAGTAAATCTATTCTTATTTTACATATTCCCTTTTCCTGAGATTGCATGCATTCAGTTGACAGAGAATTGAAATTAAGTTCCAAAATTAGCCTTTTTGGGTGAAAACCAAGTACATTTTACATTACATGGAATTGTATTAAAAAAAGAACTATGACAAAATAAAAAAAGAGCCTTCCTTGTAGAGCAGAGAAAAGAACAAAACACAGGGAACCTACCCGAGGATTTTCGCTCCCTCTGAAACTGAACCGTTAACAGTGGAGATTAAATCCAATAATGCCTGCATACCCTGGAATACAAATATGCATTAGTCACAATGCACAGACTCAATTACGCAACACGCATATAGAGTTCGAAGAAAGTCTACCAGAGTGAACTTTGGATTGTTAGGACCAATTTGAGGGCCAACTTCAGATCCCCTGATTGTTGATTTTGCAGGAAGGATTTGAAGAAGTTCTGAAGGAGGTCTATATCCGTCAAGTTCTATAGCATTCCTGACTAGTTCAAGAAAAATATAATATTAATTATTGATTAGGATAAATACGGGTTTTAAGTTAGAATCAAAATAAATAGCTATATACTGGCCCAAGAGAACTTAAAATGAACTAATTTTAAATCGCTTGCCAAAAGGTCAACGAAAGCCCAAAAAAATTTATATTATAGGATCCTTGTAGGAACAGTAGAAGAACTAATGGTGGCAACAATGATTAACCTCTCCGAAATAATTACTGAAGATTAATTATTTTATAGCAAATTGGACAGAAAATCAGCGTAGTAAACTAATTTCGAAGAAAGGCAGAATGATTGAGCAAATAATTCATCTCGTAAACATGAATGCAAATGATACTGGAGTGAGCAATGGTAATTTTTTTTTCTTGCGTAAACTGGCTTTTTTGCATGCATGATGAGAAAGACGAAGTTAATTGAAGCTCTCATTTGAATTATCTTCTTAATGAAGTTCTTGACCTGAAAAAGTTCTTCCCTTCCACGAATATAACAAGGAATACAATCATCCAACCATATGCACGATGAGGAGAAGAATATTGAGAATGAGATACATCAAATTAGGTTAACTAAGCTATCAACATTTTAGCCACAAATCTTATGAAAGAGGGGTGAATATGTTAGACCGGTCCACTGGACCGGTCCAGCCGGTCCAGGCGGGACCGGTTCACGGGCGGGAATCGCAAACAGGCGGAACTGGCGGAGAACGAGCGGCCCGTCCGCCCCCGTAGAGCTGTTTAGGAAGTTTTTTTGAGCGTTTTGAGAGGGAAATTTGAACGTAGGAACTGTTTAGGGAATTCCTTTTGATTTGTATGCATTAAATAGTAGATTTTCCTAGGGTTTGAGCATCTTGAATTTGGCTGAAATTTGAGATCTCGTAGATTTAGGATTTCTTTGGGCTCTAGCGGCGTCTAGAGATTTGGGAGAGATCGATCCTCCTCTCGAATTGAGGATCAATTGTATCTTTGCTGTTTTATTCATCTACTAGTGAAATACAAGAGTTTTTCTTCGTTTTTTCTCAGATTTCTCGTGTAAAACTCCTGTTTTTCTCTGTTTTTGGGCTGTTTCCTGCTGTGGACAGCAATAAATTTGCTGCAGTTTACTGATTTTGGCTAGGAACACTTGTGAATCCAAGTGTTTCCTATCAGAATATGATAGGAAATACTTGAGTTCGCAAATAACCCTAAGGTAATACTTGAGTTCGCAAGCAATCCTAACCCAAATCGATATGCAAACAGCAGTGAAACGGCTGTTTGTAGCAGGAAAAACAGCAAAAACCTGCTGTTTACAGCAGGAAATCAGCACAAACCAGGGAAAACCGTGAGAAGAATCGATGCAAGACTTGTATTCCACTAGAAGATGCAACAAAATAGAAAAGATACAATTGATCCTCAATTCGAGAGGAGGATCAATCTCTCCCAAATCTCTAAACGCCGCTAGAGCCCAAAGAAAACCTAAATCTAAGAGATCTCAAATTTCTGCCAAATTCAAGATACGCAAACCCTAGGAAAACCAACTATTTAATGCATACAAAACAAAAGGAATTCCCTAAACAGTCCCAACATTCAAATTTCTCTCTTAAACCCCCCAAAAATCCTTTCTAAAACGCTCTGTTTGAGCGGTCGGCCCACCCGATCTCCGCAGGAGGCGGAGATCTCGCCTTTTCGCGAATTGCCGGTCCCGTGCAGACCGACTGGACTGGTCCAGTGGACCGGTCTAATAATACTTCTCTCCCAAAAATCCACCTTGTCCTCAAGGTGGAGATATGCTCGTGTTCCAGTGGAAGTGGCCATCCTTGAGATGTCTGAAAATCCTTATTATATTGCTGAATCAAGGGCTGCACGGACAGAGAAACATCCCCTCCCTCTTCCAATCTGATTGCATCCAATCTGTGTAGTCCCACCAGATAATCTTCCCCCACCTCTTGTACGTCCCTAACCATGGTCTTAAGTGATGTGATGGCTTTGGATAGCCCTGCATCTCCCCTTATGACCACCCTTCTCCCATCCACCATTAATTCCATCGTGAGTGCTCCTCAATTGTCCTTGGTTTCCCCCAAGGTTTGCAACCACTTCATCCCCAAGATGACATCAGTACTTCCTAATTCTAGTGGGAGAAAGTCCTCCCTTACTTGAATCCCCTGGATGGTCAACATCACTCCTTTACAGATTCCCTGACCTTTCTCCACCTTCCCTGTACCCATCATCACCCCATAACAACCGGTGTCCACCAATTTCACTCCCAGCTGGTTGACGACCTGAGTGGAAATGAAATTATGGGTAGCCCCACTATACATTAGCACCACCACCTAACGATCAGCTATCTCTCCTTCCACTTTCATAGTGTGACTCGCAGTGAATCCAACTACAGAGTTCAGAGAGACTTCTGCCACATCCAGGTGCAGCTTCCCCTCTTCAGATCTGCTCCGACCTCCCTCCTCGTCTTCCTTGTCTTCACAGATAATGAGAACCTGAAGAGTTCGATCCTTGCCACCTATGCCCCGGCATGTACTTCTCATCACATCTGAAGCATAACCCCTTTGTCCTCTTATCCTGCATCTCCTTCTCTGTCAGTCTCTTGAAACTTTCCCCACTCCCTCCTACTGGCTTCTCCCTGGTGGTCTCATTAATGTTGCTTGATGCAGACCGCTTGGGTGCTAGAAGAGTGGTCGTCATCCCATAAGATCCCCCTGAATAGTTTCCTATAGCCCCTTTTTTCTAATTTCTTCTGATCTTCCACCAACTGCGCAAGCTCTATAGCCTTCCCTAGGTTCCTCGGCTCCAGCACCCTGACCGCTGTTCGTATCTCAGGTTTAAGCCCCTTCATGAAGTTCCCTTCCAGGGAGGACTCCGAAATGTGATCTAATCTGTTAGCCAAGTACTCAAACCTGTCCCGGTAATCTGCCACAGTCCCCTCCTGAGTCAAGGCAAAGAATTGCTCATAGAAGTCTCCTTCCCCATCGGCTCAGAAACACTCCAATAAGCAATCTTTGAACTCTCTCCAGCTCCGGATGGACACCCTCCTGTCACGCCACTGATACCATGCTAAGGCTTTTACTTCTAAACACAATCCCGCCGCCGTCAGCTTCTCTTCCTCTGTCAGCCCGTTGACAGCGAAGTAACGCTCCACCTTGTAGATCCACCCATGATCGTCCTCGCCATACCTGTTAACGGCGAATGGCGCACCATAGCGCAAAGGTCCATTTGGAGCCATGGCGCATAGCGCACGGCGCGGCGCGCGCTATTTTGAACATGGCGCAAGCTATATAAAAATTATAAAATAATAAGCATGAATATGAAATATTATTAAAAATGAAAGACAAGCTATCATAATAATAAAAGACAACCACAACATATATAAGTTTGACTAAGTAAAATTCAGATATCTCATAATTCAAATACTACAATCTTTTTTTTAAAAGATCAAATAAGAATTTAATCTACTCTTCTTGGGAATCATCATCATCAGCAAATATTAAAAAAGCTTCATTATCTTCTTCAACATTGTCTCCTACTTCATAATCCTCTTCATAACCCTCGATACCGCTACTTCATAATCCTATAAGAACTGAATCTGACATTTTATGATCACCTAAAAGCAAACAAATTTAGATAAAAGAAACATAATATTGTCCAAGAAACATAATATGGGGACTGCCGGGGGTCCAAGGGGGCGCTTCCCTCTGGCGGGAATCAATTTTCAGGGGCAGCGCCCCCGGAACAAAATTTATTTGTAAGAGAAATTTTGAAGTTCGTTTGTATGGAAATTAGGGAGCGGTACCGAGCATGTACCTAGTTGTACCGAGCTGTACCGAGTGGTACAAAGCATGTAACTAGCGGTACCGAACATGCACCGAGTGGTACCGAGCATTTACATAGCGGTACCGAGCGGTATCATGCATGTACTTAGCAATACCGAGCGTGTACCTAGTTGTACCGAGCTGTACCGAGTGGTACAAAGCATGTACCGAGCGGTACCGAGCATGTACCGAGCGGTACTGAGTGGTATCATGCATGTACTTAACGATACCGAGCATGTACCTAGCAGTACCGAGCGTGTACCTAGTTGTACCGAGCTGTATCGAGCGGTACAGAGCATGTAACTAATGGTAACGGGCGGCATAAAAAATATTCATAAGTATACCAAAATTTAAAAACAATTTGGCACGCTATTTTGCGCCATGCATAATGCGTCAAGGCTCACATGTGGTGCAAATAGCGCGCGCTATTTTAAACACATGCGCCTCGCCATGAACATGACACCGTAGGTGCGCATCGCCGCGCCGTGCGCCATGGCGCGCGCTACTTTGCGCCATTGACAGCTATGGTCCCCGCCCTCGAAGACGGGCATCTTCAGCTTCCTCACCTTTGGATCTCCTCCATTTCCCCGGTATCCTCCATAACCTCCCATCCCTCAAAGGGGAAGAGCTCCCTAGGTGTCTCGATCGTCCCTCCGACGATTATACTCGAACCCCTCTTCATACTCCCCCCTTCTTCTTTCGAAATCATCACCTCGACACTGAATTCCTTCAAATTCAGCACCTCGACGATGAAATTCCTCCCTTCTTCCTTCAAAATCAGCCCCTCGACGCTGAATTCTTTAGCATTCAGCACCTCGACGATGAAATTCTTCCCTTCCCCTTTCAAAATCAGCACTTCGACGCTGGATTCTTTCGAATTCAGCACCTCGGCGATGGAATTCTTCCCTTCTGCTGACAAAATCAGCCTCCCGTTTGTCGTATCCCCTACTCAACTCCTCCCTCGAAAGCGGTTCTAGCGGAGGCATACCATCATCTTCCTCTAAAACTTCCACTTTTGGATTTTCCCTACCCCCAAACGGGTTAGGATTTCCTCCCCTTCCATGGCCGCCGACAGTTTCAGATGATGTCGGTTTTTGTTTTTCTTCCATCATTTTTTTCATTAATTCTTCTAGCGCGGCAAATCTTCCGTCCATCTTCTCATGGATTGATGAAAATTGATTTTGAAATTCTGAGAACTTATCTTCGAAATCCGTCTTCAATTTCCCTAGCTCTCCTTCCAAGACCTCAACTTTTCTTCCGGCCATAGTACCTTCTTAGAAATTGAGAAATCTTCTTCCGATTGAGACAAATCTACCGCTGAAATTTCAGAAATCAAGCCGCCAACGGTCCCAAATCGACGCTCTGATACCAATTTGATAGGAAATACTTGAGTTCGCAAGTAACCCTAAGGTAATACTTGAGTTCGCAAGCAATCCTAACCCAAATCGATATGCAAACAGCAGTGAAACGGCTGTTTGTAGCAGGAAAAACAGCAAAAACCTGCTGTTTACAGCAGGAAATCAGCACAAACCCGGGAAAACCGTGAGAAGAACTGATGCAAGACTTGTATTCCACTAGAAGATGCAACAAAATAGAAAAGATACAATTGATCCTCAATTCGAGAGGAGGATCGATCTCTCCCAAATCTCTAAACGCCGCTAGAGCCCAAAGACCTAAATATAAGAGATCTCAAATTTCTGCCAAATTCAAGATACCCAAATCCTAGGAAAACCAACTATTTAATGCATACAAAACAAAAGGAATTCCCTAAACAGTCCCTACATTCAAATTTCTCTCTTAAACCCCCAAAAAATCCTTCCTAAAACGCTCTGTTTGAGCGGTCGACCCGCCCGATCTCCGCAGGAGGCGGAGATTCCGCCTGTTCGCGAATTGCTGGTCCCGTGCAGACAGGCTGGACCGGTCCAATGGACTGGTCTAACAAAATATAAGCGTAATAATCTGCAGGTTCATAGAAGACAATAAACACAAGGTAAATTTAAAAGAATATTTATGTTTTTTAGGCAAATCATCAATAATAACCATGTCAAGGGGATGCTACAAACTCTGAATCAAACTTAGTAAATCCGCATATTATACCATATAATATTGTACATATGAATTATTCAATAATATTTCCAATTTACCAATTTTTCTAAAAGTTGAGCAAAAATACATGAATTTTAGCATTCAAAAATATGAAACTCTATTTTACAAATTATATTCCCATATTTGTGAAAAATACTTTTTTATCTACCTCATTATGGCATATTTGTCGGCTCCGAAAATTCCTACTGAAGCCTCTTTGTGTTTTGGGTCAAATTTTTAAAATGTTAATTAAATTTAAGATAAGACATTACTTAGAAATTTTACCCTCATTTTGCGAGGACTTTATAATCTATTTCCAGATTTTCCTATAAGGCGTAAGTTCCTATGATTAATTACCTCTCTTGGATATGAGAGAGTACTTGCGATTAGGGCTAATCGTTTAGGCACTATGTACCAAGCATATAGTAGCAATAATTTTAGTATGGAATTTGAAATTTACCAAATTACACATAAAGCGAATGATTGAAAAATGATGAGAAACCCAATAAAAATCCTATTACACTATTGTCTTGGGTTATCTTTGTTCCTGGTCTACATAGTTAGAGGAGGTGGTGGACCCAACCTAACCAAAGAATCATTGTCGACAACCAAAAATTACTTTGTCTAAGGAAACCTTATAAACCTAGTCGATGTTTATTAAAGAAAATAAATTCAAGTCAACCTTAGCTTACAAAGGGCTTTATGTCCCCATCCAGTGCACCCTTACGCTAGAGTTTTTTAGCCACTGGGGAGCATACAGGCTCTACCAAGACCATAATTTAGTGGTGTCATTTTGCAGTAAGATCACTTGGTCAAAAAGCCTTAGTCATAACCGCTTAATTATAGTGACATTTGGCTGCTAAACCACCGGTTAGAATTTACATGCCACATCCTTAATAGGGGGAGACTATTTAAAAATGAAATTTAGTGATATACTCAACAAGATATTTATTCGTAGTGAGCTGAGTTCTAAATTTTATCATCCCTAACAAACAATTACAGACAAATGAATTTGTGTTAAAGTTATTTGTAAATAGGCACTTTGTTAAAAAAGTCGTGTAAATAGTGATGCATAGTTATCTCATTTGATAATATTAGTTCACAGGATGCATTGTTCTTTCACAGAGCATGCTATCTATTGGTTAAATTTTTTAATCGAAATGGCTTAGATTTATTAAAAATCTAATTTCAACTCAATTTTGACTTGAGACAATTTAATTTAATCAAATTTGACTAATTTATTCAATCATAATTTTATCTTTAGCTCGACATTACTTAGATTAAGTAAACTGAATTAATCAATTCAATTTAATCAATCATCTTGTTTGGTTTGACATACAACTTCATTAAATCAAACAAAATTCTATTAAATCAACTCAATCAAGAATTAACTCAAATTCAATTAACATGAATAAAATTGCATTTTATTAATTTAAATTAAATTAAATTGAGTTGAATTGAGTTGTGTTGCATCAAATTAACTCAATCGAGAAGAGCCGACTTCAATTGAGTCGATTGAGATAAATTCACCTAAATAGACTCAAATTGAACCAATCTAGCTCAATTTGATTTGTCCGACTCCGTTTTCACAACTATGGCCTACATGTACTTCATTTTGGCTATCTAAAACCTTTTCAAATTGGCTAATTACATCATATGGTTAAAATTGCAAGGCTAAAACAACATTGGTCGCATGAAGCTTTTTCCCATGCTCTATGTTGTTGCAACGGCTAACAAAAGCTCTAAGATTATCAAGAGTAAGGGCATTTTGATCCCAAACCACTGAATTTAAATCATTTGAGATGATTCATGTCATAGTTATTCGACAAGTTTTATAGTGATTCTTAACTACCTAACACAATCCTCTACTTCTCTCAAATAGGGCTTGGGATGAGGGATGTC
This sequence comes from Dendrobium huoshanense, assembly GCA_016618105.1. Classification (NCBI taxonomy): domain Eukaryota; kingdom Viridiplantae; phylum Streptophyta; class Magnoliopsida; order Asparagales; family Orchidaceae; genus Dendrobium; species Dendrobium huoshanense. The sequence goes on along the minus strand of CM028353.1, from coordinate 50,930,756 downwards.
AATTTATGACATGACTTGAAAACCCGACCCGAAAAATATGATTTTTGGTTGACCCATTTAACAAATGGGTTGGGTTCGAGATCTAATTCCCAACCTGCTTGAAAAATCAGATCGTGTTCGGGTCAACCCACTAACAAGGAAATGACCCTCATCCTGCAGCACCATACATCCCCACCCACACTTGTCATGCTCGCGGCTAGCCTGCTCAGCCGCGCTAGCTCCCGTGCCTCATGGCCCACCCTTGAGGCTTGCCTACTATGCGCTTTCTCGGGTCAATGTGCCAGTCGAGTCGACCTCGATTTGGGGCGGGTCGGTTCGGGTTTAAATTTATGATCTGTTTAAGTAATCAGGTCAGGTTCAAATTCGATTTGTCAAGGATGGGTAAATTTTGGGTTGGACCCGAACCCGACCAAAAAGCCCATTTTGACACCCCTACTTGGGTCCAGGCAACAATAGTGTTGTAGAGTTGAGGAAAAGTACGCTTCGAACTTGAGGAAAATTTTATAAGATGGTCGTGAGACCAACAATGTTTTATGGAATAAAATGTTGGCTATTAAAAGAGAAGCACAAAATTAAGTTAGGTGCTCCAGAGATGAGAATGCTCAGGTGGATGAGTAACTTTACATAAAGAGACTGATGCAACCTAAAGATAAAGGCCAACGATAAGATCATAAACTAAGGCACATCTTCAGAATTTGGACCAGACATCATACAAAACTCTCCATGTAAGCACATAACATTTTATAATACTTCTAAAATCATAAGAGAATTATTTAAAAGCTTAATTTAAGGCCCCTTGATGGGTAGATGGGTCAAACAACTAAAAAAAGGCAAAGATCTTCATAAACTAATTTATTTCAAGATCACTTTACTTGTTATTTATGGCCAATCCGAATTTTCATACGTTTGAAAGCTTTTTATTTATTTTTTTTAGGCCTGTCAATTTCTGACATGACCCGAAAACCCGACTTGAACCCGACCCGAAAAATCCGGGTTCAGGTCAACCCGTGTAGTAAACGGGTTGGGTTCGGGTCTTATTTTTTGACCCGTTTAATTTTCGAGTCGGGTTCAGGTCAACCCGCCAACCCGCTGGTGACCCGACTAACCCGCGACTAATATTAGTTGATTTGTTTAGGCTTTCGAGTTTCGAGCGAGAGGCATTGAGGCAGCGCACTTCTGAAGTCTTCGGCTCTTCGCCTTTTTTAGGGTTTGCACTCGTCAATCGTCATCTCCTCGCTCTCTCATCTCTCTGGGTTCTTCGAGCATTGAATCCGTGGACGTGGAGTTCCCAGTTCTGTTGCTATCTTGTGGTATCGAGTATTGACCTCTCTCCTCTCAAATCTCCCTCCTTTTTGGCTTTCTCATTCGTGAATATCTTCAATAACTGATGACCTTTTGTTGCTTTGGATTATCCGACTATTGGTGGGAAGTTCAAGCGCTATTTTTTTATTTCTATTTAGTTTTTTGATGGAAGATTTGTTATTTCGGTTTTTTTTTAGGCTTTGAGCGTTACCGATTTGGTATTTTGGTGAGTTTGTGATTTCTGTAATCTATAGATGGAGGAAGGAGGATTAGCTAATTAGTGAGACTGAGAGCTTAAGGTTGGTTGAAATATTGATTAGGGTTTCTGAGTTGGTGTTCCTGAATCCTTAGTTGGTGTTCCTGAAATGTTGATTAGGGTTTCTGAGTTGAAATGTTGAAATGTTGATTAGGGTTTCTGAGTTGAAATGTTGAAATGTTGATTAGGCCTGAGCTGAGCAGTCCGAGCTGCTTGTTGCTTTCTTTTATGTTGGATATTTTGAGTATGGAAGTAGGGATTTTTCATTACTTCATTGTCGGCTTGTTGAGTTGTTGTTCGGTTGTTCCTGAATCCCGAGTGTTGGGCCTGCTGGCTGCCATAAAACTTAAATTTAGATTCACTGACTGTTGTTGAATGTTAAATTGTTAATGACTTGTTGTTGGCTACTTGGCTAGTTGGTTGTTGGCTACTTGGCTGTTAACTGTTGTTGTCTTGTTGACTTGCTGTTAAACACTTCACTTCAGCTTTATGATTATTATTTCTTTAGTTCATACAACTGCCATGTTGAATTGTTGTGATGATTTATTGCTCTAATCAAATATTTGCTAATTTGCCTATTAAAATATTTATTTCTCTTCTTTATGCATTCCTATAATGTAGAGTTGTGATGTGTAGTTAGTTTTGGAGTTTTGGTGTTGGTTTTGGACTGTTGGTGTTGGACAGTTGTTGTCAGTCACTTAGTGTTGTCGGGTTGGTGAGTAGTGTTGTAGTGCTATGGTGACTTGATGCCTTCATTACTTGATTCTGGGTTGTTTTTCTGTTGTAATTCTGGATTATTTTTTATTTTTTCTGCTGTAATCAGTTACTGCTGATGTTGTCGGGTTGGTGACTTGGTGTTGTCAATTTGCGGAATTCCGGGCCTTCTAAGTTCTGGCTATGCATTCTACTAATCTATTTTTCTGCTATTTGGCCTTTGATTTTAGATTGAAGTGCTATCAGCTATTTTACTGAAGTGTTGTAATTATGCTACTGAGTGTTCTTGGCTCTTGGGTAGTTCAGTAGTTGGGCTAATGAGTAATGGTTGGCTGGTTGACATTTGCCAGATGCAAAGCTTTTGAGTAAATAGTAATGACTATTGAGTAATGCAAAGCTGGTTGGTGGTTGCCCCTGCTGCCTTTTGTTGGATTTTTCTGTTGTATTTATGCATTGCTAATCTATTGTTGGTTTGGTTGGTTTTGAATATTAAATGGCTATGATGAAGAACTTAGAAAAGTGATTTAGATGCAACACACATTTAGATGCAACACACATTTAGATGCAACCAATTTATAAATTGGTATAAATGATTTTTATGGCTTGAGCAGATAATATTAAATTAAATTGATAAAAGCCTTAAAGTCATATTACCAATTTTTAACTTTGGAGGGCACAATTTTTGGAGTTGTTGCAGCTGATGTTTCTTTACTACGTTCACCCTGAGCCTAACTGCGGAACTGCCTAAGGCTTTGGCCTTTGGTATTTTGATTGCTAGCAAGTAGCAATCAATGAATTATTTCTTTTATTTGTTTTTTTTTTTCTTTTGCAACATTGCAGGTTTTTTAATCTTTATAGGTGAATGATGAGGGCCATGAGGCAGACCGCAGATGACTGAGATGAGCCATCATGGGACTGAACAATTAAGCTTTATACTTGTTCTCGACTTTTACTTGTTTAGTTAAGTTGTATACTTGTATTAGTTCATTTAGTTGTATACTTGTATTTGACAAATGACAATTTACTATTTCTAAATTGTAATATATTCTTTTTAACTTGAAATGAAATTTGTAAGTTGTATTGTTGTAACTTGTAATAAATTGTGAATACAATTTAAATTCTATTGTTTCTTATATTTAATTAATTTCTTAACTAAAAAAGGAAAACTATTGAAAAAAAAATTTCTGGCGGGTTGGCGGGTCGGGTAAACCCGGGGCGGGTCAGCCCGGGTCGGGTTCGGGTTCTGATTCTCAACCCGTTTAGTTAAACGGGTCGGATTCGGGTCGACCCATTTAAGCCCGGGTCAAGTCGGGTTCGACCCGAACCTGACCGTGAACCCGAATTGACACCCCTATTTTTTTCTTTCTTTTAGTATTAAGACATATCATCAATCCACGTAATAATATTTTATTGATTTTTAAGGCTTTATAAAATTATATGAGTTTGAAAAAGGCCTATAAATAGGACATTGATTTGTAATTTTGATTCACTAAAAAAAATTATTTTTTGCTTGTACATATTTTGTGTGGAAAAGCTTGGTAGTTACTCTACTCATTGGTGAAGCTTGGTGGTTGGTCCTCCAGGAATTAGGTGAGTCCTTAGTTATATATTCTTACCACTTTTTATTTTTCCTTTTTACTGACACAATTTTCATCTCCTTTACTTAGCCTCAAGCTTAGCATCCCTTAACCCTCAAACATATCCAAACTCTCCAAAATTCTCCTAAATAGCCCCACACACCCCTCATAACCTTTGACGGCCTCATATCTCTAAGAACCTGATAGGAAACACAGGTAGATCTCAAGTATTTTCTATCAATCTTTGGAAAACAGCGAGAATTCTTCACAAACATCCGCACAAAATTAGATAATTTGTATTATTTGATGAAAGGAACACATGATCCTCCATATCGATCTCTCCCAAATCTCTAGACGCCGCTGGAGCCCAAAGAAAAACCTAAATCTAAGAGATCTCAAATTTCAGCCAAATTCAAGATGCCCTAACTCTAGGAAAAGAAAGTATTTAATGCATACAAATCAAAAGGAAATCACTAAACAGTCCCTACATTCAAATTTCCCTCTCAAAACTCTAAAAAAACCTTCCTAAAATGGCTCCCGCAAGACGTGCGGCTAGCGCGACATCCCAACAGGCGGAGTTTCTCGGCCGATCTCGCGTGTCGGCCGATCTCGCGTGGACCGGCTGGACCAGTTCACTGGACCAGTTGGACCGGTCCACTGGATCGACCGGTCTAATAATACTCCCCTCCCGAAAATCCACCTTGTCCTCAAGGTGGAGATATGCTCGTGTTCCATGGAGGTGGCCATCCTTGAGGTGGCAGAAAATCCTTACCAAATTGTTGGAGTAGGGGTTGCCCTGAAAGAGAAACATCCCCTCCCTCCTCCATCCTGATCACATTCAGCTTGTGTAGTCCCATCCGATAAGCTTCCCCCACCTCTTGTAGGCTCCTAACCATGGTCTTAAGTGATACCATGACTTTGGATAGCTCTTCATCTCCCCTTATAACCACCTTTCTCCCATCCACCATTAATTCCATCGTGATTGCTCCCCAATTGTCCTTGGTTTCCCCCAAGGTTTGCAACCATTTCATTCCCAGGATGACATCAGTACTTCTAACTCTAGTGGGAGAAAATCCTCCCTTACCTAAAACCTCTAGATGGTCAACACCACTCCTCTACATATCCCCTGGCTTTTTTCCACCTTCCCTGTACCCATCATCACCCCATAACAACTGGTGTCCACCAATTTCACTCCTAGTTGATTGACAAACTGAATGGAAATGAAATTATGGGTAGCCCCACTGTCAATCAAAACAACCACCTCCATGCATGCTATCTCCCCCTTCACCTTCGTCGTATGATTCGAGGTAAACCCTACTACTGAATTCAAGGAAACCTCGGTCAGATCCAAACGCAACTTCTCCTCCCTCTCTTCCTCTAACTCCCCATCACCTCCCTCTTCAGTTTCCTCGTCATCACAGATGGTGAGAACCTGAAGAGTTCGGTCCTTACACCGATGTCCTGGCATATACTTCTCCTCGCATCTGAAACACAGCCCCTTTGCCCTCCTCTCCTGTATCTCCTTCTATGTCATCCTCTTGAAAATTTTCTCACTCCCTCCTCCTACTGACTTTTCCCTGGTGGTCATTAATGTTGCCGGATGCAGGTTTCTTGGGTACCAGAAGAGTGGTCGTCATCCTATAAGAGCCTCCTGGGCTATTGCTCCTGCCTCCCTTCTCTAGATTCTTTTGATTTTCCATAAGCTGGGCCAACTTCACAGCCTCCCCCAAGTCACGAGGCATTAAAACCTTCAATGCTGCTCAGATCTCTGCCTTCAACCCCTTCATGAAGTTACCCTCTAATATTGTATCTGATAATCGCTCCACCCTACTAGCTGTTGACCTCCTTATTCGAGGTCAAATTCCCCGGAATCGATTCTAGCACCTAGGTCTTCGTAGCCTAGTGTAGACGTCGCCCATAGGATTTCCCTTAGGTGGACGCCCACTGACATAGCATCGACTCGAGCCTATCACTCAATTTGAATCAAAATCAATTCAATCTAGTTTCAATTCAACTCCAAAACGAACTCAAATCAAATCTAATTTATGATTCATCAATGTCAATCGTCCCATTTAATTTGATCTAATTTATTTTCGATCAAATTGATACATAATTGGTCTCAAATCAACTATCAATCAAACCCCGATTTCCATCTAATAAAGACTCATTCGTTTCTTTTATCAAATCGAAATCAACCCATCCATTATATACTAAATTTATCTTTAATAAAATTCCATTTTAAAATTAGACATTTAAATCATTTTTTTTAAGGCATAAACTAATCTCAGCCATTGGATTCGAATTAAGAGATAATTTTTAGATTTGCTTGAGCCGGTTCAAACCAATTCCATAACCCCATCTCATCTATAGTTTGAACAGCTGTGGGCTCCGAAAATTCGGCCTCGGCCTCCGCTCGCTTTTCTTATTCGGCGAGGGAGTTTTAACGAACTAAGTTCCGAGGTAAATTTTGGAAGGCAGATGGGTTTGTAGATAAGACACTACCCAGAGATTTCGCCCTCATTTTGTGAGGACTTTATGATCTGAGTTCTGGTTTCCTATAGGCGCAAGCCCCTATAGTTAATTACCCCTCCCGATCACGAGAGAGAACTTTCGATTAAGGCTAGTCATCAATCAGATTCATATAGAAATACGTGTATCTGGCATATAGTAGCAGCAACATAGGTTTGGGTATTGAAAATTGGGTTTTGATTTGGGAATGTTTGGATATTTGGAAAATTTGATATTTAAAATAGAAATGGCACCATCTTGCACTTAAAGCGGACGGTGGGGGAATGGATGATAGACCCGATCAAGATCCCATGGTTCCGTCGTCCCGGGCCATCGTGGTCCCTGGTCTACTTAGTCAGAGGAGGTAGTCGACCCAACCTGACAGAAGGATCCTTGTCGGCAGCCATGGGTTGCTTCGTCCAAGGGGACCTTGTAGACCGGGGTTGGATGTTTGTCTAAGGGGATAAATTTGAATCCACCTTAGCTAACAGAGGGCTTTGTGCCCTATCGATCATATCCTATTGATTCATATCTCAAGGATTTGATGTCAATAAGGAGCGTATTGGCTCTGGCCATAACCGGTATTTCGTGGTGCCATTTGGCGGCAAAACCACTCGGTTCAGAGGGCCCCGGGTCGTCGTAACTGTTTATCCTGCGGTGCCATTTAGCGGCAGACCGCCGGTTAGAGGACACGTACCACGTCCTTACTGGCAAGAGATTGTTTGAGAATGGATCCTAGTGATATTTTCGACTAGACATTTCGCTCTTTGTGAGCTAGAGTTTATTTGAATTTATCCACCTCGACAGACTGTTGCGGAGGGTGGATAGATTTTTCTTTAAGCCTTTGATGGTTGGATTTCAAATTTTAAATATATGGAATTTGGGCTTTTTGTGGAGCTTTGGATTTTAGGGATTTTTAGATTTTTGTGAATATTTGGGTGGAGCTTTGGAATATTTGGGAACCCCTCCGGTTGAGATCTTCAATTAACGCGGCCATCATCGGGGTGTTTAGGGGTCATTTCCATTTGATTGAACCTTGTCGACCCTATCAACTTATCGATAGGGGATCGGGTTTCTCGTAGGCTTTGTGCCTTTTGTTTAGTGAATTCTCTTGATTTTAGGCTTTGAAGGTCTAAAAAGAATGTATTTAAATAAATACACCGTTCGATACAACCGTGTATTTTGTTAGGTAGTTCGAATCTTGTCGACTTCTATTGATCCGTATAGAAGGATCGGATTCGAACTTGAATTCACTTGTCAATCCGCGCAGCATCCCTAGACGTCACGTGTGTACCAATAACACGCTCGCCGGGGCCCATGCGGGTTTGGATTGTATTTACCCCTTGTGTACCTATGTGTATACAAACTAAGGTGCACGTGTAGGGGTACTTTGAAATAATTATAGACGCCTTCTGTCTGCTTGTACGAATGTTGCAGATCCGGTGGCTATTTGGTCTTGATGTTGACCCCCTCCCCCTTTCTCGATCACTGGGGAAGGTTTTCTTTTGGATTTTGAAGTCTACTGATTGTCGCTTTGCTTTGAAAAGATCTCTTTCCGAGATCTTTAGTGTAGTAGAGTTTTTTCGTACATCGGGTTGCTATTGTACTCGATGTACTTGAAGATCTTGATCATCGTTGCTATAGGTGATATTCATACTTGTGCCCACAGTGGTTCGTCGTGACTACGATATATCCACTGTTGTTATCCACAAGTTGTTTGTAGCTATTTGTAGGGGACCGCTGTATCAATTATGACCTCCTAGAAGTATTCGTAGGGGAGCCACTATCCTTTAGTCACGACCACCTTTCACCAATCTCAGGTGGTTTTGCTAATTGTACTTGTTTACAGGGGACGGTCCTTCCATTATTGATCTCCCATATTGCCTTCTCAATCAACAGGCACCGTAGGGATTGTCGTAGGAGTTCGTTGCATTCATCTTTTGTGTGCATTGAGATTTCATCTCCTACTTGCAACTTGTTGTTAGCTTGGACGACTGTGCACTTAGATCTTGATTTGTTCATTCATCCAAAGCCCAATTCTATGTATTCCATTGAACCGAAGTCCAAGGTTCAACTCATGCTTGAGTCTTGTGTGTTGTTCTTGAAAGTTCAAGTTCTTCATTTGCATGTCATTTATGTTTGAAGATTTTCTGGCACTAGTCCTTTGCTTACATCAAACATTTATATTCATTTGAGAACTTGGAACTTTCACATCTTTAAGAGAATTAAGATCTGATTCCTTGCAGTTCGTATTGAGCTCAAGTGTAGTTCAAAGTTCTCTGTATTTATTTCTTTTGAATTTAAGTCCAGCTCTTTGTGGTCCACATTAAGATCTTCATAGATCATTTGCAAGTTTAGGTTCTTGTAGTTTTGTTGAGTTCAAGTTTGAATGCATCATTTCAAGTGATCAGGTCCATAAATCCCTGAATTCAACCCGGTCTGAGTTCTGAGTGCAAGTCCAAGTTGATTTTGGTTCAGGACCTTCTGAAGTTCTTGCAAGTTTAGCTGAATATTCAAATTGATTTGCATCTGATTCCAATTTAATTTCATTTGGATTTGATATTTAGAAATCATTTGAATTTTGTTCTGATTCAGGTCCACAAGTCCTTTGTTCTTGTACAGGTCCTCTACTCATTTGGTTCAAGTTCTGTACATTTTTGTTCGAGTACAGGTCTTCTACATTATTGCCCAAGAAAGTCTTTATATTGTTCAAGTTCTTTGTGCATTTCAGTGAAAATTTCGGCAGCACCCCGGCATATCCCCCGTTTGGGGGAAAATTGGGGAGCTGGGCCTTCCCACCACGCTACTAGAGCGTGTATGGTAGGTGTCCGTAGACACCGCGGCCGTACAAATTTTCATCCCACCACGCTACAAGAGCGTGTATGGGGCCTTCAGCAGTATCCGTACCAGAACAGCAGTGACTCCCCACCACGCTACAAGAGCGTGTATAGGGCTCTCCCGCCTCGTCGTATGCTTCGCACCGGGCTCCCTCCTACCGTGCTACAAGAGCGCGTATAGGTGGTTCCCCGGTCCGCTGCAAACGTCGAGAATGGGATTTTGGAACATCATACCTTTGCAGTCATCGGCGGTGTCGGTGTCGAGGTTGAGGTCGAGGACTGTCCCCACCACGCTACAAGAGCGTGTATAGGGCTTACCCGCCTCGTCGTATGCTTCGCACCGGGCTCCCTCCTACCGTGCTACAAGAGCGCGTATAGGTGGTTCTCCGGTCCGCTGCAAACGTCGAGGACGGGATTTAAGTCAGAAATTTATACCTTGGCGACTCTGGCGGTGGCTCGTGGATCGAGGCAAGAGGGGCAAGCATTACTTGTAATTAATTATTTAATTATAACTAAAATATTAATTATATTTAATTATAATTAATGTTATTTAATTATGATAAATTATGATTAAAAATAATTAAATAATTAATTAGAATTAATAATAATTAACTATTTAATTATAATTAATCTATTAATTATAATTAGTTATGACTAATTATAATTAATAATAATTAATAATAATTAATAGATAAATATAATTAATAATAATTAACTAAATTTAATTATAATTAATTATAATATATATAATTAATGATTAATTATAATTAAAAATAATCATTAAATTAATTATAATTAAAATTAATTAATTAGTAAAATTAAAATAAACCTCTCCCTCTCCACTCTCTCTGGTTCAACAGATTTGCGGGATTTGGCCATAGAAGCGTGCAAATGGAGAAAGTTACCTTCACTGGCAGCGAGCTCCCGTTCGAGCTCCCAATCAAAATGTCGTAACTTCAGGTCTGGCCAGAGGGAATAGCATCGGACGAGCGAGTGAAATCGAACAGCTACGAAGGAGGCGGGGAAGCACCTGACAGCCGGCGAGCCCCTGTCTTGCTTCCGATCAAGCTGTCGTAACTTCCGATCCGACTGAAAGGGTAAGTCTTCGTCAGAACGAAGTCGTCCAGCCACGAAGGTGTCGGAGAAGTCGCACGCAAGGGAGAAAGTTATTTTCACAGTGAGCGAGCGCCTGTTGTTGCTCCGATCAAATTGCCGTAACTTCCGATTCGACTCGAAGGAAACGTCAATGGAGCGGGGTCGAACAGCCAGAAGGAGCCGGAGGAGTGCTCGACGGGGAGAGAATTTCCTTCACAGGCGAGCTCCCGATCTTGCTCTCGATCCGATAGAAGGAACAGTCGTCGAAGGTGCGGGCGATCGAGAGAGAGCGAGAGTCAGGAGAGATCAGAGCGGGAAAAAGAAATCGAGAGAGAGAGCTTGCCGAGGATCTAGTCGAACGAGGCCTTCGGCCTCTTTTCTTTTCATTTTAACGACACAAGGTCGTGTGGGAGAAGGGACATCGACGTGCGAAATGCGGCGACGACGTGCGGGCAGGTACGAAAATTTTTTTTTTCTTTGTTTTGTTTTATACGGCGGCAGGTTAACAACAGCAAAACCCCTCAACCCGTCACTCTTCCTCCTTGCAGTTTATGAACAGCTCCAAACCGTCCAGCCCTACATTTTCTTCAGTTGGCAAGCCTCCAGGTGATATGCACGAACGCCCCATCTCCTCTCAGACCGAAATCCCTCCCAGTTCGCAAAACCTCTCGCTCGGTCCTCCCCTGCAGTTCGCGAACCACCCATCAGTTTGAGAACGAACTCCCACTCCCTCTCTGGCATTCGCACACAGGAACGGACCACCCAGCAGTTCCGAACTCCCCACTCCTATTCGGTCCAACCACCCGACCCCCTTCTCCTCTCAGTTCATGAAGTTGAAGCCCATCTCCTTGCTCCAGTTCGCACAATCCAGGCGAAACTACCCAGCCTGCGGTTTTCCTCTCCGATTCGCACGAGAAGTCCCCAGGCTCCCGCCCTTCTCTCACGCAAACAGCCCAAAGCCGAACCTCAACCTAGCCCCATTCACAAGGATTGGCCGCATTTCCTTCTCATGGATCTCCGACGTCGATCAATAGCCCTAACCGAAGGATCTTTCTCTATCTTTGTCCTAGATAGTGTCGGCAACCTTCTTAACCTCAGGTAATCTCTTCTCCTTTCTCATCCTATCTAAGCTACATTCATACCCTCTCTTATTGTTTCTTAATGGAATGAAAAGAGAGAGGTGCCTTGATCATTTTTTTTAGAGGAAATTAGAGAAAGCATTTTTTTATTTCTTGTTAACCCATGATAAGAGTTTGATCTGTATTTCCTTCCTTAAAATAAGTTTTTTTTTTATGACTCAAATTTCTAATAGGATTTATTTAAACTTATGGTTCATCTCCTCCTGACTTAGAAGTTATTATTCTTGAGTGATTTTGAGCCGTCAGTTTTGATAGCAAGAAAATAATGAGAAATGAAATCCTAAACCATTGTCGATAGTTTAGTCAATCCTTACAAAATCTGAGAAGATTTCTTAAACTCATTTTCTTAAGTTTCCCTAATGTTAGTTCCCACGTCTTTCCCTTCAATATGATCTTGACAGTGAAATGAAATAAATTATTATGATTTCTATATATTACATAGTTACTACTCTCATCTCAATGTGATTAAGTGGCTTTGTATGAATAGCTATATACATGTGTTCTTGAGGCTTATATATGTTGTTGTAGTAGTATCCAATGGTATTTAATTTGTCATATCCATTTTCTTTAATTTTGGAAAAGAGTAATTTGTATCGAATCTTCCTTCCTTAATTACATTTAGAGAAATGATGAATTGGAATAGTAAGTGTATATGAGTTTGTGCATGCAAAGACAAGTTTATGAGTTTTGAGTTAAAAGTTTCCTTTGAGTATTTGATGGTATAGGGTGTAAAGGTTGGAAGTCTGTTGAAAAATGTTTGTCTTATGGATCCAATGCATTGTTATTTATGTTGTTGGAATAGTTTCTTAAAATATGAAATGGAGAGTAACAACTTGAGGCATTTTGTCAATGTTGAAAGAGAGAAGGTGAAATGTGCATATAATTCAAAAATGTGATTCGTACATTTCTTTGGAAAGTGAAATGTATACAGGAAAGTGAAGTATATGATTTTGTGAGAAAGATGTATGTTGGAATACTAAGAATAGTGGAAATGTGTTTGTATTAATAGTGAAGTTTGTGTGTGCTTTGAAAAGTGAAAAGAGAAATATATGATTTTTGAAGAGTGTATAATTTCAAAAAGTAAAAAGTGAAAAGTGAGTGATTTTGAAAAAGGTGGTATGTGTAAGCGTGAAGAAGAAATCGTTTTTGATGAGTGCATGTTTTGAGAATCGATTTTGTGTGGGCTTTGAGAAGTAGCGATGTTGGCATTAATAGGAGGAAGTGAATGTTAGAAAAGTCTTATGTGTAGATTGTGAAAATTAAAGTAGTTAATTTGGTAAGGAAAGTGATTTGCATTTCTGTAAAAGTGAAATTTGTGTGTGTGTTTTGGAAAAGGTGATGTATGTAAGTGTTGAAAGTGTGTGTGTAATTTGAAAGATGAAATTTGTTTGTATTGAAAGGTGCATTGAATATTAAAGTGTTTAAAAGTATTTTGATAAGGAAAAGTGTAGAATATAATTTTGGGATAAGAGAAATGTGCAAATATGAGAAGTAAAATATTTGTTTTATGAAAATTGTGTAAGTTTGGAAAAGTGTAAATAAACAATAGGAAGATATAAAGTATACTTCCAAAAATAAAGGTTTCAGAAGTCAAGCAACAAAGCTAGAGTTCAAGCCCGAAGAAAGGTACGTCTTTATTTTTAGTAAATTTCAATTATTTTATTATAATTTATTAAAAGAGCTTTCTAATCCCTGTTCTCCCTGTTTTCCCTGTTTTCTTTTTATTTGCATGAACTACGAGGAATGGTACCGGTCGAGTGAACAAAAGTACAAAGAGCTAATGACGTCAGTCGCCTCTATCAAGCCGGGTAGAGGTGCTACGGGCGGAACCACTGGGTCGTAGCCCCCGGTGACTGTAAGTATTTCTAAACTTAGAAAACCTTTAGGGGCCCCTTGATGTGGTGTGCGTAAACCCTTTCTTTTTAGGTCCCTGTAGTAACTTCAATTTTATTAGGTTTACTTTTATTTGCTTTTAGATCCATAAACCCCTTTTACACATGCTCAAAGTCCTAAGGGTTAGTAATAACAAAAATTTTACCCTATACAACAGTAGTGACACTTAAGGACAAAAAATTAAGGACTCAATCTTAGAAAACTTAGACTTAAGATGCATGCACACTTTATGATAGAAACTTATAACATAAAAAATCTAGTGATATATCACTTTAGAATTAGTAAATATCTTTAAATTAGAATTCAATCGATTAGAAAACTTTAGCCAATAATTGATTTAGGATATATCAAAACCACACTTTCTAATACACACACTTAGATTTGTTTGTTAGGACAACCGACTCTAGTTTTAGGTTAGGCCGGTGTTTATTTCTTTATTGCACCGTGACGGGCTTTTTCTCGAGTTTTATTGCATGCTGGTTGTAAAATGTTGGTGTGTTTGTTTATTTTTATTGCACTCTGTATTGTGATTTGATTAACGATTAGATTACCCATAGGTTAGGAGCGATCTGGATTGTTAATATGATTTTCTGCAGGTGGCCAAACTCATGCAGGGCAGAAAAATGGGGCTAATTAATTATTAATAAATAAATGCTACAGGTGCTTTAGCTGCTTAGCCCCCAAATAAAGAAGAGTGTGGCCAAGTGTGGCTTTATAATTTAAATTCAATTGCCTATATATAACTGCGTGGGATGATTTTTATTATAAATTGCTTAGGATAATCCTGCAGGTGGACTAGATTTTTCTTCCCTTTCTGTGAAATGAAATGTAATGTAAATGTAATATATCAAGAGTCAATAAATGTGAAAGTGATTTTTAAAAATGGGATATTACATCTAATTTGGAATCCAAAGAAAGGAGAATATACCTTAAAGGATTATTCTCTTTTATTTGGAAAGCTAAATTAGGATGATTCAATATCCAAATAGAAAAGAAAATACTCCTCTCAGGGATGAGTTTCTTTTCATTTGGATATCTAGAATCCGGTGGATCCAAGAAGTTCGTAGAAGAAGAGAAGATGAAATGGAGAAATAGAAGAAAGAAGACAAAGAACTGAAGATACAAGAAATAATATATCCCATTTCAAAAATTACTTGCGTCATTCTTAGGATTAGAATCCGGGTTTGTTGTCAGTGGTGCCCGGCCACTTTACTTTTCTGCAAATTCTGGGTGTAATATGGACATTGGACATTGGACATTATATTTGGATTATTAAAATTGATTGTTTACATTGTTTGTGCAGTAGATTTTTTTAGGACCTTGCATGCCGTGTTTTGTTTTAGCCTGGATTCGAAACGGAGAGATTTTTTTCGTAAGGGTACGCTTAAAATTCTTCTACTTGTAATTTTAAATAAAAATTTTTAGGCTCACATAGTAACTCTAGCGATCTAAGAAGTAAGCTCGGGACCGCCGAGAGTCAGCATAAGCATATTAATACTTTCTCTTCCTTGTTAGGCACCTCCCCGCCTGCGGGTTCTGGCAGACCACTTGACCTATGAGGGTGCAGTTCTGTCAAGGGGAAGTTGTGCAATCTCTAGGGAAAAACCTATTTTCTAAGCCTAATTTTTAAACTGATTCATATTCATTTTATGCATTCGAGTCAATTAGCATGCATTGCATTAGATACAAATTAAAAAAGAATCTAAAATATTAATTGCATTCCTAGACATTTTTCACCCTACATAAATTGAGGGGCTAATTAGGAACTGTCTTAGATGTCGGCCCCCAATTCCTTAAAACTTAAACAACATCCCTACACATCTTTCATAAGAGACTGGAAACATGATTTTAAAGCGCCTAGGTGGTTAGCTGGCTCCCCAATCCAGGCCGGGGTAAGTCCAGATTTGCACTTCATTAGTTAGGTTCGGGTCACTACTTTGTAGTACCCAAATTAGATTTAGGTTCTGAGGCAGATTCTTTTTAGATCTTAAGTCCTCGCCCTCCGGGAATATAGTCCCAAATTTCTAATAAAATGTCAACTTAAACATAAAATTTTCTCTTAAAATGTAAAGCCCAATATAGGATAGACTGAGGTTGTCTCTGAGCTTCTCAGAATCCGGCTCTTACTTTTCCTCCTTTGACTCGCTAATAAATTTTCAACATTGAGCTTTCTCCTTGGAAAATCTTTACTTATGTTCATTGTCTTCTACTTTGTAGTCAAGAGGGTATGAAATCACTGCTTTAATCGAGAGTTTTCTTAGGAGCATTCCTCCTAGGATGTAATTAACTATAGGAGCTTGCTCCTATAGGGATTTGAGAACTCCAGACTAAAATAAACCTTGTTTTATTCATATAAAACAAGGGAAGAATCTTTGGGAATGCAGATATCTTTAAAAAACTTCATTTCTAATCTTAAATATGCTCGTAGTATGTTATTATTGTCTTTTCAGGCAATATAATTTATTGCTTGTTATATTTAATTTTAGAAATGATGAATTTTATAAAACTCATTCTTGATTTTGGATGTTCTTGAAGAATTTTATGTTCGTCTTACAAGATGATATAATATTCTCTTTGTTATATCTAAATAAAAGAATGAATAAATTTTTCAAAAAGCTTATTTCTATTTTTAAACACATTCTTAAAAATTTCATGTTTATTTTTCGAAATAATATGCTATTCTTTAAATTGTGTTTGATTATAGAAATATCAATTTTCAAAACTCTATTTTGATATTGAATCCATTATAGAATATTGTGTCAGTTTCTCGAAATTGTATTTTATTCTTAAATGTAGTATTCGATTACAAAATAGGAGAAAATCAAAATCTGCGTGGTGTGACACAATATTTTTTTCTTCAGCACTAGCTAGGTGCTCAAACTGCTCCCGGTAGTCTCCTACTGATCCCTCCTATGCCAGAGCAAAGAACTGCTCATAAAAATATCCTCCCTAGTCGGTTTGGAAACGTTATATTATGCAGTTCTTGAATTTCCTCCAGTTCCTGATAGGCCTCCTCCGATCTCTCCATTGATACCACGACAGGGCTTTTCCTTCCGAGCACAATCCGACTGCAGCCAGCTTCTCCTCCGTCAGCCTATTAACGGCGAAGTATCGCTCCATGTTGATTCTTGTTGAATCTAAAATAGGTTGTTAAATCTAATTTTATGTCCCAACGCTAACCAAGAGGGGGGTGAATTGGTAATTTTAAAAAAATTATCTCTTCTTGGATTTCAAAATTGAAACCAGTTAACGATTCATAGCAATTTAATTGAAATTATTTGAAAGCAATTTTTCAACCACGAAATCAAAACTGCAGTAAGAAGCGAAAATTAAAATAACATAAAGATTTATAGTAGTTCGATCAAAACACAACCTACATCCACTCCCTGAAGTCTCCCACTTCAGGTATTATACTATTACCAAAGTGACTCTCTTTTTGCCATCATAGCAAGGCGGAGAAGCCTTTACAAAACTCTCTTCCACCAATCCCATGTGCGGTAGAGAACCGTCGTCCTTTTACACATTACACACTCCAAGTGTAGGCAAAGAACCTTCGTCCTTTCACACCCTCCAAGTGTAGGCAGAGTACATTCGTCCTTTCACACCCTCTAAGTGTAGGCAGAGTACCTTCGGCTATTTACACTCTCCAAATGGCAGCAGAGAACCATCGGCTGTTCACACTTTCCAAGTGTCGGCAGAGAACCAGATCTTCTTCAAAGATCTTCTCACGAGCAATCTAAAAAGACAGGAGGAAGAGTGAAAAACACAAATCACACTCAGAGATCCTTACCTTTAAGTAATCTTGTGAACCCTTCACACTCAACTAGTAAGAAATCTCTCTCAAACACTCTCTCACACTGTCTCTTTCAAAAGCCCTTGAAAAATCACAAAGCAAAAGATTTTAACATCAGTGTTTAATGAACCTTTTATACAAAAGACACAAAAAATCATCCAGAAAATTGAATTTTTAAATTTTGAGCATGTATGATTGTATGTTCGTACGTATGAACAGTACAAATACTGTTGCGTACGAACCCGTTGTGAATCGGTACGAAATCATTTCGTACGCGATCATAATCTGGTACGAACTAAGTTCGTCCGGGATGAACAGTTAGAAAATTAAATTTCGTCTGTACGAAACGTCAGGATGAAATGAGCGAGAACAAAACAGAGTCGTTCATCCTGATACGAATATAAATATCGTCTCATACGATATTCGTCCGAGGACAAAACAGAGGCGTTCGTCCCTGTACGAAATTAAATATCGTCCCGTATGAACCATACTTAGAAAAAATAATTTCATTTATGTTCGTTTCATTGCTCGTTGGAGAAAAATAACTAATCAGATCGTCCCGTACGAAGTGATATCGTACATTACGATCAGTTTAAAAAATATGAATTTTAAATTCTCCCCCGATGTGTGTGTGCTCAGTTATTTAATTACAATCACACTCTCTCAGACCCAATAAAATAAAAATACATACTTCAATTACAATAAACTTTAAATTGATCTTGATTTGAAGTCTTCAATAATTCGGAGTATGATTTTTCTGAAATATTAGTACACACAAGAGCAAAACAATTCTTCTAAAATATGTTAGAAGAAATAATAATCAAAGCAATAATATTTGGAATCATAAAAAACATACAAGTTATAAGAATATCAAACATGCAAAACTAAGAAGCAACTATCTCGACAATCTCTCTCTTTTTTATGATAGCAAAATAATTATTATTTAAATAAAATTGTAAACCCTAAATTTCTCTTTAACTCCACCTAAATGAATAAGCATGTGAATATAAGGAATTTTTTGTAAAGAACAAATCAATTTTTTTTTATAAAGAACAACATCACAAATCAAAACACTTCAAAAGCTCATAACACTTCAACCAAAAAAATAGAAAAATTAAAACAAATGCAAACAAAAACGAACAAACAAACAATAATAATATTTCTCCCCCTTTTTGACAACAACAAAAAGAAAAAATAAGAAAAACAAGAGAAATATAAGAAGTTATATGAGAAGCCTTTGATAATTGATCTTGAAAAAGATTGAATTATAATTGCAATAATAAGATTAAAGTTCATTAGAGAAAAATAAAGATTCATAACATTAAAATTAAAATATAACAAAGACAAGATAAATATATCAAGGACATGAAACAATCTAGACAATTTAGATAAGAAAAAATTATTGCAATAGTGACGCTATGAAAATTAATTAAGGTCAAATTCTAATACAAAATATAATTGAATATTAGATTGATTTGAAATTGAAGATTAAAAGATAGAGAAAAGAATATTTTCAATACAATTGTTTGACGACATAATTTGTGCATCTTTTTGTATTTGGACTAATTTTGTACCTCTTTTCAATTTGCGAACCATTGCACATTCTTTCGATTTTTGTATATATGTACAATTCTAAATTTTTTAATTGATCTTTTCAAAATCAATAATTTAAAAACTCAAATTTCTCTAAGTACAAAGATAATTATATTGAAAAGAAAAATAAGAAATAATAAGACATCAAAATTGCAATAATAATATTAAAATTTTGTATGCCTAAAAAGAACATGAGATTGATACCCTTAACTTGATCGAGTTATAAATTAACTTTTATTTTTAAAAACATAGATTTCGTAATGAGATTAATTTTTGTATTATTTTTTAAATTATAACCCTTTTTAGATCAATTAAGTCATGATTATCATATAGACAAACTAACATTTCAGACAAAGAACAAAAACAACTAATCAGAATAAAATATTTTTTATTGATATCAAATTAACATAGAGATACATTGATGCACCAATGATATCAATACAAACATAACATATCATCAAAAACAAAAACAAGAACAAAGGACAATCATAGAAAAAACTACTGAAAAACATCACATCACATCTCAAAAGTCTGACAAAGATAGCACACAAGAAGTACATCTATAAATCTGATGGGCCTTGGTCTGGAAGAGGTGGTTGGTTGAAGATAAAAAAATAACTATTCATCATAGCCACGTTGGTGTTCACCGAGTCAAACTGACCTCGAATCCAACACATGTCCTGCTGGTATTGTGCGTCCTGCTAATTTAGATGAGCTTGAATTTTGATCAAAGTGCTGATCAAAATGACTCTCTAGTCTGTCAAAGCGCTGAACCATCTCTTGAAAGTCAGGTCCATGAGTAGGCGTAGGTGCAGGTGAAGGTGCTCCCCCTTCTTCATCAGAATCCTCACTTGTATCATCTCTCCCAAAAAGTGCTCAAAATGAAGCATCAGTGAAGAATATAGGCAATTCAAATTGAGGATCAGGATGAACAAGACTGTACTTCTTCTCAAGGATATAGGTCACTAGGTGTCCTAAAACAATGTTCTTCTTTCTCTTATGTGAGACATGTCTAATTTCAGAAAGCCCGTGAATATAATCAATAATAAGTTGGGCTTCATCAATTGGTTGTCCAGTCATAATAAGATAAGTGATAGTGGACAGAAGAGGAGTAATATTAACACGGTGACCAGCTTTAGGAATTATGAAAGTTCTAAGGACATGCTGGATGATCCTTGCATTTTGGTTCAAAGTAGAGACCCTAGGCATGACATACCTGTTCAATCCCTTTAATAACTTTATTTAATTCAGTCCAATCAAAATCAGAAGTAGAAGTCAAAGTGTGGGCTCTAACTCCTTGAGTCCTTAAGTTCAAAAAGGTTCTCAAATATTCCTTGGTTATTTCAACCCGCTTCTTCATAACATAAGAATTTATCATACTTCGATCAATACAAAAGGTCATATTGGCTAGAAAGTAGTAAAATGTTTCCTTGTTATAGGAGTAAATTAGGGTCAGGATAAAACAAATTGGGTGGCAGCAAAAAGAGGCATCACTTGGAAGTGAATATCCTCTTGAAGAAGGATTCTAGAGGGTGTAATTTTTGCAGAAACAAACCTAAGAAAGGAATCCTTGTTCGCCCTAGATAGAAAGTTGTCGTCTCCACCCCTGGAAGACGGACCCTTAGTGAGTCTACCCTCTTGTTAGAACTGTCTATTGCTAAGATTCGAAGGAATGGATAAGGCTATTGAAGTGAATGAAAATGAATTCTAAAGCCCTCCTATTTAAAGAAAAAAAGCCTTTCGTACGTATGAATATGGGTTCGTACAATATGATTAATGTTTCATACGTACGAAACTACATTTTGTATGTACGAACGAATACGTTCGAAATGAAACGACTTTTTATAATCACGCAAGTTACGAGACGTCCTTTCATACAGGCTTTTTGACTATACAATTGTATAGATGAACAGGTGTTCGTTCGGGACGATCGATTATTTAAGATCGTTTTAATGACGGTTAGATTCATCCCTCACATTGAATGACATGTGGTTCGTACATACGAACTAGGGGTTCGTACGTACGATCCGTTATAATAACTGATTTTTCTCGGATAACTGTCAAGGTGCCTACATACGAATGAATACATATCATCCGGGACGATAAAGAGATCGTATAGTACGAAATGTATTGGAAAAGCAAAACTATACGCAATCAGTCTTAACCAACGATCGAAATGCCACATAATTTGTATAGTATGAAAATAATTTCGTACAGTGCGAATAGAACACTTAAAAAAATTCACACGATCGATCAGAAACATGAAATCCGATGTGAAAACATTTCTAAATTACACACAACACAAAAACACACAAATATAAAATCACAAACACAAATAAGCACATAAAATACAAAATAGAAAATACACAAAGACACATATCAAGTTTGCGGAAAATTTTATTTAAGCATTAAGATCAATGACACCTAGCCTTATTCTTAATATGCTAAATGTAGCAAATGCTAGAAGTTTTATAAAAATATTTGCAAGTTGATTTTCTGTTGAAATATGATTCAGTTCAATTTCTCTTTTAGATACATGATCCCTTATAAAATGATGTCTTATGTATATATGTTTGGTTCTAGAATGTTAAATATGATTATTTGAAATGCAAATGATACTAGTGTTATCACAATAAATTGAAATTGTGTCTATTATAAATTCTAAATCAATCAACTATTGTTTCAACAAAAGAACTTGTGCCACACAACTTCCTAAGGAAATGTATTTAGCTTCAGCAGTAGATAGAGCTATGGAATTTTGTTTTCTATTTGACCAAGAAACTAAGAAATTTTCTATGAATTGACAAGTTCCAGAAGTACTCTTTCTATCAACCCTACAACTTACAAAGTCTGAATCTGAATATCTAATTATTTCAAATGAAGAGTTAAGCTTAGGATATCAAATCCCTAAGTTCTGAATTCCCAAGAGATCTCAAAATCCTTTTTACTGCTATCAAATGTTATTCTTTTGGATATGATTGAAATCTAGCACACAAACAAACACTAAACATAATATCGGGTCTGCTAGCAGTCAAATAAAACAAATATTTAATTATTCTCCTAAATTTCTTTTGATCAATAAATTTTCCCTTTGGATCCTTATCCAACCGAACTGAGGAACTCATAGATGTACTAATAGGTTTAGCATTATCCATTTCATACTTTTTGAGGATGTCATTAACATACTTCAACTGACTAAGAAATATTTCTTTCTCAATTTATTTAATGCTAAAACTTAGAAAATAAATCAAATCTCTCATTAGGCTCATCTCAAATTCACTACTCATTATTTTAGAAAAATCATCACAAAGAATTTTATTTGTAGATTCAAAGATAATATCATCAACATAAATTTATACAATGAGTATATCCTCTCCTAATTTCTTCAAAAAGAGAGTGGTGTCCACACTTCTTTTTTCAAAAGATCTCTCAGGTAGGAAAGTGTTCAACCTCTAATATCAAGCCCTAGGTGTCTGTTTCAATCCATATAATGCCCTTTTTAATTTAAAAATATGATTTTGGTATTTTGAATTTTCAAAACCTGAAGGTTGTTCAACATAAACATCCTCTTAAATTATCCCATTTAGAAAAACACTTTTAACATCTATTTGAAATAATTTGAATCATTTAAAATAAGCAAAGGCTAACAAAACCCTAATTGCTTCAAGTCTCGCAACAGGGGCAAAAGTCTCCTCAAAATCAATCTCTTCAATCTGATTATACCCCTTAACAACCAATCTAGTATTATTTCTAACAATAACTCTTGAGTCGTTCATTTTGTTCTTGAATATCTACTTAGTTCCAATTACACTTTGATCATTTGGCCTTATAATTAATTCTCAAACATCATTTATCACAAAATTGATTTAATTCTTCTTGCATTGCCAAAATTCAAAATTCATCCAAAAATGCTTGATTTATATTTGTGGGTTCTATCATTGAAATAAAAGCCGAATGATGCACTTCTTTTCTTAGTCCACATCTATTCCTAACACCATCACTAGGTTCACCTAAAATTAATTCCTTTGGATGGTTTTTAAAAAATCTCAAATCTTTAGGCACCGGGTTTTCTAACTCCAAATTTTCTTCCAAATTATCTTTCTCAATCATTTAGGAGTTAATTTCTATTTCATCCTCTTCCACATTTGTCTTTTCTAAAATTTCTGATTTATAAAATACAACATGTGTGGTCTCCTCAATTACAAAAGTTCTTTCGTTAAATACTCTATAAGATTTTCCAACACTAGAGTATCCAAGAAAATTTCATTCATCTAATTTTGGATCAAATTTTACTAAGGCAGATTTTTCATTATTATGTATGAACACCTTATATCTAAAAACATGCAAATGTGACAAATTAGGTGATATCCCCTTAAGAAGCTCATAGGGTGTTTTATTTAATTTCAATGTGATATTCACCCTGTTCAAAACATAACATACAGTGCTAACCGCTTCAACCCAAAAATATTTAGGAAGTGAATACTCTGCCAACATGGCTCGAGCGACTTCTATTAATATTTTGTTCTTTCTTTCGACAATCACATTCTGCTGAGGGATTCTAGGTGCAGAAAAATTTTGATCAATTCCTTTCTCTTTACAAAAATCCTTAAATATTTCATTTTCAAATTCACCGCCGTGATCACTTTAGATAGTTAGAATCTCACATCCAAATTTTTTCTGAATCCAAGTCGAAAAATTTCTAAACTCCTCAAATAATTCACTCTTATGATATAAGAATTTTACCCAAGTGAATTTAGAAAAATCATCAACAATTACAAATTCGTATACCTTCCCTCCTAGACTTACAGTTACAACTGGTCCAAAAAGATCTATATGTAAAATCTCCAAAGATTTACTTGTATTAAGATCCTTATTAGACTAAAAAGAGGACTTCACATATTTTCCTAATTGGCATGCATCACAACGGTGATCCTTAGTAAAGTCTAGTTTTGATATACCTCTCACTAAGTTCTTTTGGGTAATCTTCCTATGATTTTTCATGCTAGAGTGACAAAGTCTCTTATGCCATAACCATGATTTATCAAAAATAATTTTCAAGCAAAAAGCAATAGGAGATTTGATATAATTTAAATCTAGAGTATAAACATTGTTTACTCTTAATCCATGCAAAACATCATTTTCATTTAGGCTTAATATGCAACTAGTAGGCAAAAATTTAACATTGTATCCTTTATCACATAGCTGGCTAATATTCAACAGGTTATACTTTAAGCCTTCTACAAGTAGAATATTTTTAATATAAAAATTTTGCAAATTACTAATCATACCTGATCCAACCACCTTTCTAGTGGTATTATATCCAAGTGTAACCCTGCCTCCACTTCTGGCTTCCAGCAATATAAATTGCTTAGTATCTCCAGTCATATGCTTTAAGCAACCACTGTACAGGTACCAAATGCTCTCACAAGGCCTTGTATAAGAGTGTTCCTGCAAAAACTATAAAATGTTAACCTGGAAATCAATACAAATTTGGGTTCTCCTTTTGGCAAATTAAAAACAGATGCATGTATGATATGTCTAAGTTTATGCATCTTAGGTTTCCACACTACATGTGTTTTTCTGTCCAAAGTATAGGTGTGTGCTATATGTCCAAACATGCCACAAGAATAACATTTAACTCCAGGAAATGTATTTCTCAGTCTTCTATAATTACTTTGTCTCTTCCTAGGTTGTAAAAATTTTGGATACAAAATAGGATTTGTAAAATCTTCAAGTGTAAGTGATTTTTTATTTTCCTCAAGAGATTTTATTTTTAATTTAAGAAATGTGGTTAAATTTTTTATCACATTATTATTATAATTCAAATAATGCTCTTTATTTTCTGATTCATCCTTAAAATTCTTTAATTATTTTTTCAATTGAGCATAGGATGATTTTAAGATCTCATTCTCCTTATTCAAGTTATCAAATTCATCAAATAAGCTCATGTGGTTGTTATCTATCAATGCATGATCTTTCCTAAGGATTTCATGTTCTCTCTGCAGTTCTTGTAATTTTATATTCATACTAGCATGTATTTTCTTTAACTTTTTATATGCGTCATGAATCCTTTTAGAAACGTTTAACAGTTTAGTATAGGTTAAGTCACATACCACTTCTTTATCTGACTGATCAAAGATTATTAGCCATTAAACACAAGTTGGTGACTTCCTCCTTTTCATTTTATGACGAATCTGAAGCCGAGTCCGCCCAAAAAGCTCTTTGGAATCCCTTCTTGCCCTTCTTCACATTTGGTTTATCCTTTGCCTTCTCCTTGATAGGAGTGGCTTTTAGGTTTGAGCAGTCTGACTTTACATGTCCAGGTTTCCTGCACTCATAGCAAATCACATCATTAAAAACCTTAACATTCCTATTGAACTTACCTCTATTCTACTATTGGTGTCTCCTCTACTTCCTTTTAAGAAAGCTCTTGAATTGTCTAGTCATTAAAGTTATGTCGTCCTCATCCTCAGGTATCGATAGATTACTCTCTGACTCCTCTACTTTCAGTGCAATGGTCTTCTCCTTTCATTGTTCACCTACACCAACCTTTCTTTGACTCACTCCTTGCTCGTAGGTAATTAGTAAACCAAGAAAATTATCAATAGAGTAAACATTCAAATATTTAGATTCTGTAATTGCAGTTATTTTGGCATCATATGCAGTAGAAACCCGCATGTAGTCTTCTGACTTAAGTGCACAAAAGAAATTGTTTAAATATTTCGCATTTAACTGTGCTAAGTCACATTGTTCTACAGTTCATTCAGCAAAGGGTATTTCAACTCTACAACAACAACAACAACAACACGCCTTTATCCCACTACGTGGGGTCAGCTACATGAATCCTTTTTCTCCATTGTCCTATTAAAAGTCAAAATTTCGTTTAAATATAATAAAGAAAGGTCATTCCTAATATTTTCTAACCAAGTCTTTTTGGGTCTACCCCTACCTTTCTTAACATAAGTCAAATCTAATACCCCTACTCTCCTAACCGGGTCATCGGAAGGCCGCGGTTTTATGTGACAAAACCATCTAAGGCGACTCTCTCTAATCTTATCTTCTACTGGAGCTACTCCAACCTTTTCATGTATATGCTCATTTCGTATCCTATCTCTAAGGGTAAAGCCACTCATCCACCTGAGCATCCTCATCTCTGCCACACTTAACTTAGTATTATGCATCTCTTTTAATGGCCAACATTCGGCACCATAAAGCATTGCAGGCCTCACTACCATCTTATAGAATTTTCCATTAAGTTTGAGGGGTACATTTCTATCACATAACAAGCCCGATGCATTCCTCCACTTCAACCATCCAACTTGAATTCTGCTGATAATATCCCCATCTATTTCACCATCACTATGAACAATAGATCCAAGATATCTAAAATGTGTACTCTTATTAATGACTTGATCGCCCAAAGTCACAATCCCCTCACTAGGTCTATTACTACTAAAATTACACTCCATATATTCCGTTTTAGATCTACTCAAGCGAAAACCTTTAGACTCTAAGGTTGACCTCCATAATTCAATTTTACCTTCAACTCCCTCTCTAGTCTTATCAACAAGAAGAATATCATCAGCAAAAAGCATACACCAAGGTATATCTTCTTGCAAATGTCTAGTGAGAACATCCATAACTAAAGCAAAAAGATATGGGCTTAAGGCTGATCCTTGATGTAACTCAACCGAAATAGGGAAATACTTGGTCAATCCACCTTGTGTTTGAACACAAGTAATAGCTCCTGCATACATATCTTTAATGATTTGAATATAAGCATTATTGACTCTTTCTTTTCAAGAACTCTCCAAAACACTTCTCTTGGAACTTTATCATATGCTTTTTCTAAATCAATTAAAATCATATATAGATCCTCCTTATTTTCTCTATATTTCTCCATCAAACCTCTTAATAAATGTATGGCTTCCATAGTCGACCTACCCGACATGAATCCAAATTGATTTTGAGAAACATCAGTATCACGCCGCAGCCTATGCTCCATAACTCGCTCCCATAGTTTTAAAGTATGACACATTAACTTAATACCTCTATAATTCGCACAATCTTGTGCATCATCTTTATTCTTAAAAATAGGAATTAACACACTCATTCTCCACTCATCTGACATCTTTTTAGTCTTCAAAATAGTATTAAAAAGTTTAGTAAGCCATGAAATTCCTTCATCTCCTAAGCATTTTCACACCTCTATTGGAATATCATTAGGCCCAATAGCTTTTCCACCCTTCATTTTCTTTAAAGCCTCTCTAACTTCAGTTTTACTAATACGCCAATAAAAACAAAAATCTTTATTTTCATTTAGGGTGCTAAGGTCACTATAGTCAATTTTATTTTCACAATCTTCATTAAAAAGTTTAGCAAAATATCTCATCCACCTTTGTAGAATATCATATTCTAAGAAAAGTATTTTTTGATCTTCATCCTTAATACACTTTACTTGAACTAAATCCTTACTACTCTTATCTCTTTGTTTGGCTAACTTATACATATATCTTTCTCCCTCTTTAGTATCTAATCTATTATATAAATCACTAAAAGCTAATGTCTTTGCATTGCATATTGCTTTCTTAGCATGCTTATGAGTCACTTTATATATTTGCCAATTATCATAATTTTTAAAATTAAACCAATTTTTATAACAAAACTTCTTATTTTTAATCTTTTCTTGCACATTTGGATTCCACCACCAACTATTTTTACTATTTGGGGTTTTTCCCTTTGATACTCCAAGGACATCTTTTGCAATATTCTTAATATTACTAGCCACTTTTCCCACATAACATTAGCATCCTCATGCACAGACAAAATCTTAAGATATAAAATCTTATTCTCAAAAATATTTTTGTTAATATTCTTTAAATGCCCCCATATAATCCTAGAAAATCATTTTACTTTATTTTTTATTTTATGTCCCTTTATCTTAAAGTCCAAAACTAATAATTGATGTTGAGTAGATAAATTTTCACTCGGAATAACTTTACAATCTTTGTAATCTAAACGATTTAATTTTCTAATAAGAGAATAGTCAATCTGGGTTGTATTATATCCATTTTTATAAGTGATGAGATGCTCATTCCTTTTCTTAAATAAAGTATTAGCAATTGAAAAATCATAAGCTAAAAAAAAATCCAATATGGTCTTGCCACCTTCATTCGTCGTTCCAAATTCATAGCCACCATGAATGCTTTTAAAATCATCTACCTCTCTACCAACATGTCCATTTAAATCTCCTCAAATAAAAACTTTTTCTTCAAGAGATATCTTTTGTATTAATTCTTCTAAGTCATTTCAAAAATTTAATTTAGAACTCATATCCAAACCTACTTGAGGAGCATAAGCACTTATAATATTAACAATCTTATCATCAACGATAATCTTTAAAGTTATAATTCTATTTCCAATCTTATTATTTTTTATAACATTATCCTTTAAACTCTTGATGTAGGCAAAAGGGGGGGTCAACACAATTTCAGTGGCCTTGTCCCTTCCCCCTCCCCTTTCTTCTTGTCTCTTGGGAATCCGTGGTCTATTCTTTAATGGTGGCTGAATTCAATGCATTATCTTGGAGAACCGTGGCTTGCTCTTTAATTGGTGGCTGAATTCAAAGCATTAGAAGTTATAAAAGAATGCTTTTTCCCTTGGGAGTCCATCCGGCCTTTGTTTTTCCGAACTGGAATTTTTTCCCTGTTGCTGTGCTGCTTTGAATTCTCGGTGGCTCCTTGGTTCCGTGAGATGTTGGCTGATTTCAATAAAAACCATGGATTGGTGGCTGAATTCAATTCAATATAAAGGGGAAGTTGCTGATTTTACCTTTGGGAATTCAGCCAGCCTTTGGAATGCTTTTTCCGAAGCTGTGATGCTTTGATTTCTGTGGGCTGTTTGTTGTCCGTGAAGTGGCCTCCTTGGTTCCTGTTCTGATTAATGAAAGGCTGATTTCCGTGATCTCCTGGGCTGATTTCCAAAGGGACTTTTGGGAATCCTATGATCTAAAATGCTTGGGAGCTTGTAAACAATTATGATGTGGCTTTTGGCATTCCTCTTCTTATGCCTATATATAGTAGATGTTTTGGGTTATAAAAGAGAGTAATATGATGTAATTTTTGGAGACAAAACCTGAAAGGTTTTTCTTGGAAAAAGCTTCAAAGCTTTGTTCCATTTCTTCTTCTTCTTCTATGGAAATCCTGCGGGCTCTTTCCACCCTTCTTCTTGGCTTCTAATCTTTTTCTTCTCTCCATAGTAACCATTCCATTGTATCCTTCTTCTCAAAGTAAGCAAGTTTAGGGTGCCATTTTGTTTGTGTCAAATTGTAAGTGTCGTTTGTAATAGTTTTTTATAATATTAAAGTTGTATTTTGTTTTGTGCAAGTGTCGTCGCCTTATCCTATGTTAAATTTTAGTCTCTTTTAAGTTATAGGAAGAGTTTATTTTTTGTGATCAAAAATTTGGGTCCCTCTCCCAAATTTTTGATTGCATCAATTTGGTATCAGAGCAAGTTAGGCAGTCCTAGGTTTGTAGTTTGTCAAGTTGTAGTTTGTCAAGTCTTTATTTTGTTTTTTTTGTCAAGTCAAGTCTTGTCAAAGTTTTGTAGTCAAGTCGAGTCAACTTGTGAGTCTTGTCTTAAGTTTTTAGGTTGAGTCTTTTGAGTCTTTCTTTGATTCCTTTTCTTTTTTTGAGTCTGTCAAAAAAAAATTGAAAAAAGACAAAAAAACAGAAGAAAGCAAGCAAGAAGATTCTGAATATCAAGGTTCGATGAACAGATGGATTCCGTCAGAATCAACAAATCCCTTGGAATACGAGCTATACAAACTACAGTCATGGATGCATTTGTGTACAGAAAGGTATATGAAGAAGAAACAACTCTTACAAGATCAGTTTATGCAAGAACGAGAAGAAATTTTAAAAAGGTATGAAGAAAAAATTCAAGAACTTAATACACCATCTTCTCCTTCTCAAAAGAAAATAAAAGCCAACTCATCGGGAGATGAGTTCTTCAAGTAGGGGAGTTTGATGTAGGCAAAAGGGGGGTCAACACAATTTCAGTGGCCTTGTCCCTTCCCCTTCCCCTTCCCCTTTCTTCTTGTCTCTTGGGAATCCGTGGTCTATTCTTTAATGGTGGCTGAATTCAATGCATTATCTTGGAGAACCGTGGCTTGCTCTTTAATTGGTGGCTGAATTCAAAGCATTAGAAGTTATAAAAGAATGCTTTTTCCCTTGGGAGTCCATCCGGCCTTTGTTTTTCCGAACTGGAATTTTTTCCCTGTTGCTGTGCTGCTTTGAATTCTCGGTGGCTCCTTGGTTCCGTGAGATGTTGGCTGATTTCAATAAAAACCATGGATTGGTGGCTGAATTCAATTCAATATAAAGGGGAAGTTGCTGATTTTACCTTTGGGAATTCAGCCAGCCTTTGGAATGCTTTTTCCGAAGCTGTGATGCTTTGATTTCTGTGGGCTGTTTGTTGTCCGTGAAGTGGCCTCCTTGGTTCCTGTTCTGATTAATGAAAGGCTGATTTCCGTGATCTCCTGGGCTGATTTCCAAAGGGACTTTTGGGAATCCTATGATCTAAAATGCTTGGGAGCTTGTAAACAATTATGATGTGGCTTTTGGCATTCCTCTTCTTATGCCTATATATAGTAGATGTTTTGGGTTATAAAAGAGAGTAATATGATGTAATTTTTGGAGACAAAATCTGAAAGGTTTTTCTTGGAAAAAGCTTGAGAGCTTTGTTCCATTTCTTCTTCTTCTTCTATGGAAATCCTGCGGGCTCTTTCCACCCTTCTTCTTGGCTTCTAATCTCTTTCTTCTCTCCATAGTAACCATTCCATTGTATCCTTCTTCTCAAAGTAAGCAAGTTTAGGGTGTCATTTTGTTTGTGTCAAATTGTAAGTGTCGTTTGTAATAGTTTTTTATAATATTAAAGTTGTATTTTGTTTTGTGCAAGTGTCGTCGCCTTATCCTATGTTAAATTTTAGTCTCTTTTAAGTTATAGGAAGAGTTTATTTTTTGTGATAAAAAATTTGGGTCTCTCTCCCAAATTTTTGATTGCATCAACTCTTATCTATAATAACACCTACACCATTTCTAATACGACTCCTACCCGAATACCAAAGTTTAAATCCTAAATTATCAATTTTCTTAGCCTTCTCTCCAACCCATTTAGTTTCCTGAAGGCACAAAATATTTAACTTCCTATGAATCATAATATATATTAATTCCATTAATTTTCCTATAAGGGAACCTATATTCCAAGTTCTTATCCTAATTTTAATTTCATGGACTAGCTTCTTTGCCCACATCCGTCCTTGATGTGGGAACCCTTGCCTATTTAACACTGTACCCGGGCGCAGGTGCAGCGGCCCTTGCACACTTGTCACTGTATTCAGGCCATACAGCGCGTCGCTTCCAGGGGACGCCCTAGCATTAACACAATTTTTTAAAGGATTCATGTCATTATTGTTCGACAAGTTTTACGCTGGCTGTCGACTACCTAACGCAACCCTCCACTTTTCTCATCCAGGACTTGGGACCTAGCAATGACAGTGTTAAACTCTAATATAATTAAATTAATCTAGTTGGTTTTGTATACCCTTCTTGAACTAAGATCCACATACAATAATCCAGTGACTGTAAAAATGTAGACATGCGTGTTTTCTAAAAATCAAAAGGGTTGTTATTAAATAAAAGAGGTCTAATGATATAATACCCTTCATATGTGTTCTAATTTTCAAAAGTAACTATACTCGTTTATAAAAAATAGTTAAAACTTAAGATTTTAAAACAAGACTCTGATACCACTTGTTGATTCTTATTGAATCTAAAATAGATTGTTAAACCTAAT
This sequence comes from Dendrobium huoshanense, assembly GCA_016618105.1. Lineage (NCBI taxonomy): Eukaryota > Viridiplantae > Streptophyta > Magnoliopsida > Asparagales > Orchidaceae > Dendrobium > Dendrobium huoshanense. Next base: position 50,899,194 of record CM028353.1, on the reverse strand, counting down.
CTTATGTCCCAAGGCTAATCAAGAGAGGGGGTGAATTGATAATTTAAAAAAATTATCTCTTCTTGGATTTAAAAATTGAAACCAGTCAACGATTCGTAGCAATTTAATTGAAATGATTTGAAAGCAATTTTTTAATGACGAAATTAAAATTGTTGTAAGTAGCGGAAATTAAAATGACAAAAAGATTTATAATGGTTCGATCAAATATGACCTATATCAACTACCTGAAGCCTCCCAGTTTAGGTATTGCACTATTACCAAAGTGACTCTCTTTTTGTCCCCACAGCAAAGCGGAGAAGCCTTTATAAAACTCTCTTCAACCAATCCCCGGTGCGGCAGATAACCATCATCCTTTTACACCCTCCAAGTGTAGGCAGAGAACTTTCATCCTTACATACCCTCCAAGTGTAGGCAGAGTACCTTTGTCCTTTCATACCCTCTAAGTGTAAGCAGAGTACCTTCGCCTTTCACACTCTTCAAGTGTAGGTAGAGTACCTTCATCCTTTCACACTCTCCAAGTGTCGGCAGAGAACCGTCAGCTGTTCATACTTTTCAAGTGTCAACAGAGAACTGGATCTTCTTCAAAGATCTTCTCACGAGCAATCTAGAAAGATAAGAGGAAGAGTGAAAAACACAAATCACACTCAGAGATTCTTACCTTTGAGTAACCTTGTGAACCTTTCACACTCCATTAGAAAAAAATCACTCTCAAACACTCACACACTCTCTTTCAAAAGCCCTTGAAAAATCACGAAGATAAAGATTTTAACATCAGTCTTTAATGGACCTTTTATACAAAAGACACGAAAAACCGTCCAGAGAACTAAATTTTTCAATTTTAAGCGTGTACGATCGTATGTTCGTGCATACGAATAGTACAAGTACTGTTGTGTACAAACCTGTTGTGAATCGGTACGAAATCATTTCGTACGCCATCATCGTCTGGTATGAATTAAGTTCGTCCGGGACAAACAGTTAGAAAATTCAATTTCGTCTATACAAAACGTCAGGACGAAATGAGCAAGAACAGAGTAGAGACATTCATCCTGGTACGAACATAAATATCGTCCCATACGATCTTCGTCCAAGTTCAAAATAGAGGCGTTCGTCCTTATACGAAATTAAATATCATCACGTACGATCTTTGTCCGAGGTCAAAATAGAGGTGTTCGTCCCTATACAAAATTAAATATCGTCCCGTACGATCTTCGTCTGAGGACAAAACAGAGGCGTTCATCCCTGCACGAAATTAAATATCATCTCGTTCGAATCATACTTAAAAAAAATAATTTCATTTCTGTTCGTTCCATTGCTCGTTGAGAAAAATAACTTATCAGATCGTCCCATACGAAGTGATATCGTACAGTACAATCAGTTTAAAAAATATGAATTTTAAACTCTCCCCCGGTGTGTGTGTGCTTAGTTACTCAATTATAATCACTCTCTCTCAGACTCAATAAAATGAAAAATACAGACTTCAATTACAATAAACTCTAAACTGATCTTGAGTTGAAGTCTTCAATAATCTAGATTATGATTTTCCTGAAATATTAGTACACACAAGAGCAAAATAATTCTTTCAAAATATGTTATGAGAAATAATAATCAAAGCAATAAGAATTGGAATCATCAAAAACATACAAGTTACAAGATTATCAAACATGCAAAACTAAGAAGTAACTATCTTGACACTTCACCTTGTAAATCCACTCTTACGCATCTTCTCCTTCGAATATGAGCATCTTCAACTTCCTCACCTTCTGGTCGCCCCATTACCCCGGATTCTTCCATAGTTTCCCCTCTCCCAAGTGCTAGGTGCACCTCATGTTTCTTGATCTTCCCTTGCTCTACCATAGCCCAAACCCCCTTCAAAATCCTCCCTTCTGTCTTCAAAATCAGCACCTCAATGACCATAATATCCCTCCTGGCCTTCCCCATATCCACCCCCTCTTTCTTCCCTCTATACAGGCTCTAGATGGGGCCTTCTTCTTCCTCCTTCCATGATTTCCACCTCATCTTCCTCCCTACAAATTTCCGAATTCATACTTTTTCCTTCCCCTCTTGCCGCGGAAGCCACCGTTTGATTTTGAATTTCTAGCATCTTCTTCATCATGTCTCGGAGATCGGCGACTTCTCCTTCCATGGAGAAAATCCTTTCCTCCACCGTCGTTTTGATTTGATTCATCTCCCCTTCAAGCCTTTCCTCTAGAACATCCACCTTTTTGGCCGCCATCATAATCTGGAGTTTGTAAAATCATAAATTCTGGATTTGGAACTTCAAAAATAGTAATTCCCTTCCTTCCGGGCAATTAATCACAGCTGAAATTTGCCGAAATCAGCCCTCCACCGTTCCCACAACTTGCTTTGATACCAATTTGATAGGAAGCACTTGTAGATCTCAAGTATTTTCTATCAATCTTCGAAAAACAGCGAGAATTCTTCACAAAAATCCGCACAAAATCACAAAAATAATAGATAATTTGAATTATTTGATGAAAGGGAAACATAAAATAACAAGATACAATTGATCCTCTATTCGAGAGGATGATCAATCTCTCTCAAATCTCTAGACACCGCTAGAGCCCAAAGGAAAACCTAAATCTAAGAAATTTCAAATTTCAGCCAAATTCAAGATGCCCTAACCCTAGGAAAACAAAGTATTTAATGCATACAAATCAAAAGGAAATCCCTAAACAGTCCCTACAATCAAATTTCCCTCTCAAAACCCTAAAAAACCTTCCTAAAATGGCTCCCGCATGGCGTGCGGCTCGTGCGGCATCCCAGCAGGCGGAGTTTCTCCACTATTTTGCATCTGGGCCGATCCCGCGTGGACCGGTCTAACAGAACCCTAATATACCATAGCAAAAATTTCAATACAGAGAGGCAATTTCTTGTTGTGAGCAACCAGATTAAAACTTTTATAACTTTTCAATCAGTGATAAAAAATTTATAAAAGCACCACCATTATTTCCCTAACATCCGAAACCTTTTATCTAGAGTTTCTTATTAATTCTTTTTAAGGAAAACACATTCTTTTTTAGTATAGAAGTTCCAGATCCAAATCTCTCCAAAAATCTGAATTCTAGCTTCACCACCACCCAAATGACCTCTCCATCACAACCCTAAGAGGACAACAATCAATTTGTTGTCTTAACCATAAAGATCCCATTAATACTATATCATTTTGGTATTAGAGCCAACGGCTCCAAATAATTCAAAGTCAATGAGCTTGAAGGCACACATCACTTGTTGCAAAAGCCGAAAATTTTTGCAATAGGATCTAATTTTTTTTCAAAATTAAATTAGTCAAAAATACTTACCACCACATCATATTAGTATTAGATATTTATGGTGAATAATTGAGTTAATTCAAGTTGTTTGCCTTGGTGATAGTTTAGTTTTTTGATATGATTTGGTGTCCCTTTCCTTTGTGATAGCTTGGTAGCTAATTTCCTGTAAAATAATAATTAGACACATGTCCAATCTACCATCTTCAGACAATTCATGGATTTTTTCCTTCCATCCCTCCACATTCTCCATTACATTGGAATGAGCAAAGAAGATTCACTTGTGTGCAAGTGAAGATGGATTTGGCAATCCATTCACCTTGTTGAAATAACTTTAGTGAGTTTACCCAAAGTTGCATTATTGTGTTCTTTTCTTGTTCTTTTTTGCCTCTTTATTGATATGAACAAAGATTCATGAGTTATTACCTTCCAGTCCACCACATTCTCCATCATATTGGTATGAGCAAAGAAGATCTACCTGTGTGCATGTGATGATGGATTTGGTGATTATTAATCTTGTTGGAATAACTTTGGTGAGTTTGCCCAAATTTGCATTATTGTATTCTTTCTTTTTTTTCTTTTTTCTTTTTTGCTTCTTTTTTCAATATTATGAACAATTTTTTTTCTCAACTCCATTCATTATGTGCATTTTTTTGGTTTAGTGACTGAGATTAAACCTTTTGATAAGATTGATTTGATTAGAATTTTTTATTGAACCAAGAAGTTGTTATCAAACTATAAATTACATTATTTTTTATTTTCATATTTTATTTATTTATTTATTCTTATTTGGTTGCATTTAGATTTTTTCCCCATTAGTATTTTTAACTCTTCAGAAGAAGAATTTTTTTTTCCATAAAAGGAGAGTTGATGCAGCACAAAGACAAAGGGCAATGACAAGATCATAAACTATAGCTCATCATCAGAATTTGGATCAATCATCATGAAAAACTCTCCATGCAAGCCCATGAACATTCAATAATACTTTTAAAATCATGAGATAATGATTTAAAAACTTAATTTAAGGCCCTTTGATGGGTAGGTGGACCATACAAGTCAAAAAGTTAAATTCTTCAAAAATTAAAATACTTTAAGACCACTCTACTTGTCATTTGTGGCCAATCCAAATTTTTATATATTTGAAAGCTTTTTTTTATTATTTTTCCTTCTTTTATTGTATTTCTTTTAGCATCACGACATGTCATCAATCAATGTAATAATATTTTATTGGCTCTTAAGGCTTTCAAAATTGTCTAAGCTTTGAAAAGGCCTAAAAATAAAGACTTTTGCTTTATATTTTTTATTCATTGAAAAAAATTTATTTTTGCGGGTGCAAATTTCATGTGAAAAAGCTTGGTGGCTATTTTACTCATTGGTGAGACTTGGCGACTGATCTTCTAGAGCTTTGGTGAGTGCTTAGTCATCTCCTCATACTATTTTTTTCCTCCTTTTGACTGAAATAATTTTTATCTCCTCTATTTAACCTTAAGCTTAACATCCCTTAACCCCCAAACATATCCAAACTCTCCAAAACTCTGCTAAATAGCCCTGCACATCTCTCAAAACCTTCCAAGGCCTCAAATCCCTAAGAACCCTAATATAACATTGCCAAAGTTTCAACATAGAGAGGCAATTTCCTAATGTTGACGCTACAACCATATATTTGTTCGTTGGTTCAAGTAGTATCAACTTTGATCCATTTGAGGAAGATCGAACATGAACTTAGGTTAAATTTTGACATGAGCAACATTCTTAGAGCTTGGGTTTAAAATTTAGCATAACAATTAGAGCACATGCAGGTAATTTAAATTTGATTTTAATGACACATGCATATTAGTGCATTTGGATAATATGTTTGCACACTTTTTCAGAGCGATAGGTTTAAACCCATTTATTATCTTTCAATCTACGCGGCATCCTCAATCACGCTTGCATATTTATTAAGCTTGTTGGGGCTCATACGGACATGTATTTTTTCAGTGCATTCTTTTTTGCATAATGCATTTATAGGATGACTAATGCACTTTTATATGATATGCATGATTGGAATAATGCACTCATATGATTTGCGCGTTTCTTAGGATGCACACATGATTCATATGCATGTTATATATATATTTGTGTAATGCATTTGCAAGATGCAAGTACATTTGCATAATGCACTTGCATGTTGTATAATGTGCATATGTAATGTTTTTGCATGTTAGATAGTGAATGTAATGTTGCATAGTATATGTAGTGTGTTACGCAATGAATGTGTATGACGTATCTGCATATTCACATGCAAATTCGTGTGTTTATTTGCATGTTTGCATGCTTGGATATGCATTAGTATGTTTGTATGAATACTTGTGTCTTTGCATATGCATTTGCGTATTACTTAATGTGCTTGCATAAGATTTTTGTATGTTGTATGATGCATGTATGTTGTATTTGGTACATTGAACTTCATTTAAATGTTATTTTGTATATACATAATGCATATGCATATTGTTGATATGCATGCATGAATCATTTGTATACCTTTTTTAATATATAGACACATATATATTTATATTTATATAGACGTCGACTCTCACTTGTTAAATTTTGTCATTTGCGTAGATCGGATTCGCCTTCATCTTGCATGCACATGTAAATTTTATGTTTGGCTTTTGTGAAGCAACTTAGAAACATAGGGCTCTTTTTTGCATATTTTTTACGTTTCAGATGCATCGGCCGACCCCTCCAAGTAAGGAAATTCAGATGAGCGACTTGCAATCAAGATCATGAAGCCGACTATGGAAGAAGAAGAAATCATGTAAATCAAAGACAATTGTCGGAGAGTTGGATCGACCATTACATCGAATGCTTGAAGACTGGAGCAATCAACATTGAGGTTGGCGACCCAAAATGATTCAAGATCAAAGCAGCAAACTATTTACTCTTAGCGGCGAATTCTTCAGAAGATCAGAAACCTCATTCAATCTGAGGTGTGTGCAAGAATAAGAGAAAAGTAAATATTAAAGAAGATTCACTTGGGCGAATACGGTAGTCACTCTAGAGGAAGGACACTCGCCCATCGAGTAATTAGGCAAGATTATTTCTGGCCAATCTTGAAGGATGCAGAGAAGTTCTAATAGAAATGTTTGCAATGTCAACAGATCTTCCCCATGCAACTTCAACTCTCACACAAGATGCAACCAAACAATAGCCCATGGCCATTTGCAGTTTGATGAATGGACTTACTGAGATTGTTCTCTCTATCTATGAGGTAGAGGAGATTCATCCTACTCATGGATGACTATTTCATTAAATAGATAGAGGCCAAAGTGCTCGTCCAAATGACCTCTACCATTGTGAGGAGTTTTATCTAGACATACATCATCTGTCGTCATAGTGCTCCATTCACCATCAACAAAGACAATGGCCCGTAGTTTGCCGAATAGAGTTTGAAGGAGTTCTGGAACTCGCAAGGGATTCGCCTCAACTTCGCCTCAATCCATCATCCACAAACCAATAGCCAGGTCGAGGCTGCCAACAAGCAAATTCTCTACCTTATCAAGAAGAAAGTAGAAAATGGCAAGGGCAAATGGGTGGGTGCACTCCCCTCAGTACTCTAGACCCTAATGACAACCCTTTCTTCAGCGACTGGGAAAATGCCTTTTTCACTCTCCCATGGCACTAGGCTTTGCTGCTAGTCGAGCTCTATGCACAAAACCAATAATGATCGTTGCTATCAACAGTGAGAGTTTCAACTTCGATAAATGAGAGAAACTAACCAAGAAAGTCTACAGACAATGACTAACCTATTATAGGAACTTAGAGCACAGGCCATACTTAGGCAAGATGAAATGAAGAGAATGATGGAAAAATACTACAAATCGCATGTCAGAGAGAAAAGCTTCTGACAGAGCAACCTTATCCTAAAGAAGGCATATGCAGTTGTTTGACACTCGATAAGCTAGTGAGCAGATGGGAAGGCCCCTACATCATCAAAGAAAAGGTTGGGATAAGCATGTATCAATTGAAAAAAAAGAAGGGAATTACCATGAATATAAAGCATTGATAATCTTAAGATTTTCAACCTACAAAAGGGAAACTCTCACTCTTGTATCATTAATTATACTTTTTTTAAAAATAATGAAAACTCTACCTCTTTCTCTTTCATTTTCTTTGAATGAACAAGTCCTTCATGAACAAAACAAGTCGATTTACACTTGAGGAACTTGCGCCCCGTTGATACCAAAAATATAAGGACTCACACATGTGAGACAGTTACCCAAACACTGGAGAAACTAAAGATGCCAAGGTCGATTGTGCAGGTGACCCCCCTTCTACTTGGGCAAGCTCCTAGTAAAATTCAAACAAAGAGATTCGTCAAGCCATAGATGTGCGACTCCGTAATAATTGAGTGTGATCAACTGCGGTGAAAATCAGTCAAATTCCCTCCCAGACTCAAAGCTAAAGAGCGAGCGGAACTACTTGTAAGACAACCGAGAAACCTAGGCCCAAAGATTTGCAGGCGAGTTAAAGCCCACAGGCCAAGGAAAGTCATCGCTCAAATGAGGTTGCTCTTTATTCCCTGCCAAGTAACTGTAGTGAGTAATATTTCGATTTGAAAAATTATCCTAGCAAAGCTCGTCCATGTCAAAAAAAAAAAAAAAAAAGAGAAAAGTAAAATAAAATATATGAAAAAACAATAACAATAAAAAAAAATATGTAAATAAACTCATTCGCCTCTCAAATATACCTTCACTAACCAAACTCACCATTGAAAACCCTAATCAAACAGCCTAACCACTATAGTTGAACTCCCCCCCCCCCCCCCCCCTTGTGATAAGATCCATGATGAGTAGCACACAAGTCCCCTATAGATTGTGAGTTTTAAGTATCCAGACACTCTAGGTGATATAGCGAGTATTCAAGTGATTAGCCCTATGGGAAGACTATCCCTTTTGATATAGGATTCACAAATGAGTAGTGCGCAAGTCTCTTATAATCGGCAAGTCTTAGTGGTTATCACTACGAAGACCAAGAGCCTGATGTAATGTGCAGCACACCAAAAACAACTTCGTTGATAAACAACGAGCTCACATTCTTTGGAATGACAATCAACTCTCACATTTAAGAAAGAAGTCTCAACTATATCATCCCGACGAGATAACTTCCTAACTTGGTGACTCGGAATTAACTTCCTACTCTTACCTTGCCAAGTCAAAAACTTTGTGATTTTTATTATCTATCAGACTACCGCCCATTAAAATTCTATTTTAACTTTCCCAATTCGCCATGAGCGAGTGCCCTTACTATTTATAACTCCCCTTTTATTTTTAGTTCCTCCATTTACTATCAATTTTCTTATATTACTAACTCATTCTGCAAGTCACAACAATGATTGTCTATGGGCGAGTGCCCTCATGCTAACTTATTGAAGAGAGAGTGCTCATACCAAGGTTTTAAAAACCAAACCAATCCGGCCAATTTAGCAAATGCAACCATAAACCGTTCATAAAGCTGGTCTGGTCCGTCCTAAAAATTGCTTCTATATCAAACCGAATTGAATTGGCCAGAACAGCTAGTTCAACCGACAAACAGATGAATCATCCCCTAGGACTTCAAACGAACCGAGCCTTTGACAAACTAATCATGATTCAGTTGGATTAAAGGTAGATCGTAATTGTTTGATTAAGTAATCAAACAAATTTGAACATTTTTTAGTTACTCCATGATGAAATGAACAAGCTTGAACAACCATGTGTTCAACTCATTTATGCTTATAAACAACCATGTGTTCAGCTCGTTTATGTTCATGAACATTGTCATGTAAAGCTCATGAACATGCTTGATATGAAGCTCGATAAGAACTCGATATGGAGCTCGTGAGAAAAATTGTTAAAAAACTTTATTAATGTTTGATATAAAGATCGATTAAGTCTCATTGTAAAATTGTTGAACAATTTAATATAAATAGTTATATTTTTATAATTTAATAATATAAAAATTACTGATTAAAAAATTATAAAAATTAATTAAATATTATAATATGGTAGGAGTGATGGCAGTGAGAAGGTACATTGTAGTCATTGTAAAATGAAGCTCACTAAAAATAAGGGAGGTGCAACAACACAATAAGAATGTCACTTACTTCACCGTGGACATAGAATTATGGATTCTAAAAGGAAACTAAATGTTTTTGTCCATCCACCTTTGCCATCAAACAAGTTTGATCATGGGAGTAGTAGTACATTTGTCATTTGGAAATACGATCAAGCAAGGATGAGCAAGTTGATATCACACATGATAATGGTATATGAATTACCATTTTTTTAAATATGAGATGTTTAACATCATGATGAAAGCTGCTAGTTCACATTATAAGAAAATAAACTTGTATTCCACTAGAAGATGAAATAAAATAGCAACGATACAATTGTTCTTCAATTCGAGAGTAAGAACAACTCTCCAAATCTCCGACAACGCCAAGAGCCCAAAACACAAGAACCCTAGATCTCCAATTTCATTCAAATTCAAGATATCCCCTAATTCCCTCCTACTCCCCTAATTAACATCAAAGGAGAATTACAAAATACCTAATAGCCCTTACATTCAAAATTTTCCACCCACAATTTGCATTAAGCCCAGCATGGGGCCCACAGGAGTTCCGCCCCCCATCCTTGTGCTTCTTTCGCCATGCATAAACCAGAACTGGTCCAAGCTGGATCAGTCCAATCGGCCTCTCCTGGGCCGGCGTGAGCGTGGGCGTAACATTACTCCCCTCCCAAAAACTCACCTTGTCCTTAAGGTGAAAAGAAGGAAATTGCTCTTTCACTCTTTCAAATGGCTCCCAAGTAGCGTCGAACTCAGGGAGATCTTTCCATCGAATCAGCACTTCCTTATTGCCCTATTTATCTGATCTTACCCCTATAAACTCCAGGGGTTCTAAAATCACTTTACAGTCCTCCGTCATTGTTGCTGGTAATTCTGCACTAATTGCATACTCCCCTATAGCTCCCCTCAACTGAGACACATGGAACACTGAGTGTATGGTGGCGATGGGAGGCAACTTTAGGCGGTAAGCCACTGCGCTAATCTAGTCTAAAATCTCGTAAGGGCCGAAATAACTCGGTGCTAATTTCTCATTCCTCCTTCTAGCCACTGTCATTTGCCTATATGGCCGTAGTTTTAGGAACACCTTCTCTCCCACTTCAAATTGCATGTCCCTCCTATGTGAATCTGTCTGTCTCTTCATAATTTGTTGTGCCCTCAGAAGATGTGCCTTCAACTTTTCCAATACCTCCTCCCTTTCCTCCAGATACTGCTCGACTAAAGAGAGGTGTACTTCCTCTCCCATAGTGCACTAGGTCTGGGGGGTCCCTCCCATACAACACTTTGAACAGGGTCATCTGAGAAGCAGAATGGTACAATGTATTATACCAGTACTCAGCCTATGGCAGCCACTTTGCCCACATCCACAGGGTTTCAAAAGCAAAACACGTCAAATAGGTCTCCAGACTTCGATTCACCACATATTTTTGCTCATCTGTCTGTGGGTGGTAGGCGGTGCTTCTCTTAAGGACAGTGCCCTGCATCCTGAACAGCTCCCTCCATAATTGGCTGAGGAACACTTTGTCTCAATCAGACACAATTGATTTAGGAATCCCATGCAGTCTCACAGCCTCCCTGATAAATGTTGCTGCTACTGACACTGCGGTGTAAGGATATCATAAGAGGATGAAGTGTGCATTTTTGCTAAGTCTATCAACCACGACCATGATGACTATGAATGCTTTTGACCATGGTAAGCTGTCAATGAAATCCATGGACACTTCCTCCTAAACTCTGTTTGGAATTGATAATGGTTGTAGTAATCCTCCTGGAGTCATGGCCATGTATTTGTTTCTCTAGCACACTTCACACATTGCTATCATCTCCTCAACATCTTTATGCATCCCCTTCTAGTAGAGCTCCGCTGCTAGCCTCCTGTATGTCTTCTGAACTCCTGAATGACCTCCAACTGCGCTGTCATGAAACTCCTGCTACAAGTGGGGAATATGTATGGAGGTTCATGGCATCACAAATCTCCCTTGATACAATAGTCTCTCCCCCTCAATGCAGTAATCAGGATGGCTACTATTGTCTTTCCTCATATCTTCCTTAATCTTTATCAATTCTTCATTCAACATGCTTTCTTCCTTGATGGCCCCCTAGTCAACCATAAACGGTACAGACACAGCCAATTCCTGGAGCTCCCCCACACACCTGGACAAAGGGTCAACTGCTTTATTTTCCAAACCTGGCCTGTACTGTATCTCGAAATCATAGCCCAATAGTTTGGATAGCCATCGCTGATGCTCCTCAGTTACCATTCTTTGCTCCAAGAGGTACTTTAGGCTCCTCTGATCAGTCCAAAGATGAAGTATCGACCCAAAAGATAGGAGCGCCACTTCTGAGTAGCCAAGACAATGGCCATCAACTCCCTCTTGTACACTGACTTTAGTCTTGCCCTGATTGATAACACTTGACTTAAGTATGCTATAGGCCTGTGGTTCTGCATCAACACTGCCCCCAACCCATATCATGATGCATCGGTCTCTACTACAAAGACCTGGCTAAAGTCTGGAAGAGCTAGAACAGGAACAGTGGTCATGGTTTCCTTTAACCTCTCGAAGGCCTAGGTCGCTTCCTCTTCACATGAAAAATTATATTTCTTCAGCTGCTCAGTCAAAGGTCATGCAATGGTACCATACCCCTTCACAAATTTCCTGTAATAACCAGTCAAGCCTAGGAAATCCCTCAACTCCCTTCTGTTCTTAGGCAGTGGCCATTTCTGCATTGCCTCAATTTTGGTTTGGTTCGCCGCCACTTTTTCTTGGGATACCACATGTCTCAAGTACTCCACACTTGCCTGAGCAAAGCTGCATTTCTTCAAGTTAGCTTTCAGCTGATGCTCTTGAAGCACTTCTAATACCACTCTCAAATGTTCCTAGTGCTCCTCCACGGTCTTATTGTACACGAGAATATCATCAAAAAAGACTAGGAAACACTTCCTGAGGTGCTGCTTGAATACTCTGTTCATTAAAAACTGAAAAGTAGCAGGAGCATTAGTCAATTCAAAGGGCATTATCAGAAATTCATAATGCCCTTCATGTGTCCTAAAGGTTGTCTTTGGAACATCTGCCTCCCTCATTCTGATCTAGTGGTATCTAGATTTTAAGTCCAACTTGGAGAACATCACTGCCCCATATAACTCGTCCAATAGCTCATCAATCATTAGAATTTTGAACTTGTCTGGTACAGTGCCCCTATTTAGAGCCCTATAATCCACACAGAATCTCCAACTCCCATCTTTCTTCTTGAACAAGAGAACTGAACTAGAAAAAGGGTTAATGCTGGATCTGATGATCCCCTCCTCCAGCATTTCCTGGAGCAACTTCTCAATCTCATCTTTCTAAATATGTGGGTAACGATAAGGGCGGACGCTAATCGGTGTCTCCCCTTCCTTCAAGGTAATGGCGTGCTCTAACTCCCTCTGAGGAGATAAACCCTGGGGAGGTTGAAAAATCTCGTTGAACTAGTGTATGAGCAATTGCACTAAATATGGAATATTGCCTTCTTCCTCTAGTCTGACCCCTTCCAGGCGGTGCAACTCCACCAAGTAGCCTCCTCCCTCCTCCTGCATGATCCTGATTTGATGTAGACAAAGGGGGGGGTCAACACTTGTCCAAAATAAATCATATTTTGGCTTCCCTTGAGTCTAGTAGTTTATCATATTTGAGCTGAACTTTTAGTTCATTTATGAGCTGGACTTTAGTTCATTTATTGAACTAAGGGTTAGCTCATTATGAGCTAACATTTTAGTTCATTTATTATCTTTTAATTAAATGTTTTAGGCTTTTTATGTTATAGTCTTTTGGGTTTCCAATGGGACTTTTGGAATCTCAAGTGTGGTATTTAGTATTCATATGTATGACCCCTTGGTTTCCACCAAGGTTTTAAGATTTTTATGTTTGCCTCTTGGGATCTCACGGCTGGGCTCCTTCTCTCGTGGCCGTGGCTCTTTGGTCCGTGCGGTTCCTTCGTTTTCCGTGGCCGTGGCTCTTTGGTTCGTGCGGTTCCTTCGTCTCCCGTGGCTGTCTCCTTGGTTCCTGGTTTGGGTGTTAAACCGTGAGCATGGGGGGGAGATTCCTATGCTTAGTTTTAAGTGTTAGAATTTATGTGTGTCCTTTTGTATTCCCCTTTCATACCTATAAATATGAGGGGTTATGTAATGTTTTGAATAGTGAATGTGATATTTGATTTTTGGAAAAAAAAATTTGTTAACCTGCGGGTTGCTTGGAAATCATGCGGGCTCTTTCCACCCTTCTTTTCTCATCCCCTCCGGAAATCCTGCAGGCTCTTTCCAACCTTTCTTCTCGGGCTTCTAATCTCTTCGTCTCTCCGCAAGTGCCACTCCATCTGTATCCTTCTTCTCTAAGTGCAGCAACTTTAGGGTGTCGTCTTTAATTTTAAGTTTGCAAATCGTCGTCGTTGTAATTTCTTCTTTTTTTAGTTTTATTTGAAATATAAGAGTTTGTTCGTCTCTTTTCTCTTCTTTAGTCGTTTTTGTCCGTAGAAGTCCGTCGTGTCTTTTGCGATCGAGAGATATAGGCTCCCCTATATTTTTTTGACCGCATCATTTGGTATCAGAGCAAGTTAGGAAATCCTAGGTTGGTTTGTCGAGTTTTGTTTTCAAATCTGTGTTTGTCAAAGATTGTCAAGTTTGTCAACGCGTTTATTTGTGAGTCTAAGTTTAGGTTGAATCTTTTGAGTCTTTCTATGAGTATTGTAATTTTTGAGTCTTTTTTGAGTCTGTCAGAAAAAATGAAAAAAAGACAAAAAAAATTTGAAGAAAGCAAGGCAGAAGACATTGATGAATCTATGGATAGATGGATCCCGACAAAATCAAAAAATCCACTGGAGTATGAATTATACAAGCTTCAAGTATGGATGCACATACGAACAGAAAGGTACTTCAAGAAAAAGCAGCGCTTACAAGATAAATTCATAAGAGAGCGAGACAAGATCATTCAGAAATATGAAGATCTGATCAGTGAAATGGAAGCGCCATCTTCACCTCCTCGATACAAATCTAAAGCGAACTCATCGGGAGCTGAGTTTCACAAGAAGAGTCTGATGTAGACAAAGGGGGGGGGTCAACAATTGTCCAAAATAAATCATATTTTGGCTTCCCTTGAGTCTAGTAGTTCATCATATTTGAGCTAAACTTTTAGTTCATTTATTGAACTAAGTGTTAGCTCATTATGAGCTAATATTTTAGTTCATTTATTATCTTATATTAAATGTACTTTTTATGCTTTTTATGTTTTTTACTATGTAGGTCTCTTGGAATTCCAAACCGGCTTTTGGAATACCAAGAAATGTCTTTTTTCATGAGGTGACTCCTTGGTTTCCTCATGGCTTTTAGTATTTTGTGTTTGCCTCTTGGGATCTCACGGCTGGGCTCCTTCTTCCGAAATCATCCCTCGTTTCCCGTGGCCGTGGCTCTCGGTCCGTGCAGTTCCCCTCGTCTCCCATGGATGTCTCCTTGGTTCCTGGTTTGGGTGTTTAACCGTGAGCTTGGGGGGGAGTTTTCTATGTATTTAATGCTTTGATATATGTGTTAAATTTATGTAATGTGTCCTTTTGTATTCCCCTTTCATACCTATAAATATGAGGGGTTATGTAATGTTTTGGATAGTGAATGTGATATTTGATTTTTGAAAAAATATATGTTAACCTGTAGGTTGCTTGGAAATCCTGCGGGCTCTTTGCAGGGTTTCTTTCTCATCCCCTCCGGAAATCCTGCGGGCTCTTTCCAACCTTTCTTCTCAGGCTTCTAATCTCTTCGTCTCTTCGCAAGTGCCACTCCATCTGTATCCTTCTTCTCTAAGTGCAGCAACTTTAGGGTGTCGTCTTTAATTTTAAGTTTGCAAATCGTCGTCGTTGTAATTTCTTCTTTTTTTAGTTTTATTTGAAATGTAAGAGTTTGTTCGTCTCTTTTCTCGTCTTTAGTCGTTTTCGTCCGTAGAAGTCCGTCGTGTCTTTTGTGATCGAGAAGTATAGGGTCCCCTATATTTTTTTGCCCACATCATGATTAGGGATTTGGGAGAAACCCCAGCCTTGGTCAGCCCAACATCACCCTGAATCATCCTTCTTCCCCTATCACCAGTTTCATCCTCAGTGTACCCCAATTGATCTTGGTCTCCCCCAATGTCCGCAGCCACTTCATCCCTAGGATGATGTCAGTACTCCCCAATTCCAAAGGAAGGAAGTCCTCCCTAACTTGGATCCCCTGAATCTTCAGCACCACTCCTTTACAAACTCCTCTACCCATTTCTACATTTCTCGTGCCCATCATCACCCCATAGCCTCCAGTATCCACTAAATCCATTCTAAGCATCTCAACGATCTGGGTGAAAATGAAATTGTGGGTTGCCCCACTATTTATTAACACCACCACCTCTCGGTTAACTATCTCTCCTTTCACTTTCATAGTGTGACTCGGAGTGAATCCCAATACAGAGTTCAGAGAGACTTTTGCCACATCCAGATGCATCTTCTCTTCCTCCTCCGAATCAAACCTGCTCTCACCTCCCTCCTTATCTTTCTCGTCTTCACAGACAAGGAGAATCTGAAGAGTTCGGTCCTTGCACCTATGCCCCAATATGTACTTCTCATCACATCTGAAGCACAACCCCTTTGCCCTCTTATCCTACATCTTTTTCTCCGTCAGCCTTATGAATTGTCCCCGTTTCCCCCTCCTCCAGTTTTCTCCTTTGGTACATCCTTCAGACTCCCTGGTGCTGCCCCTTTTGAAGGTAAGAGGGTGGTCGTCATCTTGTATGATCCCCCTGAATAGTTTCCTCGAGCCACTCTTTCTGATTTCTTTTGATCTTCCACCAACTACGCCAGCTCCATAGCCTTCATTAGGTTCCTCGACTCCAGCACCCAGACTGTTGTTCGTATCTCAGGTTTCAGCCCATTTATTAAGTTCCCTTCCAGGCTGACTCCGAAATATGATCCAATCTGCTAACCAAGTACTCAAACCTGTCATGGTAATCTGCCACCGTTCCCTCCTGAGTCAACGCGAAGAATTGCTCATAGAAGTCTTCTCCCTCATCGGCTCGGAAATGCTCTAATAAGCAATCTTTGAACTCTCTCCAGCTTTGGATGGGATCCCTCTTGTCACACCACTGATACCATACCAAAACTTTTCCTTCCAAACATAATCTCGCCACCATCATCTTCTCTTCCTCCGTCAACCCGTTGACCGCAAAGTAATGCTCTACCTTGTAGATCCAGCTATGACCGTCTTCACCCTCAAAGACAGGAATCTTTAGCTTCCTCACCTGTGGGTCTCCCCTGTTTCCCTTGAATCCTTCATAACCTCCCATTCCTCGAAAAGGAGGTGCTCCCCAACTGTCATGATCTTCCCTCCGGCGATTATACCCGAACCCTTCATCGTATTCCCCTCTTCTCCCTTCGAAATTGGCACCTAGGCGATGAAATTCTTCCCTTCTCCCGACAAAATCAGCACCCCTCCGGTCATTTCCCAAACTCTTCTCCTCTCTAGAAAGAGGCTCTAGAGATGGCATGTCATCCTCTCCCTCAATGATCTCCACTTTTGGATTTCTCCTCCCATAAATGGGTTCGGATTCCCTCCTATGCCACGGCCTCCGGTGGTCTCTCTTGCTTCCGATGTCGTAGGATTGGTCTTCAACTACAATAGTTTCTTCAACATTTCTTTCATCACCATAAATTTCTGATGTGAAACGACATGCGGTGAAACATGAATTACACGTTAGAGATTAATGAGAGTTTAACTTTGCAATGTTAACGATAAAATCTAGCTTACTCAAGTAGGATTCAAGAAAATTCGTGATAGATTATGTTAACGGCAGTTATTACATTTAAGAATTACAAGAGTCTTGCAAAAGATAACCCAAAATAAACTAGATAATGCAAATATCTACTACTAAAGCCACACGTTTAAAGTTTAGATCGTTCACCTTGAGATCCGTCACTCGTTTTGAAAGTGGTGGTTAGCGGAAGATAATCGAAAGTAGACTTAGCGATGCCACTAATATACAAGTGATCTTGAGAGGACTTGTCGCCGGGAAAGAAGCTGGATTTGGAGGAGCGGGTGGGCGGCCGTCAATGATCCACTTGGAGTCGGGATGTTGCTTGTCGATGACGATTATGAGAGTCGGTAGGATCCGATCCAAGTAGGCTCCAACAGTATCGTCGTCGGAATCAAATCCCGCGTCGAAGAACGGCAATCGTTGGATGTCGAGGTTGTCGTGAGCGTCGAACACAAGTCCCCCTCAAACTCGGGGTCCGCCATGCATGGTGGTCGTTAGAGATGAAGCCAAAGAGGGGGAGAGAGAGAGAACCGTGAGCAAAGAGGGAGGAGGGCCACAGGTTGGAGAGGGGTAGTGGGAGGGTGGAGCTATGGGGGAAGAGAACTTAAAATCTGAATTTTAATTCAGATTTCCGAAATAGGAGAACTCTTAATTTTAATTTCAGATTTTTTTTAATTTGAAATTAAGATTATGAGGGAAGGAATTCATGGAGCAATTAAGAAAATTAATAGGGGGAAGAGAGAGGAGTGGCCGGCCATAGAGAGAGATAAGGGGAAATTAATTTTCAATAGGTGGGGCCCCCTGGTTAATTAATTAAATCCTAATCAAATTCTGAAATAATAAATTCAGATTTAATTGGGACTTAAGTAACTTCCCAATTTGGTTTAATATGAGAGGGAAAAGAATTTCAAATTTCAAAATAGCTCTAAGTGTCATTAATTACATTGTCTTAGGATGAATGCTTGATTAGGCAGGTAATTAAATAACAGGAATTGGAGTTCACGGCTTGGGTAGAGCTTGGATTGGCCGGCTGCAAGAGAGCTGCAGGGAGACTGGGGGCTGGAGGCTCACGGCTGACTGTTTAGTCGTGGGGTTGGGAGCAGTAAGGGGAGGGGTGGTTGCATGGGGAGATTACCAGGCCGGCTGCCCAAGGGCTGGAGGCTGGACGGGCTGGCGGTAGGCAGTCAGGTGCTTGACGGCTTGGCTGGCTTAGGGCTGAGCGGAGGCAATTGAAGGGGAGAAAGAGAGGGAAATTGAGGGATTGATCGATTCCAAATTTACTAACCTCGAATGTCTTCTCGTTGAATTTCCACAAAATTAGTTAGCACGAACTAGAACTCGCAAAGAGATCTAATCTTCTCCGGCGAACTCACTAAGATATCGAGGGTGAAGAACTCACCAATAGATCTTCTTGCACTCACAAAGAGAACACATAATGGTAAATTTTTATTTCATCAAAAGCTAAACTATTACATAAGAAAAGGGCCATATAAATAGGCCTCAAAATGACAAGAAAGCAAAAGACTAAAATGTCCCTCGGGCTACAATAACGACCAAATACCCATAAGGGCTAAAACAGAAAAACATAAAAAAATCAAATAAACTACTACATAAAATGATGAAAATAAAGATCATGATCGTGGCCATCGATCTCTGGCATCTCCTGATGGTACATGTGTTGCAATCTCTGACGATGTCCTCATCATTCTCCCCAGGTGGGAGAAAACTCGACCCCATCGAGTAAGCATCTATAGAGCTCTCGTACCACTCTAGTAAGTCAGGGTCTAGTCTCTGTAACTCATCTCGGTCGATCCACACGTTTTCCGTCTCCGGCTTTCCTGCCCTTTGAACCAGATACCTCCGACGACCACCGTCCTTAGTGGAAATGATGTCATCGCTAAGTATTGCTTTAATCCTCTCCGCGATAGGTCATGTGGGGAGTTTTGGGAGTGGAGGTAGGCTGGGGGATCTCACCAGGTGGGGACTCACAAGGCTCATCAAGTAATGAATTGGTGGGGTTAAACTCTGGTCCCTCATAGGTTACAAGGTCTTCAACGTTAAAAGTGGGGCTAAAGTTAAAACCTTCGGGAAGGTCTATCACATAAGCATTACTGTTAATTTTGAAAATTATTTTGAAAGACTCCGCGCTTCTCGCGTGTAATGTCTTAACGGTTCCTTGTGGGAACCGCTCCGGACGAATCCGAACCATCACATAATCTCCCACTTCAAATTCTTTACATCTTTTCTTGAGGTCAGCGTTAAGTTTATAGCCAGCATTGCTCTGTTTAATTCTTTCATTAATTTCTTTGTGCAATTCATGTAAATATGATGCAAATGCAAGAGATCGGGTATGCATGACGAATGACAAGACTCAAGAGCTTACAAAAGTTTAAAGCATAAACAAAAGGAAGACAACAGACTACAACACACACACACAACATACTAACTCACACGACACGTTGCTAGGACAGGTGGATGGGTCACAAAAGAGGGGTCTAAAGTGTTTGGTCTAAAGGAACTGGTGTGGGGGGAGCAATGAAGACATCCTTAGCTAAAAAGACAGTCCTATAGGAAATTTCAGTCAGGGTCGTAGGTAGTCTCCTAGGGACAATAGTGTAATCTAGTAAATTCATCCCACTAGGAGAGAGATGGTCCTTAATAGGGAAGGACAAGACTATATCGGGCAACACGAATGAATCAGGAACAAGATAAGGTGATGGCTCCTAACTCACAGTCATAATGGGATAGCCAAACGAGTCACCAGCAGGTATGGGACTTAAGAAATTGGGTATGGTATCCATACCAGAAGTTGGCACGACAGTTAAAGTTGTGACATGAAAGTATGGGCTAAGACTTTCTCTCACATTAAAGTCGGTACGATGAGTGGTGGGATAAGCCCAATCACGAAAGTCACACTCTTTATAATGTAAATCTAGATGAGTGATTCCTAAAATAGACTCCAATAAAATAAGATGAGACCCACTATTCAAGTTAGGCTCAGAAACTTTCAGAATCAAATCACTGTCTTCCAAACTCATATTTCTATCATCAATAGAATCAGATTTGGGTATAATCTTAAGATTAATAGACTCGGGGTTAGTTAAATTGGGGTTCAAATCAGGTAGTAAATTCAATTTAATCACTTTCGACTCGAGATCATTATCATCAAGATTATCTAAAGTCAACTCATTAGGGGTTACAACTAAGTCAGGATCTTCCGAATTTAATTTCAATGTGTTCGAAGTCAGATTGGCTTCTTTCAAGATCACATTACTATCATTCAGGCATACCTTATCCAAAGAGTTATCCTCGAGGAGACTAGGATCGGGGTGGCCTAAGGTGTCGACGTTTAAAGGTTCTAATTTTCCTAGCTCAGGATTCAAGTCATGCTGGGAGTCTGAGTAAATCACTGTTGTTTCATCCTCAAAGAATTCCTCGTCAGTATTGACATCATTAGCATCCACGAAATGGATGCACTCAGTCTCAGGTTCATGGGACCTCTTCTTTTTAATGCCTTCCTTTATTACAATCATACCTGCAGGGTCAAGGAATGAAGAGTCTAAAGGTTGAATGGGATGGCTAGAAGTGGGTCCAAGTGGGGAGCCATAAGAGATTGATCTATCAGAAGATCCAATAGAGGGACCGCCTTTAAGTTTTGGCAAGGACCTACAGGGTGGGGTAGCAACCCTGATGTTACTAAAGGATGGGTGACCACTAGTAGGGGAAGTGTATTTTAATCCAAGTTCTCGTTTCATGTTTTTCCAATCGGAGGTGGGGTATTCGCCACGAGACTCATTATGATCTTCCAACCTCATCCAAAATTGGAGAGCATTACCGCTCAAGTGTGACCTAGCAATGCTAAACTGGCGAGAACTAGGGATTTCACGCGATTCAAAATAGTCCTCTATTTGTCTAACCCATTCCCTAAAATAGTAAGGGTCCAAAGAACCATCAAAGGTAGGCAGACGATAAGGTGGCTCAAATTGAGGTCGTTGTGGCTTAAACTCGGGTCTAGGTTGAAAAGCAGAGGGGGACACATAATTCGAGCGGGGATAGTCAACAAGTTTCTCCGTCATAATTCTAGTCATAGTGCCCACTAGGTTAACGATGTCATCTAAACTCTTTTGGAGTCTTATCGGGTCCATTGGGAAGTGTCAAGTGATACTCAAGGATGATTAGGTGTAAGGGACGTCATATAGACACTAAGTTAGGCTCACTTAGACTCACTACAAGGTGCCGAAAAAGTTCGGACAGCAGCTACACTAGTGGGTTAAGTAACCTAGGCACTTAGGAAGGTTGTTAGGTTGAGGACAGCGTCTAAACACTTAAGAAACTAGCCTAAAAGTCCACTAAATGAGTGCAGGAGTGCTGTAGACAGCAACCTACAGCAGCTGGAAAGTTCAGGACAGTGAGCACAAATGAGGGGTGAAGTTACCTAAGGGTGTCGGCAAGGTTCCAAGGCGTGGACAGCACCTAAACAGTGACTCTAGGTTCACTAACGGAAGCCTAACAGCTGCAGGAATGAGTGGACAGCAACTTGACACTACCGAGAATTCACCCTAAAGGCTATACTAAGTGCAGAAAATTCGTGGGCAGCAAATGTCTAAGTGGCCTAGACTATTATGGATGTAAATGTAACGATGGCAGCAACTAAATACTGAAATATGCTCATGTAACATGCAGAAACTGCTGCAGAAATTTTAGGACAGCAAAATGAAAACAGAAAATAAAACTACCTAGGTGATGTTATGCATGCAAACGACTAAAGCAAGCTAAAGTAGACTCCTAGGATGCATCTAGCACAAGTAAAGCATGCTAGCCATGCTCTGATACCAAGATGATGTGAAACGACATGCGGTGAAACATGAATTGCACGTTAGAGATTAATGAGAGTTTAACTTTGCAATGTTAACGATAAAATCTAGCTTACTCAAGTAGGATTCAAGAAAATTCGTGATAGATTATGTTAACGGCAGTGATTACATTTAAGAATTACAAGAGTCTTGCAAAAGATAACCCAAAATAAACTAGATAATGCAAATAGCTACTACTAAAACCACACGTTTAAAGTTTAGATCGTTCACCTTGAGATCCGTCACTCGTTTTGAAAGTGGTGGTTAGCAGAAGAGAATCGAAAGTAGACTTAACAATGCCACTAATATACAAGTGATCTTGAGAGGACTTGTCGCCGGGAAAGAAGCCGGATTTGGAGGAGCGGGTGGAAGGCCGTCAATGATCCACTCGGAGTCGGGATGTTGCTTGTCGATGACGATTATGAGAGTCGGTAGGATCCGATCCAAGTAGGCTCCAATAGTATCGTCGTCGGAATCAAATCCCGAATCGAAGAACGGCAATCGTTGGATGTCGAGGTTGCCGTGAGCGTCGAACACAAGTCCCCACTCAAACTCGGGGTCCGCCATGCATGGTGGTCGTTAGAGATGAAGCCAAAGAGGGGGAGAGAGAGAGAGAACCGTGAGAAAAGAGGGAGGAGGGCCACGGGTTGGAGAGGGGTAGTGGGAGGGTGGAGCTATGGGGGAAGAGAACTTTTAAATATAGGAGATGAAGCCAAATAGGAGAACACTTAATTTTAATTTCAGATTTTTTTGAATTTGAAATTAAGATTAGGAGGGAAGGAATTCATGGAGCAATTAAGAAAATTAATAGGGGGAAGAGAGAGGAGTGGCCGACCATAGAGAGAGATAAGGGGAAATTAATTTTCAATTGGTGGGGCCCCTGGTTAATTAATTAAATCCTAATCAAATTCTGAAATAATAATTTCAGATTTAATTGGGACTTAAGTAACTTCCCAATTTGGTTTAATATGAGAGGGAAAAGAATTTCAAATTTCAAAATAGCTCTAAGTATTATTAATTACATTTCCTTAGGATGAATGCTTGATTAGGCATAAATCACAAGAATTGGAGTTCACGGCTTGGGCAGAGCTTGGATTGGCCGGCTGCAAGAGAGCTGCAGGGAGACGGGGGGCTGGAGGATCACGGCTGACTGTTTAGTCGTGGGGTTGGGAGCAGTAAGGGGAGGGGTGGTTGCAAGGGGAGATTACCAGGCCGGCTGCCCAAGGGCTGGAGGCTGGACGGGCCGGCGGTAGGCAGTCAGGTGCTCGACGGCTTGGGTGGCTTAGGGCTGAGCGGAGGCAATTACAAGGGGAGAAAGAGAGGGAAATTGAGAGATTGACCGATTCCAAATTTACTAACCTCGAATGTCTTCTCGTTGAATTTCCACAAGATTATTTAGCACGAACTAGAACTCACAAAGAGATCTAGTCTTCTCCGACGAACTCACTAAGAGATCGAGGAGGATGAAGAACGCACCAAGAGATCTTCTTGCACTCACAAGAGAACACATAATGGTAAATTTTCATTTCATCAAAAGCTAAACTATTACATAAGAAAAGGGCCATATAAATAGGCCTCAAAATGACAAGAAAGCAAAAGACTAAAATGCCCCACGGGCTACAATAACGATCAAATACCCATAAGGGCTAAAACGAAAAAACATAAAAAAATCAAATAAACTACTACATAAAATGATGAAAATAAAGATCATGATCGTGGCCGTCGATCTCCGGCATCTCCTGATGGTACATGTGTCGCAATCTCTGACGATGTCCTCATCAATTTCCCTTCTATCTTTTCATTGCTTGAGGTGATTTTATTTTGAAAATCAAAGAATTTTCCCTCCAAATCTAATTTTAGTTGATCGATCTCGCCTTCCAAGACTTCTACCTTCTTTCCGGCCATCTCTCTTCCCAAGGATCACAAAGATCTTCTTCCGGTTGTCAAAAACAACTGTTGAAATTTTAGCATTTCAACCGCCGATGGTCCCAAATTGATGCTCTGATACCAATTTGATAGGAAATACTTGAGTTCGCAAGTAACCCTAAGGTAATACTTGAGTTCGCAAGCAACCCTAACCCAAATTGATGATCAAACAGCGAGATTAATGTTGTTCACAGCAGGAAAATAGCACAAATCGGAAGAAATCTGAGAGAAAACTCAACAATAAACTTGTATTCCACTACAAGATGAAATAAAATAGCAACGATACAATTGTTCTTCAATTCGAGAGTAAGAACAACTCTCCAAATCTCCGGCAATGCCAAGAGCCCATAACTCAAGAACCCTAGATCTCCAATTTCATTCAAATTCAAGATATCCCCTAATTCCCTCCTACTCTCCTAATTAACATCAAAGGAGAATTACAAAATACCTAATTAGCCCTTACATTCAAAATTTTCCCCCCACAATTTGCATTAAGCCCGGCATGGGGCCCACAGGAGTTCCGCCCCCCTCCCTGTGCTTCTTCCGCCGTGCATAAACTAGGACCAGTCCAGGCTGGACCGGTCCAGCCGGCCCCTCTTGGGCCGGCGTGAGCGTGGGCATAACAGACTTCTACGTAAAGGATATCTTTACAATAAAAGAAAACTTCATAATAAAGAATTACCTTGCCATAAGGGCAATTTCACATAAATGACTTTTCACAAAAAATGAGCAATCATAAAAAAGAACAACAAAGTGATATCTAAACTCAAAGTTTATTTATCATTTCAAATAGAGGAAACAATACAAGAAAACATTTCTTTATAAGATTAGGTTATGATAAAGTCAAAACCTTATTAAAAGATGAGAAACATAAAAAAGATAGAAAAAAAAAACTTGAATAAATTCTCATGAGCTCATTCTTGCAAGGAACATAAATTGATCAACCTCTTTAAGTCCGACTAGAAGAAGTCAATGCATTCCCAAATTTATCATAAAGAGGCATCCCAACAGTTCCAAAAAGAAAAAGGAGTGTGGGATAAGAAGTTCTCTCTCAAGGAATAATATCTCATCAGATCATACAGGATAAAATAAAATCACCCTTGCACGAAATTGGCTTGACCAAGATCATTGAAAAACTTGTACATTAACAAGACATTGGAATTCAAGTTATCAATCTTTTATTGTGTCTCCTCAAAAACTTCATCAGATATAATGGTTGGAGGACTATACAGTACATCAAATTTTTCTTTAGTTGTTGAGACAACTTCTCCCAAATTCTCCAAAAGTTTTGAATGCAATAAAATATTAAATAAATTTTGCCATCTCAACCTCATCACGAACTTTTTTAGAAGTTACATCATTCCTCAACCAGATGATCACGTGCAATTCTAGGAAAAAAAGTTCTCTCACCTTCTCCAAAATCTTTGAATGCAATAAAGCCACTCAAGATCTAAAATTTTCGAAGTCAACTAAGAGAAACCTTATTCGGTCCAAAGAATCAAGTTATTGAACTCATTCAAAGAATCCAATAAGTCGTCAATTCAACCAATCAACTCGCCAAATTGTCAACTAGCTCATCCAAGGGGATTCAATAGAAAATTTCTCATTTAACTCGCTTTCAATGTGAAACTCACCAAGAGTCACCAAGCACTTGGAAAACTATCAACTGGCTAGATTTTTCTGCTTCAAAAGCTAGATTTATAAAACATTTTTACTAAATTCATTCTATTTCTTAATTGTAGTCATTCATTTAATGTTAAACTGTGATCTAAACATATAAATGAGAGTTAGGAGATGAGCTCAACGATCTAAATATCACATCAGTCCTGTACTTTATGAAAATGGAAATCCAATAAGTTTTTATATGCTTCACACTCTAAATCTCACTATATCACTCCTTTCTCTTTGACCTCAAATTATAATTGTCACTAATGTCATCATATCACATACAGACAAATTTGAATCCAACGGCATACAAAATGCCAACCTCTATAGCTTCGGAGGTAGGGACAGGTTCCAAAAGAATATATTCAGCTTGTTATAAATACAGAAAGCATGTCTGCTTGCTTGGGAGCTAACACTCTCGAAGAATGCCACCAAAGTAAATAAGGTTAATTTGGCAAAGTAAAATAAAGTGAGTCGGTTTAAACATAAACCCTTAAACTTTACAAAAGGCCGCTACTACATGAAATCGTAAAGCCTGTTTTCGAGAAAGGCCTCACCTTTTAGAGCCAGTAGAGTGCGAAGACGAGACAATGCAGAAGCACGATTCTTGTGCTGCGACCTGTCTTCGACAGCCTAAAAGCAAACAAAAAGCTTCCGAATTTGAGGCTAAAAAACTCAAAATCCAACTATCGAATTCCGTCATTAAGATAAAGCAGGGCTAGGGGTGGGGAGAACTATTGGACCTGGGCGATGATGCCGGTAGGGAGGTGCTTTAGACGGACAGCGGACTCGCGCTTGTTGCGGTGCTGCCCGCCAGGCCCCGAGGCTTTGAAGGTGTCCATCTCGCACTGAGCCATCAGCTCCTCATCACTTAGCCGAAGATATTCACCGGCGGCGCTGGTGCTGCTGCTACTTGACAAGGAAGAGGATAATTTGATCGAAGTTAGGTTTTGTTGGGTTCGTCGTATGTCCGTAAGCAGAGGTGGACGATGATTGTGAGCCCCGGAAGTGATCCATAGAGCCCATCTGGAAATCATCCGATTCAACGCCGCTGGAATTGATGGATGTCGAGAAGGAATTGGTGCTTCGCTTCAACCTTGGCAGTCTGTTAGCGGTTAAGGTGATGCCCGTTGAGTGCCCGGGGTTCGTGATCGAGTTTTTTTATTTTTTTAATATAAAAAATAATAAAAACAAGATATTTATATCCAAGTTTCAAAAATTGGATTTTTAGCCGTTCAATGATTCAACCAGAATAAAATCATAATTGAATTAGATCACATAATAAATACTAGTTATATTAAAAATAATATAATTTGCATAATAATGATGTAATTATTTGCACAAATATAATAAATGAATATAATAATTTTAAAATTAAATACATTCATTGTGTGAACAACTAACTTCTTTATAGTTATAACTTAAACGATAAATCTAATATTTTTCATGACATCATATAATTTCTTCTTCTAATTGGCAAAGCTCTCAAAATAAAAGAAATATGGATAGTTATTATACTTGTAACTTACATAATTATATATATGTGATGTATCATCCAAAAATTATCTTGATCGGGCACGAAGCAAAATCAAGCTGGAAACTTTCAAAACAAAAATTGGGATCATCCGATCTCCAATTTCAACAAACTTATAGTTGAACTGAACGCCTAAAAAATTCAAATCCAACAACACCAAATTCGACTCAATCTGAGCCCAAATGGGTCCAACTCAAGGACCCAAAACAATGTTGGAAGGTTCAAATCACAATTTGGATTACTAAATTGTTTCCAAACGTGACATTCTTATAGTAGAATCGAGCGGCTCGACGAGATGAATCTAACGAGCCTAAGATCACTGAATTCTGATATCACTAAGACATTCAAATGCCCAGTAAATGATCAATGATCAAGGGATTCAATATCAGTCATCCATGTAAACCACTCCCCATTTACCCTTGATCTTTCTCCTATTTATAGGTCATGTCATTCTAGAAAATCTATAAATAGAGCCCTCATTTCTCATGAAAAGGGATCCCAAGCAAGAGGGCAAGAGAGAGATTGGAGATCGCTCTTGCCTTCTCGCTCCTCCTCGACCACCGCACGGACTTTTGCCAAACCACCACCTGATGCTGGAGTTCTACCAGACCACCACCCGATGCTGAAGTTCCATCGTACCACCGCCCAACGTCGAAGTTCTGTCAGACCACCGCCTTACGCCGAACTTCCGTCGGACCACCGCCATACGCCGGAGTTTTATCGAACCACTACATGACGCCGGACTTCTGACAGACCATTGCCCAACGTCGGAGTTCCACTGGACAACCACTGGATGTTGGACCTCTTGTCGAACCATTGCCCGATGTTAGACTTCCACCGGACAACCACCCGACGTCAAAATTTTGTTGGACCACCACTTGACACCGAACTTTTATAAGGACCACTACCTAACGCCTGACTTCCGCCTGACTTCCACCGGACCATCGACCCGATGCAGGAGTTTCGTCGGACCACCACCTGACACCGGAGTTTCTCCAGACCGCCACTAGACTTCGGGGTTCTGCTAGACCACCGCCCGATGCATGAGTTCTATCGAACCACCCCCCCGACATCAGAGTTCTGCAGGACCACCGCCTGACGTCGAAGTTCTGCCATACTACCACCTAACACATGAGTTCTGCCGGACCACCGCATAGAGCTGAACTTTAGCCCGGACCATTGCCTGATGCCAGACTTCTACCAGACCACTGCCCGATGTCATACTTCCACCAGACCACTGCCCGATGTTGAACTTCCATCAGGACCACCCTCGACTCTAGACTTTCACCGAACCACCAGCCGACATCAGAGTACTGCTTGACTCCATTGGACCACCGCCCAATGCCATCAGACCCTCGCCCGATGTTGGAGTTTTGCCAAACCACGGCTAGACCACTGACTAAGGCCTGAACTTTTGCCAGACCATCGACAGAAATCAGAGTTCCTCCAAACTACCGAATAACACATGGACTTCCATCGGACCACTGCCTTATGACTATGGTCTTTCTAACTCATGTCTCCTACCGACTATAGTCCTTCTAACCTCCATCGCATACTACGGTCCTTTTGACCTCCATCGCGAGATAACAATCTTTCTTAACCCTATCTTCTATCGACTATAGTTCTTTCGACCCCCATCATCTACTAAGGTCCTTCCAACCTCCATCACCAGGCAATGGTCTTTTTGACCCTTGTCTACTGCTAACAATCGTGATTCTGACCTTTATCGCCTACTACAGTCCTTTTGACCTCTATCGCCAGATAATGATCTTTTCGACCCCTATCTCCTGCTAACTATGATCCTTCCGACCTCCGTAGCCTACTATGATCCTTCTGACCTCCATTGTCAGATAATGATCTTTTTGACCCTATCTCCTGCCGACTACGGTCCTTCTAACCTCCATCACATACTACGGTTCTTCCAACCTCCATCGCAAGACAACGATCTTTTTGACCCCTGTCTACTACCGACTGTGATCCTTCCAAACTTCTTCATGTACTACAATCCTTCCAACCTCCATCTCCAAACAACGATCTTTCTTACCACTGTCTCCCGCTGACTACGGTCCTTTCTAGGGGAGAAGAATTGCATTTAAAAAATCACAAATCCTCACATAATATTTTCTCTGAGATAAGAATTGCAAAAAATAAATCTTCACAGAAATTTTCCTCTTATTTTTCTGCTTTTACTTTTCTTTGTCAAGGTCAATGTAATATATTATTTTGGGAAATATATTATAATAATTCATCAAAGTGCATTGGAGATGAAAAGGGAATCTTAATAAAAGTTTGGCTAAATTCAGGCATGTTTGTATGATTGTATCTTGATGATGTAGCACACAGGTTCCTAGGAGTATTTCGGCCACATATAAGACCTCTAGCCCTATCTTTTTATACCGAAATTCTATTAGGAATTTTCTAATTTAGTAATTAGAAATATCATTTTATTTTGACTTTGCTAGACCTGATATAGTATAGTATTATTAATACATGTACTAGACAAAAGGAAAAGGGATAATATACAATTACTTGTATTTTGTTCTGTTGACGAATATTTTTGTATTGACCTGATCCAGATCAAGTCAATTCAAGCTTGAGTACGCTTGATCGTGCTCTATCAACTCAATTAAATGTTGTCAAAGCAAAATCATCCCAAATTAAACCACGATTTAATTTGATTAAATTAAATTTAATTAAATTAAAATCAATTCAATTCAAATTGAACCCAATCGAGCCTCATCGAGCCCAATTTGATGCAATTCAAGGTAATTTGGCGTCGATTCAAGTTTAATTTCACAAAATTAATTTGATTAGACCCAATCGGACCCAAACTGCCTCAAATTGGTTTGAGTCGAGTCTGATTCGGGCTCAATTTCAACCCTAGTTGTCAAATTCATGTTCTTTTGACTTCCCAAATCAGGAAATCAAGTGAAAGGCTCAGATTTCATTTGAAATCCCATTCAATTTCATCTTAATATCCCTCATTTTGCATGTGAGATGCCTGATTGGGCATTTTGGGTGGTGGACTGCTGCTCGTGCTCTCCAAGAGCATGCAAGGGAGAAGGGGGGAGGCTCCGCCATGTGTGGTTCATCAATCCTAGGCGAAGTGAAAGAGGGAGAGAGAGGGAGGAGTCAGAGCTCCTTCTGCATGTCGTCTGTCCCAGCAGTCCCAGGTAGAGCAGATAGGAAGAGAGTCATTCGGCTCTTGCAGCTCCCGCACCCATCCAAGTGAGAAGAAGAGGAGACGAGCCTCTTGTGTGCTCCCTTGCTGTTCTTTTCTTCTTTCTTGGACCAAAAGAGGGAAATCCTCTATGTTTTCCTCTATTTCTCCAAGTAGAAGAGCATAAGCTTGCTCTTTTCCTCTTCTCAAGCTAAAAGGAGAGTGTTGGAGGATAGTAGAGATACTTGGAGGCTGTTTACTTGATATAGAGACTTCTTCTCCCTTTTACTTCATCTCTGACGACCTCTTGATGGTAAAATCAGCATCCATCAGCCTTCAAACATCAAAGACAGCAGTCTGGAACATCTTTGACAACAGATATGTCTTCCAAAAAAGCTTGGACAGTAGCTATGAAGGATCTAGGAGCCTTGAAATATTAAGGACAGCAATTTAAAGCACTTTGGACAGCAAATTCTTCCTCCGGAATAGCTTGGACAGCAACTACACAACATTTGAAGGCTTTCAAACAATGAAAACTGCTATTTGGAGCATTATTGGATAGTAAATTCACCCTCCATAGCACTTTGGATAGCAAATTTGTATCCGGAGCGGCTTGGATAGCAGCGATGACGTTCGGAGAGTCTAGGACAGTGGTTTCCTTCTTCTAAATAGCTTGGACAATAATTTGGAGCGCTTGGACAGCACGAGTGAGGTAAAATCCTAAAATTTAAGAAAATCCCTAAGGGCCCCCCTAGCCTTTAAAGTGTGGTTGACGCCCCCAAGCCCTAAGTCATTTAGAAACTTAATTGTTTCTTCATCAAAACCATTCATTTGTTATCCTCCCCGCAAAACAACAGAAATCTAGTGATTTTCATTTGTTTTCTTTCTTGGGAGAGCCAAAGGGGTATGCTGATACGCATAGAGGCGTTGGATACTCCAAATGCATGAAATAGCATCATGTTTCTTTCCAACACCTTCACCTATAATTAAAACCTAACTTAGGTGGCTTTATTCGATGCCAAATTGAATGTCGAGGTGTAGAATTCTACTCTAAATGTGGTATAAGTTGTTTGACCTCTAAATTTGTACGTTATGACAAAATAAAGGCATGTATATAGAAGGTTTGTATTTCCATGCTACTTGTGATCTTCTCCAAGTTTATTAGATGTTAAAATGTGTGTTTCAATTATTTTATAAAGTCATGGGGTCTTTCATGAATATTTATGGTTTATGCTTTAAATCCCATAATGAATTGATTAATTGAAACCATCTTTGAAGTTTCTCCAAATTTGGAGAGCCAAAGTAAGTAAATTTTCAAATCAAATGCACACTTTCAAAAGTTTTCCTTATATCATAGCAATTTGATTTTTAGGATCTATCCATGAGAATTCAAGTGGTGATTTACTTACATGCCTTTAGGTTTCCTTTGATAAGGCCAAAATTTATCTTCCAAACCTCCTACAAATCATAGGTGTGAGTTTTCCCCTCCAAATGAATCTAAAACATTCATAGAAAATTAGGGAGCTCTCTTTCAAAAATGTGTCTATCTCCCATGTATGATACTTGGAGCCTTACCAAGGTTTCAAATTTTATATGCATGAATCATGGATCTTAGAAAAAAACTCTAAGCTACCCATCTCTTATATTGAGACAAAAAAATCAACGAACATATACACCTCCATGTGTGACATTTTGGAGCCTCTCCAATCTCTAAATTATTCTATCAGGTGAATCTTCAAGACCTTAGGGCAAAATCCTAAGTCTAAATCTTTATTTGTTAAGACATAAAATTAAGAAATAAACAATCCCCTTTCATGTATAATGCCTGGAGCATTCTCAAATCTCCAAGTGTTAGAGTGCATGAATCATTTGAAATTTGGAACCAACTCCTTATTGTTGGAACATAAAACCAACACATATCCTCTCATGTATGATAATTTGGAGCCTCCAAAGACTCCAACTAAAATCATTACATGGTTGTTGGACCATAGAAACAAATTCTAAGTCATCCACCTCTTGCTTGTTGAGACAAAATCAACAAACAATTATCTTCCCCATTCATGCATGACCTTTGAAGCTTCTTCAAGGCTTCAAATACTTCATTGCTTGATTCGTAGCCTATCTTAGTAGCTATCACCCATCTTCATCATGTATTGCATTATGGAATTCTCTAAATCTTAAATACATCATTTCTTAAGTTCTTGAACTTAGAAGCAAACTCTAAGTTTCTCACATCCCATTTGTTGGGGAAAGAAACCAACATAAGATGTTTCCCTTATTTTCCTAGACTTAAATTAGGCAAATCACATTCCTTATGGGACTCCAAATGTCTAAAGAATTTTCCCCAAGTTGCAACCTTTAAGTTGCACCTTCTCTCATTCTTCTACCAACCGAAAAGTGTAGAAAATCTCTCCATTCACTTAGCCTAAATTAAGCGATCGTGTGTCCCTTTCTTTGAAATCAAATACTCAAATAAATTCCTCCAACTTGCAGCCCATAAGTTACACTTCATTTCTGTCACAACCCGGCCAGGACGGATTCTATCATGTTGCGTTGCGACGGCGAACCCCAGAATCTAGTTTTGGAATTGCTTTTCAGATTTTCTTTCAATATGCGTTGAAATATAGAACTATAGAGCCACTAAAAACTTTCAAATATAGATAAACTCATCCACAAAGTATTTATTTCCATTCATCAAAAAAATCATATACACTATAGTACATTGCTTCAGACAGAAGGTATAGAATAGAAAAGTAACTAGCCATGACTGTATAAAAATCAAAATGACAAAAATACCTATAACTTCAAATCAATTTATGTTCGGCTAGTCCACAACTTCCTTGCCTTTCCCAGATCCTGAAAACCACAAATAAAACCACAGTGAGCTAATAACTTAGTAAGATCACACTAGCCGATCTAAATTTCCAAACACTCTCATTTCAAGATGCTTTATAGAAGATTTAAAAATAATTATTTGCATATCAAATAAATCACTGAACAGAAAACTATAGAACCTCATTCACTGATTCAGACAGTCATACATAATTCAAATATTCGTGTAGAAATCAGATAATCAGACATAATTTAGATATTCGTACATAACAAACAATCATATGAAATCAAATAATAGATAAAGAAGAACTTAATAAAAATTTATATTATAGAATCGTACAAATCATATTTCAGATCAGATTTCAAATCACATTTCCCTGGCCCGGATATAATCTCAAAGGATTCCGGCCCCTTATGCCTCCCTTCCCTGACACATACAAAATCTCAAAGGATTTTGCCCCCTTATGCCTCCCTTTCATGACCCAGACATAATCTCAAAGGATTTTGGCCCCTTATGCCTCTTTTTTGTGCTTACAGTACCATAACATATCAAATATACATAATTATTAGATTGGATTTCATTTTCATATTCCCAGACCCAGATAGAATCTCAAAGGATTCTGACCCCTTATAACTCCCAACAGATATCATTCAAAACAAATTTACACATAAAACATCACATCTTAACAAATATGGAGAAATTGAGCACATATCAAAATTTCACCTTTTCGTATAGCGACAAACAACATAAAATCCAATGAATAAAAAATGCACGATTTCAAAAAATTACCAAATTATCAGAGATCATATAAAACAACATTTCAAAGATTTTATTGTGCTCAAGCAACTTTTTTCAACATCTCGATAATTTTCTATTTGATAAAAACCCCACAAATTTCAAAATACATGGTGAAAAATTTCCAGAAAATATTCAAAATATACAAATTCATAATCTCTACAACATACCAAAAGATACGCGGTAAAAGTTTTATCAGTGCAAAGTTATACCCATTTTTTGCTAACATAAATAAAACTTTAATCAGAATATTCGTCAAAAACTTACATTTCTGAAAATTGAGACAGGCATAATGTGCCTTACCTCGAGTAGATAAACTGAGCCGACGGACAAAAATGAACTGAAGTCATCCAAAATGTGAATTTATTCCTCTTTCCGTTCTCTTTCTCTCTCTAAAATGAGTCAAACAGTGCTTAAAAAGATATTTGTGATCGTACTGACGATATTTAACGTTCATACCAGGATGATCGACTTTGGACTACCTTCAGACCACATTCGTACAGATGATATTTTTCGTTCGTATCAAAACGATCAGCTTTGGACTGCCTTCAGACCACATTCGTACAGATGATAATTATTTTTTGTCCTGGGACGATCGGCTCTGTTTTGAGCTCGTTCTAATCGTCTGGTTGATTTGTACAGACAAACGCTACAGAAATTCAAAAACAACTTCAAACTTAAGGGTTTCACAATCTATCCACCTTAAGAAATATCATCCTCGACATTCCCAAAGCAGACTGAGTCAGAATGGACCTGGATATAATTGTTTCATATCAGATTCTTTCTCCCAAGTAGCCTCTCTGGTTGTTCTGAACTTCCATTGTACCTTAACCATAGGGATTTGTTTACTTCTCAGCTTTCTCACATCATAAGCCAAAATCTTTTTAGGCTCTTCTCTGTACATTAGATTTGCCTAAACCTCAACATCGTTAGCAGAAAATCTCTTTTCAAAATTAGATATCTACTTTCTCAAAGATGACACGTGAAACACATTGTGTACATCAGACATCTGATCAGGTGATAATAACCTGTAAGCAGAATTACTAATTCCAAAAATGATTTCAAAAGGTTTGACATACCTTGGACTGAGCTTACTTACTCTTCCAAATCTGCTAACAACTTACATAGGATTGACCTTGACATATACAAAATCACAAACCTGAAATTCAACCAGTCTATGGTTCTAATTGTAATACTTATTCTGTCTATCTTATGCAAATTTTAACCTTTCATTAATCATATTAATTTTCATCATAATATCATCCACAAAAGCTGAACTCATCAATTGTCTATCTCCCACCTCTGTCAAAGTCAAAGGAGTTCAACACTTTCTGTCATACAGAGCTTCGTAAGGTGTCATGCCTATATTGGACTGATAACTATTGTTATAGGCAAACTCCATTAAA
The DNA here is from genome assembly GCA_016618105.1 of Dendrobium huoshanense. Classification (NCBI taxonomy): domain Eukaryota; kingdom Viridiplantae; phylum Streptophyta; class Magnoliopsida; order Asparagales; family Orchidaceae; genus Dendrobium; species Dendrobium huoshanense. Next base: position 50,863,852 of record CM028353.1, on the reverse strand, counting down.
GGGGTATGATCTTTCCAACTACCTCCAAAATCCAAAATACATAATCTCAAAAGATCTTCCAGTATCTAAATAGTTCTTTCAGACTGTCCATCAGTCTGGGAATGAAAAGCCATACTGAAATGCAACTTCATACATAATCCTTGTTGAATACCTCTCAATAGCCTGGAGGTAAACCCGCAATCCTGATCAGACACAATCACTTTCGATACACCGTGTAATCTGATAATATCTTTAACATAGATTTGTGTTAACGTGTCCACCTGATTTATCTGTCTAATAGGAAGAAAATGTGTAGATTTTATCAGTCGATCAACAACAACCCAAATAACATCATGTCTTTTCCTTGATCTGTGAAAACCCATAGGAAAATCCATTGTTACCTCTCCACATTTCCACTTAGGAATAGGCAATGACTGTATAAGTCCTCCCGGTCGCTGATTTTCTGCCTTCACTAGCTGACATGCTTCACATTTTGAAACAAACTCCGCTGTCCTTTTTCAATATAGGCCATCAAAACATACTTCATATCTCCATGCATCTTATTACTTCCTGGATGAATGGTGTAACCTGAATGATGAGCCTCATGTAGAATCTCATTTCTCAAATCTTCAGAAATAGGAACCCAAAGTTTATCCTTACATAAAACAAAACCAGAATAAAAAATGCGTAGTTCAGGTTTCTTACGAATTTGATTTGATCAATCAACCTTGAATATCCAGCATCTAACTTTTGAGCTACATGAATCTTTTCTTTCAAAGAGGGCTGCAGAATCATTTGAGTCACATTTCCAGAATCCCAATCAGAAGAAGAAATCACCTCTAATCATAATCTTTCCATGTCTCATTTCAAATACTCATCAGAGGTAAGTTGCATACATGATAATCCAGAAGACTTCCTGCCCAAAGCATCCCCCACTATATTAGCTTACCAGGCTGATATTGAATAATCAGATCATAGTCCTTGATCAATTCAAGCCATCTCCTTTGCCTCAAATTTAAATCCTTCTGAGTGAATATGTACTTCAAACTTTGACGATCCATGAAAATCACATACCTGACGCCATATAGATAATGATGTCAAATCTTCAAAGCAAATATAATAGCAACCAATTCTAAATCATACTTCGGATAAATCCTTTCATGTGATTTCAACTGTCTCAAAGCGTAAGCTATTACTCGACCATGCTGCATCAAAACACATCCCAAACCTTTCAGTGAAGCATCACTGGATACTTGAAATCCTTCTGTATTAGAGGGAAGTGCCAAAACTGGAGCAGAAGTCAAACAATCCTTCAACCTCTAAAAGCTAGCTTCATACTCCAGTGTCCAAACAAAAGCTATTAACTTCTGAGTCAGTCTCGTTAGAGGTGAAGAAATCTGAGAAAATCCCTTCACAAATTTCCTATAATATCCAGCCATACCCAAGAAACTACGTATCTCAAATACCTTAGTAGGTCTTGGCCAATTTGTAATTGCTCGAACTTTTTGGGGATCAACAGAAATACCATTACCGCTTACCATATGACCCAGAAAAGAAATGTCCTCAGCCAGAACTCACACTTAGAGAATTTTGCATACAATTGATGTTGTCTCAGAGTCTCCAACACACTTCTCAAATGTCTGACATGATCTTCCTCAGAAGCATAATATACCAGAATATCGTCTATGAAAATGATCACAAACTGATCCAGATAGTCTTTGAACATTATGTTCATCAGGTCTATAAAAATAGTTGGTGCATTAGTTACCCCAAATGGTATGACCAAAAACTCATAGTGTCCATACCGAGTATTGAAAGCTATTTTCATCACATCAGCTTCTCTTACCTTCACTTGATAGTAACCAGATCGTAGGTCAATATTTGAGAATACAGAAGATCCAGCAAGCTGATCAAATAAATCATCAATCCATGGTAATAAATGCCTATTCTTGATGGTAACTTTATTCAAATCTCTATAGTCAACACACATATGCATCATACCATTTTTTTTCTTTAGAAACAGAATGTGTGCTCCCCAAGGAGAAACACTCGGACGAACAAATCATCTATCAACTAACTCCTGGAGCTGGACTTTCAACTCTGCAAGCTCCTTGAGTGCCATTCTATATGGAGCTTTAGATATCAGGGTTGTACTCAAAAATACATTAATACATAACTCCATATCTTTATTTGGAGGTAAACTGACTAGCTCCTTAAGAAATACATCAAAAAAGTCTCGTACTATCGGGATATCAGAAATAGAACCTATATTTATATTCATATCTAACACTAAGGCTAGAAATATCACATAACCCTTATTCCACAATATATGTGCTTCCATCATGGAGATTTGGCAGAACAAAACACCTCTTACTCCTTGGAATACACAACTTTCACTGCTTATAAATAATGTAACTTGTTTCTTCTAACAATCAATCTGAGCCCCATACAGACTTAACCAATTCATATCCAAAATAATATTATACAAAGAAATGGGCAATAAAATCAAACAAGATTTCCACTTCTTACCAAAAACTTCAATTTCATATAAATAAAAGTTTCTGGCTTTCATATTATCTCCACCCGACAAAATGACATAAAGAGAAACAGGTAATGTCACTGAAGCAAATTGCAATGAATCAAAGCACCATTCAGAAATAAATGAATGACTAGCTAAAAAATCAAACAAAATATGACATGGATGCTCAGAAATATAAACCATACTTATCACAACATCTGAAGCATCTTGAGTTTCCTACTGATTCAAACTGTACACATGTGGCTGAACTGGAACTGGAGCTACAAAACGACTATACTCTTTCTGTTTATCAATGGGCAGTCTCCTTTCCATATAACCCAAACCACCAACTCTATCAGATGATTCTTCATAAATAGTATGGGGAGGAACTATCCTCGGCCTTCCTGCTGGCCTGACAAAGCTCTCTAATCTAGACTCAGACCGTCGATCAAATCTAGCTTGCGGACATTCTACTATCTAATGTCCTATTTGACCACATCCGAAACATTGTCCAGCCATTCTATAACATTGGCCAAGGTGTTGTCGGCCATAATTCTGGCACATAGGTGCCCCGTTGACTGAACCAGAATTGGCTATACTACCACTACCAGAAGCTGCTACATACACTGACTTTCCACTTCTCTTAGAGTTTCCAGATATAATTCCATTCTTTTTTTTTTCAGAAAAACTACTACCAAATGACTCCCCATTCAACCTTTTCCTACTAGCAGTCCACCACTACTGAGTAGCCATCAGATCATTCTCTATCAGTAGGGCTCTTTTCATAAGTTCAAAGAAATTAGAAATGTGAAATGGCACCAGAGGTTGCCTCAGACTATCTCGTAGTCCTCTTAGAAATCTGTAACACTTCTCCGCAGGTGTACTAAGTAATTGTTGAGCATATCTTGCCAAAGCAGTAAACTCAACCTCGTACTATATAACTATCTTATTACCCTAAATCAACATAAAAAAAATCTTGCATTTATTTCCTTACAGAAGGGGGTACAAACCAAGCTCTAAACACTTCAGAAAATTCTTTCCAAGAAATCAAAGAGTTTAACTTACCCTAAAATTTCTCCTCATGCTAGCCCATCCACCAGCGCTTTGCCTCATCATCCAATAAAAATATTGCTAACGGTACCTTTCTATCAGGAGGACATTACATACCATCAAATATCTTTTCTAGCCTCCTCAATCAATCCTTTGCTGCTCTGGGCTCAACAGCGCCCTCAAATCTTGGAGGCTTCAATCTCAGAAACAGTTGTAGATGTCTATCTACATCTTCAGATCTAATAATATAAACCTTATTTTGTGTCTCTGTTGACCTCATTATTGTATGAGGTTACTAGAGACCAACCTAGACCCCATATCAATCATGACCCTATATTAATTTAATCTCCAAACCAATCTAGACCTTAAGATCTATTCTAGGTCCTAGGATCCTTCTAGACTTCAGACCTTAGGATCTACTCTAGATCCTAAGACTTCTAGATTCCAGACTCTAGGATTTTCTTAGACTCTAGGATCCTTCTAGATTCTTGACTTCAGGATCTATTCAGACCCTAGAACCCTTCTAAAGTCTAGCCCGTAGAGTTCTTCTAGATTCTAGGACCAGTTTGGATTCAAATCAATTCAAACTCATGTTCAACCCTGATTTCAAATCAACCTAGATTTCAAACCTATTCAAGTTTCAAACATGTCTAGACTCCTAGGCAACTCGATCTCTAATTCAAATTTTGATCCATCCTTCTATCAAACTTTAATCTTATCTTATCTTTTAAGATTATCCCAAATGATCATAAATGATTTAAATAACCCAAGTTCAAGCATTCAAACTCAAAATCCAGATCAAATCCAAAAATCTAAACCAAAATCTTAAGTCCAAAAGGCCTTTTCTAGGGATTTTTCAAACACTTCAAAACTCAGTCAAAAGACCTCTAATTCAGAGTCTATCACTTATAAGTGATAATACATGTCTATGTAGATAACCCTCCAAATGTGAAACCATTATGAGGTCTCTAACCCAAAAACTAAATCAAATTCCAAAGGCTGTAAAACCTTCAAATATTTATAGCCTATGCCACTGAACCTGTCACCCAGTGGATTTTGACCTTGGAGCTTTCTTCAAACTCTCCAATCACTTCTAGACATTTAATCCTAACATGTTGATCAATAAAATATTTTTTTGGACTCATTTCAACCCCCAATGGACCTGAGGTCAAAATGACCAAAATACCCCTTAGGGGTGTGAATAGTCATTTTGGATCAAATGAGCTCCAAATAAAATGGAATCACTTCCAGGAAGTTTCAAATATCAAACAAAACTTGTTAGACCCAACCTTAGACCTTAGGTCAACCTAGTTGACCAAGTCAACATAATTTGACCAAATAGGCTCTTAAGGATTCAAATAGTCATTTTGACTGAATTAACCCTTTAGACCTTGGGACCACCTCCAACAAACTCAAAATATCAAATCAAACTTGTTAAGCCCAAATTTGGGTCCTAGGCCAACCTGGTTGACCAAGTCAACCTAGGTTGACCTAAATATCCTTTAATGTTTAAATAGGTTATTTTAATCCATTTGACATTTCAAACCTCTTTCAAGCCTTTAACCCAATCCTATATGATGGCTTAAGTACATATAAGATCAATATGAGCCAATTCATGGTTAGTTGGACCAAGTCAACTTACATTGACTTGGTCAAACCTCTCTTGATGCATGTGTATGTATTTAAATCATAAAACTTGAACATTCAACCTTCTTCAAATCATCTCCATCAGTTTAAACACCCTCCCAAGCCATGTCATCAGTCAATTTGATTGGTTGACTAGTCAACTCAGTCAACAAATGGCTTATTTGGCTCCAAATGGCCAAATCTCTTGGCTTGAGTTAATCCAACCCATTTAAACCCCCTCCAACCTACCATAACAGAATTCAACACTCTACCCCTTGCCACATCACCAGTCCAAGTGGCATTGGACCAGTCAAACAGTCAAATCAAGGGTTAAGAAGGGTCAAACTTGGTCAAACCCCCTCTTATACCTAATATATACTAATCTAAATCACTCCAGCTATTTCATCATTCTCTAGAACCTTCTTAGGACCTATCACATCCCTTGGATCTTGATCAAATGGCTCCTACTCATCCCACATGATTGCTAGGCGACAAAACAAGCTTTTCACATGGCTTGTGTATTTAGTCCTTTGATTATCCTGCTCCCAACAGGTGGCCCGATCCTAGCAACTTCCTAAGTCAATCTTAGCATTCCAAAACAGGTGGGATCACTTGAATAGGGTAAAACTCAAGAGAGTCCTCATTTTAATCCTAGCTCTCTCTCCCTCTCTCTCTCTCTCTCTCTATCCCTCTCTCTCTCTCTATCCCAGTCGCTCTAGACCCGACTAAAAACCATCTCAAACTCCTAGGCCTTTCTTTGATCATTTCCATCTCAAACTCCCAGGCCTTTCTTTGATCATTTCCATCTCAATCCCATCGGTCAAAGTCTGCCGGCAAACAGATTCCGACGAACCAAGCACAAGATCTGTCCCAAGCTTGAAGCTCCTGATCTAAGGTGTTTCAGGCTAGGGTTTCTTCATCAAATATATACGTGGAAAATCTATAAATTCAGAGAATCAAAGAACTTCCGAATCCACCATGTGGATTGAGGTAAAAGCTCAACCCTAGCTTAGGACACCTAGGTCTAATTAACTTTTTTAAGTGATTATTTAATATTTTTAATACTTCCCCATTAAATTTATTCAAGATATTAATTTAAGTTTAAAATTTCAAGAAAAATAGTTAAGCCAATTAAGAGAATGAGCCATTTCTTTGGCTAGGACCTAGGTTCGTAACGTGTATATGCTACACATTTTCTGGACCGTTGATCGCGCGATCAATGGTCCCGATCAAGCCTCTTCGCCACTTTGATCATCTGGCCGCTTGATCTCGTGATTATCTTTTTTTCCGAGGCAATCCCCGCTGTTGAACCAGAACCGCGGGATCTCAATCCAGCCGTCTGATCTCTCATAATCGAGATCAAAAGGCGGGATTTGATTTCCGCCGTTTGATGGAATAAACGCGGATCCAACGGCCGTGAATCCACATCTACGTGGATTAATGAATGCGGTCTATGGCTAATGCATGGCTGACCACTGTAGTTTGGATTAGCCAATTAGAGCATGCCGCATGTCCAGTGACGCCGCTAGTATTTAAAATTTTATTTAAATTAATTTAAAAATAGTTTAAAATATAGTTTTTTTAAATTCAAATAAAAATTAAATAAAAATAAAAAAAATTCACATTTTATATTAAAATATTCAGAAAATTAAATACTTTAATTTAAATATAAAATTATTTTAAAATCTTAAATATATTTTAGATAATTTCAAAACCACTTAATTTTAAATATTTAAATAATATTAAATAAATTAATTTTTTCAAATTTTAAAATTTTATATATTAAAAAATTTTATATCATTAAAACTATATTTTCAAATGATTAAATTTGAAATTAAGTTTAATTTAAGCTATATCTTGAATATTTTAATTTCTTTTATATATATTAGTTATTTATTTAAATGTTAATTAATACTTAATTAAAATTAAACTTAAATGATTTTGAGAAATTCAAACAAAATTATTTATATAATTTAAGATTTTTAGATAATTAGTAAAACTTAATTTAAATTTGATTTTAAAATTAATTTTAAATTATTGTGAATACATTAATTGATTTCAAACCTTAAAATGATTCTAAACAAATTAAAATTAACTCATAAAAATTCAAATAATATATCAAACTTTTTAGAAAATTAAGATTTTTAATTTAAAACTATTTTCAAAATCTAAAACTTAATTTATTTTAATTAATTGGAATAATTTCATTATCTTAATATTTAATTAAATATTAAATTAATTATTTAAAAATTTAAAAAATATATTTTTAAATAAATCACTTTAAAAACCAGAGGATCTCTCATTGATATTTTAAAATAACTTTGATAATTTTTTTAATTATCTTATTTTAATATATATATATATATATATATATATATATATATATATATATATATATATATATATATATATATATATATATATATATATATATATATATATATATATACATATATTTATTTATTTTAAAACCTATTTTAAAACTATATGAATTTAAATCCTTACCTTTGAGAGATTCATTGATATTTTAAACCTAGGTTAAGCATACTTGAATTGAATAAATGGGGATTTTATTAGTGAATAATCATGAATTGATTATTCACTAATCTCACTATTATTTATTTGCATGCTTAGGGTTCACACACCACATAGTCTAAGGCTCTCTTAGATTTATGAATTGATTGTGGTTATGCATGTTTATGTATATGTTACGTTCAAGGGTTAGAATTACATTGATTGCAAACCTGCAATCTAGTGTCATTAAGGACATGTTTAAAAAACTTAGAAGATTTTTAGAAATTAGGATACACATCCTCTTGACTTGAAACTTTGAACATTCAAACATAGTGACATTTTCATCCCTTAGAAACATTTTCTCTGATTTTAGGATTAATTAAAATATTTAATTAATTAATTCAATAATTAAGCCTCTAAACCTTCCATAAAATATAATAAATTCATTTTAAATCTAAAAATTATAAATAACACATTTAACTAACTAGAATCAAACTCTTAATCAATGAAAATTAGAACTAACTTAATTTGACAGCAAACCTGTACCTAATTTAATTTTAATTGAAAACTAATATTTAATTAATTTAATTAATAATAATTAAAAATTCCAAAAAAAATTCTCAAACACTTGAGAATCTCTCCTTAGGTCATTCCTGACCTTTGTAGTTGATTTCAAGGAGTTGGGATTTCATTTGGACTCAAATCAAGAAAACCTTTCTAATTAAGCAATTTCAAAAATTCAACAAATACTCAAAACGTCAAAAATTCATAATTAATTCAAGAAAAAATCTAAATCAGACAAACTCAATTGCATTCAACTCATAATAATGTCTAATATTTATTAAAAATATTAAAATTTTAGAAAACTATTAAATTTGAAAACGTCAACAAATCAATTAAACTTAAGTCAAAATTAAGTCAAAACTTCAAACCTTCGTAACTAAATATAGAAAAATCCAAGTCCAGTAAACTTAGTGTCTAACAACTCATCTTAAGGTATAATATTTTAATAAAATACAAACTTTCTAGAATTTAATCTTAATTAAGAAATCAATTTTTGAACCCTTAATTAAATGATTAAAATAATCCAAAAAATTCATAAAACTTAAAAATCACCTTAAAACTCCAGAAATCTTTAATCGATCTTTAAAACTAGCAATCAACCAATTTTAATTAAAATTCATTAACTTTCAAACCTTAATTAACTTAAGTCACTTAATCATACCGGGTACCACTAGGTAACCCAGGTCTACGAGACTATTAGCTTAGCCCTAAGGAAGGTGAAATAAACTTCATGGCCTCAGTGAGAAATAAAGATGGTATCCAATAAATAATTAAAATTTAATCTTAAATTTAATCTTAAGTCATTAAGATTTAAACTTTAATTAAATTTCCCTTAAGCATTTTAACCAATCAAACTTCAAACAACTTTAACAAATTGTTCTCCATAGGACATATCCAAACCACACAGCCTACCTCACACACTTTAGATGGTTTGCTAGGATGGACAACTCTAATTTTAGGCTAGGCTGGTGTTTACTTTTTCGCTGTGTGCCGGGTTTTTGAGTTTTCATTACATGCTGTTTGCTAGCTTAGAATTGATGTGTTTGTTTACTTAATTTTCTACACTCTGTGTTGTGAGTAGTTGAGTAATTTAAATTTCAAATATTAACTTCTTGAGATTGGATATAACTGCTTGGGAATATATATAATTGCTGATTATTAGGATAACCCTACAGGATCGAGTCTAGAATTATTTTCTTTTAAAATGTAATTTGATTGTAATATGGTTATAATTATTTGAAGTAATTTGAGTTTGGGATATTAATATCCAACTTGAATTCCAAAGATGAGAAGACATCTCTAAAGGGGAGAGTCTTCTTCCATTTGGAAGATCAAGTTAGGATACTCTTCAAATATCCAAAGAGAAAAGATAACACCCCGTTCAAGGGAGAGTTTCTTTTCATTTTGATATCCAAAACTGACGAATCAAGATGCTCGTGAGAAGACAAAGAAATGGATAATGAGAAGAATCCCAAATTTTAAAGTCACTTGAGTCTTAGGATTAGAAATCCGGGTTATTATAAGTGGTGCCCGGTCACTTTACTTTTCTGCAAATTCTGGGATATAATAATAAGTGACACTTGCCATATGAACATTCAATTTGAGCATTTAATTTGATTGATTTATTTAATTGATTGCGTAGTAGAATTACCTGTTTTTAAAGTCTTTTTACTTGCATGTTGTATTTGATTTAGCCTTGAATCCGATTATATGCTCTTAAGGACTTGCTAAAATTTTTCTACTTAAATCAAATTAAAACATTTAAGCTCACATAGAAACTCTAACATTCTAAGAAGTAAGTCCGGGACCGTCGGGAGTTCTCATGCATAATTGTTACATCTTCTTATCTTTTGTTAGGCACCTCCCCGCCTGTGAGTTTTGGCAGACCACCTGGCCTGTGATGGTGCAGATCTGTCCAAGGGGAATCTGTGTATTCTTCTAGGATAAAATCTTATTTTAAGCCTGTTTAAAAAAAAATCTTCATTTTAAATTCAAGCATTTAATCGAGTCGACTAGCATGCATTGCATTAGTAACAAATTAAATCGAGTCTAAAATTTTAATTGTATCTATTTAGATATTAAATACCCAACATATGTCAAAGGGGCTAATTATGATCTGCTCTAGATGTCTGCCCCAACTCCTCAAACTTAATCTATTTAACGTCCCTACCCATTCTTATATTAATTGACTGGACACATGATTTTAAAGCGCCTAGGTGGTTTAGCTGTCTCCCCAATTCAGGGCGGGATAAGTCCAGATTTGCACTGCATTAGTTAGGTTCGGGTCACTTTTTAGTATCCAATTTAGACTTAGGTTTTGAGGTAAGCTCGGGCTATAGGACCTCAACCTCTGGGAATTGAATCCCAACATTCTAATAAAATTGATCATTTAAACTTAAAATCTCTTTCAATCAAATTTAAGCCCAACACTTAGGATAGGTTGAGGTGTTTCTGAAGTAATTCAAAATCTCAAAACACCTCCTACACTTTTTCCTTTGACTCTAGAAATAAGTCTTCAATTTTGATCCAATCCCATTTGAAAATTCCAACCCTCCTCCTTTGACATCAAGCTTTGAAATTCTTAAATAAAATTTGTACCGCTATTTCAATCGAGAGTATTCATAGGAAACTTTAGTTTCCTACGATGTAATTAACTACGAGGGCTTGCGCTCGTTGGAGATTTAGAAACCCATACCAAGTTTTCAAAATTAAGTTTTCAAAACCTTTAATTAATTATCTTTGGGAAGTTAAATTTAACGATCCTTATCATCTTATCTAAATAATTGATAATAGGTGATATCCTCTTTCCTTGGAAAGATATATCATTATATTTTCATGATTTTGATTATTGAATTAATGATCCTTAATCTAGATTATTATTGTCAAACACTTGAGTAAACTTCATTTTGATCCTTCGAGATCATATATAGTTCATTCCTGAGTTCGACTACGATAATCAAGATAAATTTAAAATTTTGAAATATGAACCCATTAGGGAATGACATATTCGCCTCCCGAGGTGATATGTTATTCATAATGAAGTGTTCGATTTCAAAACTAAATTCCAAAAATTCAATTCTCCCAAAGATAATTAATACTTTTTCAAAACTAACATTTTTTTAATCAAATAGTCTCGCTCATCATTTGAGCTATCAATATAGCAAACTAGGAAACTGTATATGAACCAATTATTTGAGTAGAACTATACACAAGAGCTACATGACTAGCACTCTGCCCATTAATTATATCTGGGTATGGCGGATCCATAATCACATAGAATTCACAACTGTGCACATAAAATAAAAATAATAATCACCTAGATAGACTGAAACTACCCCACTAGACTTACAGATCAATTTCTACAGCTCTGTCTTATGATCTAATTCCAAAACTATTGCTCTTATACCATTGATTGTCACAACCCAACCCGACTAGGACGGATCCTATCGTGTTGAGTTGTGATGGTGAACCCTAGAATCTAGTTTTGGAATTGCTTTTCAGATTTTCTTCTAATATGTGTTGAAATACAGAACTACATAGCCACTAAAAACTTTCAAATACAGAAAAACTCATACACAAAGTATTTCTTTCTATTCATAAAAAAAATTATATACACTACAGTACATGGCTTCAGATAAAGGGTACATAATAGAAAAGTAACTAGCCATGATTGCACAAAAATCAAAATGACAAAAATACCTATAACTTCATATCAATTTTTGTTCGACTACTCCACAACTTCTTTCCCTTTCCTAGATCCTGAAAACCACAAATAAAACCATAGTGTGCTAATAGCTCAGTAAGATTACACTAGTCGATCTAAATTTCCAGACACTCTCATTTCAAAATACTTTATAAAAGATTTAAAAATAGTTATTTTTAGATCAAATAAATCACTGAACTAAAAACTATAGAACCTCATTAACTGATTCAGACAATCATACAAAATTCAAATATTCGTACAAAAATCAGATAGAATTCAGATATTCGTAAACAACAGATAATCATACGAAATCAAATAACATATACAAAAGAATTGAATAAAAATTTATATTACAGAATTGTACAAATCATAATTCAGATCAGATTTAAAATCATATTTTCTTAACCCATATAGAATCTCAAAGAATTCCGTCCCTTTATGCCTCCCTTCCCTGACACAAACAGAATCTCAAAAGATTATGGCCTCTTATGCCTCCCTTCCCTGACATAGACAAAATCTCAAAGGAATATATCCCCTTATGCCTCCCTTTTGTGCTTACAACACCAAAACATATCAAATATACAGAATTATCACATCAGATTTCATTTTCATATTCCCAGACCTAGACAAAATCTCAAAGGATTCTGGCCCCTTATAACTCCCAACAGATATCATTCACACATAAAATATCATTTCTTAACAAATACGGAGAAATTGAGCACATATCTAAATACCTTTTCGTATAGCAACAGACAACAGAAAATCCAATGAATAAAAATGCATGATTTCAAAAAATTACCAAATTACCAGAGACCGTATAAAATAACATTTTAAAGCTTTTATTTTATTGAAGCAATATTTTTCAACATCCTGATAATTTTTTATTTGATAAAATACCCACAAATTTCAAAATACCTGGTGAAAAATTTCCAGAAAATATTCAAAATGTGCAAATTCTTAATCTCTACAACATACCAAAAGTCACGTGATAAAAGTTTTATCAATGCAAAGTTATATTCATTTTTTGCTAATAAAAACAAAACTTTAATCGGAATATTCATCAAAAACTCACATTTCTAAAAATTGAGACAGGCATAATATGCCTTACCTCGAGTAGATCAACTTTCTCAATTGAGCCGACGGACGAGAATGAACTGAAGTCGCCCAAAATGCTGATTTCTTCCTCTTTCCCTTCTCTTTCTCTCTCCACTTTCTCTCTCTCTCCAAAATGAGTCAAATAGTGCTTAAAAAGATATTTGTGATCGTACAGACAATATTTAACATTCGTACCAGGACGATCGGCTCTGGACTACCTTCAGACCACATTCGTACAGACAATATTTTTTGTTCGTACCGGGACGATCGGCTCTGGACTGCCTTCAGACCACATTCATACAGACGATAATTATTTTTCATCCTGGGAAGATCGGCTCTATTCTAAGCTCATTCTAATCATCGAGATAATTCGTATAGATGAATGCTATAGAAATTCAAAAACAACTTCAAACTTAAGGGTTTCACAATTTCTCCCTTTCTACAACTCAAAAGTTGTAGGAAACCATCTCATTCTCTTATGACTTAAAATTAGAAGAATGTACACTTCTCTTTGAATACCAAATGTTCAAAAATATTTATGAGCTTGCAACTTCTAAGTTTCATATCTCATCTTCCCATTTACCTAACATAGATTTGATAAATGATTATGTATCATTGAACATATGGTTCATTGATTTATCCTCCCATATGCAATCCAACAGTTGTGTATCCCTTCCTCTCTTTCTATAACTCAAATGTTATATGAAGATCTTCTCATACTTCTAACCTAAATTAGGAGAGTGTGTATCCTTCTTTGAATGTCAAATGTTCAAGGAACTTTCAAGAGTTTGCAACTTCTAAGTTGCATCTTCTTCTCCTCCATCCCTTCAAATCAAATTGGAGGAATGAGCCTCTTCTTTAGACACCAAACATTAAAAGAAACTTCTCCAATTTGTAATCCCTAAGTTGCACTTTGAACTAATTCTTTTCCTACAAGCGTAAATTATAGGAAACCTCTAAATTCCTCTTCATTTTCCTAGTCTCAAATTAGGTAAATGAGTATTTCTCTTTGAACATCAAATGTTCAAGAAATATTCAAAAATTTGTAACCTATAAGTTGCACTTTCTTTCCCTTTCCTATAACTCTAAATTGTAGGAGAACATCTAATCCTCTTCATGTCTTGTATCATGAATTTTCTCAAAATCCTAAATACATCATGTTATAAAACTCTTGAGCTTGAGATCAAACCATGAGCTCTTCCCTTTCATTTTCTTAGTTATATATTAGGCAAGTGAACATCTCCTTTTGAGCATCAAATGTTCAAGAGATTTCTATAAATTACAACCTCTAAGTTGCATTTCCTTGGCCATCTTCTATAATCTGAGATTATAGGAGAACATTGAAATCTTCTTATGTTCTCCTAAACCTAAATTATGAGAGTGCACCCCCCTCTCTTTGAACATCAAATGTTCAAAGAGCTTTCAAAATATTTCTAACCCAAAGTTGCATATTTCTTTGCCTTTTTTACAACTCAAAGTTTGTAGAAATCAGCTCATCCTACTAAGTCAAAGTTAGGAGAATGTATGTCTACCCTTGAACAACAAATGTTCAAGAGATATTTGTGAACTTCCAACACACATGTTGCATTTTCTCTCTTCTTCTCCATAAATCAAAATTGTAGAGATATTCATTCTTCTAGAACTGAGAGATTGTACAAAATATCTCTATTTCATCCTTCCAACCCAATTTGGAAGAGTGAATTTCTCTTTTTAAACATGTAAAAATTCAAAGAGAAATCATGGTGGCTTGTAGTCCAAATATGTATATCATCTTTCTCCTATTTACCCAACACAAGTTGGGTAGATTACCTTCTTCCTTTGAATATCCAATATTCAAAGAAACATCCATAAATTTGCAACTCACAAGTTGCACTTTATCCTCTATTTTCTACTAACCAAATTTTAAAGAAGTTCTCTTTCTATAACCTAAAAGTTGTATGAAACTCTCATTCATTTAACTCATGCTGAGTGACTTAAACCTATGACAAATCAATCTATTTATTAAATCAAAAGTATCAAGTAGTTTCATCAAAAACATAGGATTCAAAAGTCATATATCTAATCCATCCTCCCAACCCAAGTTGGAAGGGTTCAACCATCTCTTTGAACATCAAAAGGTTCAATGACATTCATGAATTTGCAACCCATAAGTTTCATATTCCCCCAACTCTCCTCCAACTTCCAAGTCATAAGAGATTTCCCCTCTCTTTAGCCACAAAAGCTAAAGGGGGGTTCTCCAACATTTAGCCCAAAGCTATATATTTTACACCTCTTTCTTAGATACAAATTCTAAGTGAAACACCCTTAGTGTGATAGGCCATACAAGCGTCACACACACACTTAGGTGTACAACCCCTTAGGTATGTTAGGATTAGGATTTTTTTCTTTTTCTGCATATGTATTTGATGTTGTGGTTTGATTTTCTATTGGATTGTATGTATTATGGGCACTTATCCTTAAGTGGATAATATAGAAATATATATGTTCTTCTTGCAATTGGTCATATCAAAAAGGGAGGAACACTGTAAGTCATAAATAATAAATTACTTGCATGACTGGTACCACTTAAACCCCCCCATCCCAAATGATGTGGCCAATAGGGTAGAAGCAGGTGCTTAGCACTTCAAGTGCTAGGCGAATTCTGGATGTGATATATTATATGAACTTTTCTAATTCTGTCTTACAGGGTTGAATCTTTTTCTTTTCAAATATGTATTTGATAGAATTAGTATGATCAGACTTGTGGGGTTTAAATTAAAAAAGAGAGGTGAACTAAAATGATGTACCTATAGAAGGTGAGGCCTAAGGTTTACTAGGAGACTAAAGCTTGAAGACCCCATAAGTGACAGTCTGTAAATAAAATTTGACTAGGTTATATAATGACAAACAACTAAGCTGATAAAACTAGTTGTAATAATTTGGACTCCATTTACATTCCTTGTGTTTGATTTATATATTCAAGCATACGTTGATTGTTTATCGGGTGTGCAATAGAAAAGCATGCTTTTTTCCTTTGTTTCTTTCTTGCTTTTCTTGTGGGTGGCTTACACTATTTGAAACGGTAGGCTCTTAGGATAAAATAAGATTTCTACCCTTTAAAATAAAAATAACTTAAAATCAATCTAGGCTCCATGATTTTCTGAATAAAAAAAGAAAAAAAATTGTATGACTCCCTTTCAATGAGATAAATTTTCCAAACGCAAAATAATCATGCATAGCCAAAAAATATGTCTCATATAGAAAACCCTCACTTAAGGACTAGATAACAAAAATTATATATTTGTGAGTCAGCATTCTGCATACCCTATATAAATAGGCAACTCGGCCTCAAAGCCAAGTTATAAGCCTTACTTCTTAAATAAAAATAACCTTTCACTCTTCATATGCCTTGAGACTAGAAAATATGATTTTAAAAGTTATTAAGTGGGTTTAGCTAGTAGTCCTTTCTAGGTAGGATAATAAATCTAGGGGTCGGGCTAGCTACGCTTCATGTGAGGCATAGTTTGTAAGTCCCTTTTGCATTCCATTAGACTTAGGTTTGAGGCTTTATCTCTTAGTAGTCCTCATCTTAGTTTTAGGATTTGAGGCAATGGTTGATTCCAATCACCATATAAGTCCTCACCTTCCGGGCAGTTCCTCCAACATATATTAATGGAATATATGCCCCAACCTTCTAATGAAAATATTAACTTAAATAAAAATTAGACTTCTAAATTGTAAAGTCCAACATAGGATAATTTGAGTACCTTTGAGTTCTTCTCAGAATCAAGTACTCATACACTTCTTTCTTTTGGCTGTCATTTCAAAATCTAATCTCAAGTTGATCCCTTCCTCCTTGAATTTTCTAAAGGCCAAAACCCTTTAAACAACACATTCATGGATTCTCAAAAATCAAATTTTAACCAATATTTAAATGGCTTCCAAAAGAAATGAAAACTACTAGTTTAATCAAAAGTATTCTCAAGCACAAAAGCTTGAGATGTAATTAACCATAAGGGCTTATCCCTATGGGATATCTATACCCCATAATAAATAAATCTCATTTGACCAAACATCTAAAGGTAGAATCTCTATTAAAATTATAAATTTTATCATTGAGTCCATAAAAAATTATATTTTTATCCTTCGGTGTAATATATCATCATTCTTATGCTATACTCGATCATAAAGTATGCAATCCATTTGAGGACAATAAAACTTTATTGCATATTGGTCTTTCGAGTTTATGATTTTGATGATAATAAATAATATTAATTAATCTTTTATTTCTTATAGTATTTATAATACATATTTGTTTGTGAGCTGACTAATACTTCAGGTACACCATACACCATTCTTTGAAGATTCAAGACTCAAGATTGTGTAGATTTAGTTATATTAAATGAGTCTATAATTTCATTTTTTGAGTCAAGTCTTGTAATGATTTATGTTAGATTGATTATCATGCACATACACAGGGGAGAGGGTTTTAAAATGAAAATTATTTTTCTCTGTAGATCATACTATACGAGTTTTAATCGTACTATATGATATGATCTGGCTCAACGTCTATCTATAAACAAGTCGTACTGTATGATGAATATCGTACTGTACGATGTGTTTCTAATTCAAAACCCTAGCTGCCAGATTAATTTAAGTTCTTAATATGAAAATTTTAACCTGATCGTATTGTATTGTATGATATTTTAAATACTTACCTAAATTAACCCCCTAATTAGTAAATCAAGGATTAATTTTTGATTACTTATCATATTGTATGACATTATTCATATCGTATGATATACCGAGGCTATTTTTGATCGTCTGAGACAGTACCGGACAATCCCTTTATTTTGAACTAATTATACTATACGAAATGGTTTGTAGAGACGAGTTTTTGTTGTCCCAGCAATCGTCCTATATGAATAAAAGGATTTTACATATCATACTGGTCGACGTTATATCATACTGGTTGACGTTATATCATACTATACAATATTATTCAAAAATATTGCCTGTTCATAATCCTTCGTACCAGGATGAAGATTATTTTAAAATATTCATACCGTATGATATTAGATCGTACTGTATGATCATGATGGTTGAATTGAGTTTTTTAGGATTTTTTTCCCTCTATTTAAGCACTCTCATAAAACTTTGTAAGAGTTTTTGGCATCCATTAAAGCAACATTTTTTTTGGAGAAAACTTGAAGAGAGATCTTGGAAGGGAGAGAGGGAGAGAGGAAAGGGTGGAGTTTGAGAGAGGGAGAAGATCCTTGGAGGGAGTTTCAAGAGAGTGTGAAGGAGATTTCACATGGTTGCTCCGGCGAGCTTGCACCTCAGTACCATCAAATTTAGGGTTCATCTTGAGGGAAGTTTTTGGAAGAAAAATATATCTTTAGTGTCAAAGGACCTGGATCCTCCACAGCACCGGGGAAAGGTGGAAGTGATTTTGTAAGGGCTTCTCAGCATAAGTGTGGGGGCTAAAGGAGAATCACTAAATGTTTAGTGTAATACTCAGAGGGTGCCTCCGGGGAGTGGACGTAGGTCATTATTTGACTGAACCACTATAAATCGGTGTGTTCTTACCTTTATTATTTTTTCACTTTATTTTTGCATTTATTTTTATTGCGATTAATTATATGGGTGAGATTAATAATTTATCTTTTTATCATGAATGTAATTATCTTTCGCATCTTGTACTTTCAATTAGTATCATAGCACTTTCAATTGGTATAAGAGCGGGGTCTCTAAAAAGTGTTTTAGAAAACCTTGAGAAAAATGATCATGACACATTTTGGAAATCACAACATTACGAAAGGCTATTCAATTACACGATCACCTTTATTTAAAAATATTTCTTTTAATTTTTGAAAAATTTGCATGTTTATTTTCTTGCAATCAATTGATGATCGAATGTAGCATACGATTCAATCTAGCTATTTTGTACCATCATGTATTACAAATGGATTTATAATTGATATTCCTTTTACTGAATATAGTAGAATAGAACAAGTCAATACTCAACTCAATGCTAAATGCTTGAATTTTTTTTTTTGTTAAATTCTGACGATTGCATGAAAATCTCTACATGTATACTGGCAAAGAAGTTTGGGATAGTTTATGCATTACATATGAAGGAACTAGTGAAGTCAAGCAATCTAAGATGAATATTCTAATGCATGATTTTAAACTTTTCTGCATGAAACTTTATGAGACGATCTTAGATATGTACATTAAGTTTATTCAAATTGTGACATTATTACATGCTTTAGGTAAAGAATTTTCAAATTTTGAAAAAGTCAATTAAATTCTACGTTGTCTACTTGATAAGTTTGATGCCAAAGTTATTACTATTTATGAGTGGAGGAATTTGAATAAATATTTTATTTGATACATATGAAACGATAGTGCTAAAAACTGAAGATACGGAGAAAGTAGCTTAGTAGTTGATGAAAGTAATTACATAACAAGCAAATTGAAAAGCCTACTAAAGCACAAGCAAAAGAATTAACAAAATGGGAACAAAGGTAAAAATGATAAGAATACTAAGATTTTCACTAACGTTGTTTGCTTTGGGTGTAGGAAACCCAAAAATTTAAAGTTTGAATGCCTCAACTTAAAAACTCTTCCTGCAAAGGAAAAGAGTAAGAATAAACAGATTGTAATATGTGGAAAAGATAAAAAGCGAAAAATCTTCTAGGCAGATCTAGCTTCTAAATCATCAGAAAAGGAGCAGGACGATGTGGTATAAGTATATTAAGGTATGTTTTATTTATGTGTTTTTATGTGTTTGTTTATTTGTTTTGTGTGTTTGTTTATTTGTTTTGCGTGAGTTTTTATTATATTTTAAACATAATTTTGTGTTTTGGTTTCTTTATTATGTTGTTAATTTATATCTTCTTTTTAATAATGTCAAATGGGGAGAATGTATTATAGTTGGTTGTATTTATGTTTTTTTTTGTTATTTAACTTTAAAAAAAATAAAATAAAAAAACACTTTCCTTTATTTTTTTAATGTAACTCTTTTAGTGAGGGGGAGTTTAAGATAAAATATTTTTAATTTACAAATTTAATTAATATTATTTTCCATCATCAAAAAGGGGGAGATTATTGTAACTCGGGCTTCCGAGTTTATGATTTTGATGATAACAAATAATATTGATTAATCTTTTATTTTTCCTAATGTTTGTAGTGCATATATGTTTGTGTGTTGACCAATATTTCAGGTACACCATACATCATTCTTTGAAGATTTAAGACTCAAGATTGTATAGAATTGGTTATATTAAATGAGTCTATAATTTTCATTTCTTGAGTCAAGTCCTATAATGATGTATGTTAGATTGATAATCGTTCACACACATAGGGGGAAAGGGTTTTAAAATGAAGAAATTTTTTTCTCTATCGATCATACTGTACGAGTTTTAATCGTACTATACGATCTGATCTGGCTCAACGACTATTTATAAACAAGTCATACTATACGATGAATATCGTACTATACAATGTATTTCTAATTCAAAACCCTATCCGCTAGATTAATTTAAGTAAGTTCTTAATACAAAAAATTTTGAACTGATCGTACTATATGATCGTATCATACTATATGATATTTTGAATACTTACTTAAATTAACCTTATGATTAGTCAGTAAATCAAGTAATTTCTAATTAGTTATCATACTGTATGACATTATTTATACCGTACGATATATCGAGCCGATTTTTTATCATCCCAGACATCGTACCAAATGGTCCCTTGATTTTGAACTAATCGTACCATATGAAGTGGTTCGTACCATACGACATACAGAGATGAGTTTTCATCGTCCCAGCAATCATCCTATACTAATAGAAGGATTTTACATATCATATTGGATGATGTTATATAGTATTGTATGATATTATTTAGAAATATTGCTTGTTCATAATCTTTCTTACCAGGACGAAGGCTATTTTGAAATGTTCGTACTGTACGATATTGGATCGTACTATACGATCTTGATAGCTGAATTGAGTTTTTTAAGGTTTTTTAACCTTCTATTTAAGCACTCTCATAAGACTTTATAAGAGTCTTTAGCATCCATTGAAGCTTCATTTTTCTGGAGAAAACTTGAAGAGAGATCTTGTAAGGGAGAGAGGAAAGGGTGGAGTTTGAGAGAGGGAGAAGATTCTGGGAGGAGGTTTCAAAGGAGTGTGAAGGATATTTCCCACGGTTGCTTTGGTGAGCTTGCTCCTCAATACCATCGGATTCAAGGTTCATCTTAAGGGAAATTTTTGAAAGAAGAAGATCTCTTTGGTGTCAAAGGACCCGGCTCCTCCGCCGCATCGGGGAAGGTGGAAGTGATTTTGTAAGGGCTTTTTTGCCTAACTGTGGGGGCTAAAGAAAAATCACTAAATATTTAGTGTAATACTCGGAGGTTGCCTTTGGGGAGTGGATGTAGGTCATGGTTTTACCGAACCACTATAAATCAGTGTGTTCTTTCCTTTATTTTTTTTGCACTTAATTTTTGCATTTATTTTTGTTGTGGTTAATTATATGGATGAGATTAATAATTTATCTTTTTTATCATGAATGTAATTCTCTTCCGCATCAAGTTATAAAAAGATACTTCTTTTCATTAAAGATATTTTAAAATATCTAATTCCTCCCCTCTTGGCGCATCTCGTACTTTCAATTAGTATTAGAGCACTTTCAAAATTCTCCAACAAATTTTTTGGCGACTCCACTGGGGAGGATGTCTCTTTTAATTTAAACTAGTGATTTTCATTTAGTCATTTTAAACGTTGGCTAAATAACATTTACAAGATCAATTTTATATTATATGTCTCTCCAATTTTCAATGTTGGGTTAAGTGATGTCAATACAAGCAAATGCCCTTCAAGATAAACTTTTCAAATTTTTTTAAAAAATGAGAAAGATAAAATTTGATTTTCCAAATCAATCATTTTCAAAAAAAAAAATCCACATTCTTAAATATCTAGTTTTGAAATCTTCTTTTCACCATAATTATGGTGGTTGTAAAAATCTACAATCAAACAATGTCAAATGGTGTGAGATTCCAAAATCAAATAAATTCATTCAATATCCATTAAATTTGTGTAACAGTTGTTGGTGGTTAATAATTCAAGTTCAAGTTAGTGGTAAAAAAACCCAAAAAAATACAGTGATTGGTTTATGTTATGTTAATTGGATTCAAGGAAGTACAGAATAAAGGTTGATATAAAAATTTTAAATTTTCGGGAAAATTCTAAAGTTTGAGAATTCAATAAAGCTGAGACAAAAGGCAAATTAGTTTTCAAATTTTGTTGCCACCTGTAGTTGTCTTTTAATCAATCTCATTTTACTCTAAGGGATCTGATAAAATTTGGACAAGGTTTCAAAGATGTGGAGGTCCTATTCCAAGGCCCAACCCCTTATGAAGTGAAAGTCTTAGAAAGTCAACCCCCATCTGAAAGGGTCCTATAAGTCAACTTACTTGTTAGGAAGAGGTCATATCCTCAAAATAGTAGGAAGAGGGTGGTTGAGGTTTCCTCAAAAGCCTTAGCCTATCAACCTTCTATATTTAATCGGGTGACCTTCCCTAAGGTTCAAAAGTCTAGTGAAAGACAAACAACCTTGACTCCAGTGTTGCTTGAGTAGATGGTTGTTGAGAGACAGTTCAGTCTTTAGCAATTGTCCCAAGCCACTCAGAGCTTGAGAAACAATTTTAGTCCAGTTAATATGGAGAAGGGACTAGTTACACCTATGTTCTAACCAAGTCTCAAAGAAGAAATAAAAATAGATGACTTAAAGAGGTTGGAAAAGAGGAGCAAGCTGAGTTAGAGGCTAAGATGTTAGAATTCTCTCCTCTTGCTAAGGGTAGTAAATTTTACCCTCTTTCTGTATTTAGGAGAGAAGAAGAAGAAGTTGAAAAATTAACTGCATTGCCTCCAAGACTTTTAACTAAAGTTCCCAAAAGCATACCCGAGGAAAGGGCAAAGCAGTGGGAGAATGGCATCAAAAATGTTTTCCAAAGAGTAGATGATAAACCCCGCTCAACAAAAGAGAAGGTAACTAAAACTATGAAGAATGTGATTTGCAAACACATTGATACAATCCTAAGGGAGAACAAAGATCCCAAGGACATTAAATTGTTATTCAGCCATCAGAGAAAGACAGGTACCAGTTTGCTCGATAGCCAGATGTGTCAGTATTGGTGGATAGTTATGATTTTGAACCTTGCCAGAAAAGAGAAGTCAGTGAGAAGATAATTATAGTTGATAGTTCAGCGGTATCACATAAGATCTATGGTAAACCAAAGGCTGATTACCTTGATCAACAAGTGGTCCCTCAGACTTCTTTGCCAAATTCTAGTAGGTCTGATGTACCTACTAGGTTCAGGAGGTCTCCTAAAAAAGATGGACCTTCTAGTCCTCTCAATGAGCTACACTCTAGGGGTCATATTTAGAGTCCACCTTTGGATGAGGTAAATGTGGGACACCAAAAATCCCATACCTCCTCATCTGGGGTGAAGAAAGAATGGAAACCCAAGATGGTAGCTCCATCTATGGTACACTCTTCTCCTCCTACCCATGTTGATTTCAAAGATAAAGGAAAAGCACAAGTGGAAATTAACAGCTATGAGGAATACCATCCTTCTCTTGTCAATCCCTCAACGGGTAAAATTGTTGAAGAAATGATTGAATACTTGAAAGATAGCCTCAAGAAAATTGATGAGGACGAAAGGAGAGAAAAGGAGGAAGAAAACTATAGATAGTTGATTGAGAATTTCAATCCTGATGAGGATGATCTCATGGATGAGAAGGATATCTTTGTCATTCACTATAACATAAGAGGATCCTCTCTTTCAGAATACCCTCATGCAAACGAGTTGTTTGAAGTGGAGGAAGGGAGTAAAAATCCTTAGATTTGTGCTCTACAACTACAGCTTATAGCAAAAGATGACCAAGAGGTTAGATGAGATGTCACTCACCATGATAGCTCTTACTACATAGCTTTTGGGGCCCTAAAAGGTCCTAAGCACAATAAATAAGCCTTCTACCAATACAAAGAAAGCAGAATCAACAATTGTAGCTTCTTCACCTTCAACAGTTTGTAGTCATAAAGGATAAAACTAGTGATTTGCTTACAGATGCATGTGGTTAGGAGTTATCTTTGTTTAAATCTTCCCTAAAGATTGTAAAAAAACTACCCAAAATCCCACTGGAGTTTTTTTTTAAAAAGAACTCAAATGCCTATAAAAATGCCTCTTTTTATGTTCCTTTAAATAACTCAATGGGTGGAAAGGGTCCTTCACCCTTGAAACTTCATGAAAGAGAGTTTCAATGGTGAAGGGAAAAAGAAAGAATCAACTTCCAAAATCAAATAAGTTAACCCTCTAAATGGCAAGGGGAAATCCCCCAAGCCTATAACTCTTTTTGAATCCATATATGTTCAAAAGGGTGTTAATGAAATGAATGATCCTCTTGCATACGTGCAATATGTCTATTCTGAATCTAATAATGAACAAACTAGAAATGAATCTTTTCAATTCTCTAAATCAAGTAAATCAAGCTCTAATGATGATCTACCCATATATAAAATACAAGGAGTGAAGATTGTCATTGAGCCTGAGTCGCTTGACTTAGAGATAAATCAAGTGAAAGAAGAATCAGATTCTAAAATTTTGGTTGATGTGACCTCAACTTATGAGCTTGAACAAATAATATAAATAAATCTAAAAAGTGGTCGTGTTGTGTCATCTCGAATGACATAAAAAAGGGATGAATGAAAAGAACCTACCAATCAAAATGACGGCGTGGTTCCACCAACACTTGCTCCACAAGAGCAAGTGTGTGGTGGATCACCAAAAGCGGATTACAATGTATTAGCTCACCTTAGGAAACTCCCTATGAGGTTGAGTATATATGATACACTCATACTTTCTCCTGAAATGTGAGATGCTTTGATCAAGGCTCTTCTTGATCCTAACATTTGTTTAGCTCAACTTGCAGAGTGTTCCTTTGAGGAGGCATTACACTTTAAAGAAGCACTCGAAGTAACCTTTTCTGATGTAGATTTACTTTTAGGAAATTCTAATCATAATTGCTCACTCTATATAACAATTTATGTTGATAATTTCAAGCTGAATAGAGTACTTGTTGACCCAGGTGCATGACCTAACATAATAAATCTAAGAACTTTAGCCCACCTCAATGTTGACACATAGAAATTAAATTCTGATAAAATGATGTTACATAGCTTCAGTGAGAAAGGATAAAGAGTCTTAGGCTCAATTACTCTTTCAGTTTTGAAGGGTGTTCTGAAACCATTTAGTGTATATGAAATCAGGAGATATGAAGATGTTTCTTTCTATGTTCCGAGGAGGCCATCAATGTTTTCCATATTTGTGGTACCGAGTAAAGATCAAGTAGAAACTAGTACACTAAAGACAAAGTCTACATCAAATGTCTAAAACTATCCTCAAGAATAAGAACTTGAGGAAAAGATATGATGGAATCCTGCCCCTCCTTCAACACAACGAGGAGGTAGGATGGCCTAACGAGTTCCTGATATAGTTCATGATAAAGTCAAGAAGGGTGAAAGATGTGGGGTACCAAATCCCCATCTCCACTATTTTCTCTAGGAAGGACCATCATCCATATAAGCTCAGGGTCCAATTCAAAGGTTGAGCCAAATTTGATGGGTAGTTCATTAAAGGCAATGAAGAAGCTTCAACAAATCAAAGATGCAGTTTCAAGAATGCGTAGTCACTGAAAAGCTTACTTAAACCGTTAAAGAAAATTTCTCATGTGATGAAGATAACTCTCAAAAAGAGGAGGTGTCTAATCTCACTAAGTATGAAAAACTTAATGAGTTTGTAGAAGCATTAACTTCATTATTTGAAAGTACAGTGGAAGAGTTGAATGTTTGTATTACACCCAACTTCAAAGAAAATGTAGGGAAGGAGCATGACTTTCATATTATACCTCCATCATCAAAATCCAAAAGTTGGTGTCAAACTTGACAACTTTCTCTAAATAAAATAGTAGAACTCCCACTTAATTGGTGTCCCACATGTGTTGAAAACCTGGTCAAAAGAGGTTTAACGCCTTCTATGTGGTCCAAGGGAAAAGCTCAACACTTGGAAATTCTATGGAACTCTAAATGAAAATTGATAAAAAATAGACATGCTGTTGGCTTTGGTACTATCGGACCAATAGATGATGATGATTACTGTTTGGTTATTACCAAGAATCTGGAGGTTGATATGATCTTTATAAAGACCTACAACGCTGTTGGGAAGTCGTGTTTAGAAGCTAGCAACGATCTAAATTACCTTAATATTAGGGATGCACCCCCTATGTTTGAAGAAGGAATCAAATCAATAATTGATGAATTGAAAGAAATCAATTTAGGTACTGAAGAAAATCCACGCCCCACTTTCATAAGTGCATTACTAAATAAAATTGATGCCAAATGGAATGGTATAACTCCTAAAAGATTTTAAGGATTGTTTTTCATGGAGTTATGATGAAATGCCAGGTTTGCATCCATACATAGCAGTCCATAAACTTTCCCTTCAACCAAATGTTGTTCCAGTTAAATAAGCTCCTAAAAAGATGCGTTTGGAGATTGAACAAGAAGTGATAGAAGAATTTAAAAGATTAATTGAAGTTAGTTTTATTCGAGAGGAAAAATTCCCCTCTTGGTTGGCTAGCATTATCCCTATTAAGAAAAAGAATAGATAGATTCGTGTATTCGTTAACTTTAGAGACTTGAATAAAGCATGTCCCAAAGATGAGTTCCCATTACCCATCTCTAAACTCTTGATTGACATTGCTTCTTCTCATAGTCTATTTTCCTTTATAGATGGATCCTTGGAGAACAACCAAATCAAAATGGCCCCGAAGGATGAGCAATACACTGCTTTTAGAACAAACATTAGAATGTATTGTTTTAAGGTCATGTCTTTTTAGCCTTAAGAATGCTGATGAAACCTACAAGCGTGCAATAACTAAAATATTCAATGAACTCAATTATGACAAAATTGAATGTTATATTGATGATCTCATGTTCAAAAGCAAATAAAGAGAGAATCATATGTTTGATTTAAGGGTTGTATTCGAACGGCTTTATCATAATAACCTCAAGATGAATCCTTGGAAGTGTGCCTGTGGGGTGACTTCAAAAAATTTTCTTGAGTTTGTTGTTCAACACCATGGAATTGAAATTAACCCTACCAAAATCAAGGTGACATTAGAAATCAAACCTCCTAGAAGTCTCACTCAGCTAAGATCTTTTCAAGGTAAGTTGGCATATCTAAGGCGCTTTATATCTAACTTGTCTGGTAGGTGCCAACCCTTTATAGACCCTTCAAAGAAGAACTCAAAATTATATTGGGATGATAGATGTCAAAAAGATCTTGATAGTATAAAACACTATCTCATATCCCCACCTTGTTTTGGTCGCTCCTATTTTAGGGAGGCCGTTAGTGCTTTTCATTATAGTGTCAAATGAATCTCTTGAAGTTCTGTTGGTCCAAACTAATAATAAAAGAAAAAGAAGATGCTTTGTATTACTCAAATAGAACTCCAAATAGAAATGTTCATCCGATCCAGTTATGGATTGGGTCCGGATTATCAAAACCTTGGTCTAAAATTTCAAATCTTTCTTCTTTCCCCAAAAGGAAAGAAAATTCATCTTTCCCTATAAGGAAAGAAAATCTATTTTTCTCTAAATAGAAAATCAAAATCATCTATCTCCAATTGAAAGTTCATATTTATCTTTCTCAAAAAGAAAGTTCATCTTTTATTTTTTCTAATGAAAGCAAATCAATCTTTTCCTTCTCCAAAAGAGAGAGTCAAATGCAAATATTAGTACCAAATGCTAAGTATAGACATCCCCAAATAGGAGTCTTCTTATCATTTTCTGAGTTTAGGTAAAATTCAAACCTTCTAAGGTCTCTCATAGCTCATCTCTCTTGATCTTGTTCTACCCAAATTGAACGCCATAGATCAACCCAAATTTGGACTTTTAGTGGTTGCCAAAATTCCCTTTAGCCCTCCCAAATGTTAAGGTTTATCTAGTCAAAATAGATGACCTTACACCAAGTACCTTCAAGGTTTAAGTAGTAGTTAAAATACTCTTAGCCTTAGCCTTCTGGAGTTTTATCTTACCAAAATAAGATAAGCTCTATCTCTAGGTTATTACTAAAATACCTCTTAGAGCTTTACAAATAAGTGCCAAAGGCCTTTTGACTTTTATGAAACAACAAATATTCTTAACCCTTCTCAAGTGATAGTAAAATATCTTTGAGAACCCTTTAGGTGATAGCAAAAATACCCCTAAACTTTTAGGAGATAACAATATATCCCTAAGACCCCTTTAGAGAAACCAAATGCCTCTAATCTATTCTCAAGTGATAGCCAAAATATCCTTGAAAGACTTGTAGGTGGTAGCCAAAATACCCCTAGCTTTTTAAGTGATAGAAGGTATCCCTAAGCTCTTTTAGAAGTTATCAAATTTCTTCAAGTCAAATTCTTTCTAAATGTACCAAATATTTTTAGAGAAAATCTCTTTTAGAGGTTGTCAAAATACTTCTAATTGATTCAAAATCTTTCTAGAGATACCCAACATCTCTAGAAGCCCCTTAGAAGTTTTATAGATATTCTGCCAAATATCTCTAGAAGTCTCTTTAGAAGTTGTCAAAAGGCTTCTATTCATACCAAATCCTTTTAGAGATACCAAATGTCTCTAGAATTCTCCTTAGAAGTTGTCAAAATACTTCTATTCCTATCAAAGTCTCTCTAAAGATATCAAACGTCTCTAGAGACCTCTTTAGAAGTTGTCAAAAGCTTCTAAACTTCTCTTCCAAGAGTAATATAAAACCCTTTCCCTAAGGTGATAAAAAGAAATATCCTTATCATTGTAGATCCTGCCTAAATCCAATCTCAGGCTTTCTTACATCTATCTTTCTCTTTTAAATCAATTCCATTTGATTTGGATGATCTCGTTTGTTCATTATTTGGCCAACACCATTATGTGTGGCATACTTCTATTCGTTCACCACGCATATTGGGGATCCTTTTGTTGATAAATATATTTTTTATCGACCAGATTCGGATCGAATCGATTCAAATCTGAATAGGCTCGATCGTGCTCGATCAGCTCAATTAAATGTCGTCAAAGTGAAATCGGCCCAAATTAAATTAAATTAAATTAAAATTTAATCAATCCAAATTAAACCCCAATCAGGCCTCATCAAGCCCAATTCAACATAATTCGATGCAATTCAACACTGATTCAAGTTTAATTTCCCAAAATTAACTTGATCAAACCCAACCAGACCCAAATCAACTTAAATTAGTTTGAGTTGAGTCTGATTTATGCTCAATTTCAATTCTAATTGCCAAATTCAGGATCAATTTACTTCCCAAATTAGGAAATCAAGTAAAGGGCTCAAATTTCATCTGAAATCCCATTCAATTTCATGTCAATATCCCTCATTTCATGCGTAAGATGCCTGATTAGGCATTTTAGGTGGTGGGCTGCTACTTGTGCTCTCTAAGACCATATAAGGGAGAAGGGGGGAGCCATTTGGCTCCCCCATGTGCTGTTCATCCATCCCAAGCTAAACGAAAGAGGGAGAGAGAGGGAGGAGTCATGCATGCCGTCCATCCCACCCGCCCTAGGTAGAGCGAAAAAGAAGAGAGACGTTCGGCTCTTGCGATTCCCACACCCATCTAAGTGAGAAAAAGAGGAGACGAACCTCTTGTGTGCTCCCTTGCTATTTTTTTCTTCTTCCTTGCACCAAAAGAGGGAAATACCTCTATGTTTTCTTCCATTTCTCCAAGTGGAAGAGCATAATCCCGCTCTTTTTCTCTTCTCAAGCAAAAAGGGGAGGGTTGGATGATAGTAGAGATACTTGGAGGTTGTCTACTTGCTGTGGAGACTTCTTCTCCCTTTTCCTTCATCTTCAATGACCTCATGATGGTAAAATCAGCATCCAGGAGCCTTCAAAAATCAAAGACATGAGTCTGAAACATCTTAGATAGCAGATCTGTCTTCTAAAAAAGCTTGGACAGAAAGCTACGCAACATCCGGGAGCCTTCAAACATTAAGGATAGCAGTTTAAAGCGTTTAGACATCAAATTCTTCCTCTAGAATTATTTGGACAACAACTACATAGCATCTAAATGCTTTCAAACAGTAAAAAATTTTGTTTGGAGCATTCCTGGACAGCAAATTCACCCTCATGAGCACTTTAGACAGCAAACCCACACCTGGAGCAGCTTAGACAGCAGGAGTGCGTCCAGAGAGGCTAGGACAATAGTAAGCTTCTTTTGGAATAACTTGCACAATAATTTAGAGTGCTTGGATAGCCCGGGTGAGGTAAAATCCTAAAACATAGGAAAAGCCCTAAGGCCCCCCTAGCCTTTGATGTCTGGTTAATGCCCCAAGCCCTAGGTCCTTTAGAAACTTAATTGTTGCTTCCCCAAAACCCTTCATTTGTTGTCCTCCCCATAAAACAGTGAAAATCTAGTGATTTATGTTTGTTTGCTTTCTTGGGAGAGCCAAAGGGGCATGTCGATACGCGTAGGGGCTTTGGATTGCCAATGCCCTCCAAATGCATGAAATAGCATCATGCTGCTTTCTAACACCTTAACCTATAATTAAACCCTAGGTTAGGTGACTTCATTCTATGTCGAATCGAATGTCGAGGTATATAATTCTTCTTTAAATGTGACATCAGTTGTTTGACCTCTATAATTGTATGATATGACAAAATTAATGCATGCATGTAGAAGGTTTGTATTTCCATGCTACTTGTGATCTTCTCCAAGTTTATTAGATGTTCAAATGTGTGTTTCAATTATTTTATGAGGTCATGGGGTCTTTCATGAATATTTATAATTTATGTTTTAAATTCCATAATGAATTGATTAATTGAAACCATCGTTGAAGTTTCTCCAAATTTTGAGAGCCAAAGCAAGTAAATATTCAAATCAAATGCACTCATTCCTAGGTTATCCTTAGATCATAGCAAATTGATTTTTAGGATCTATCAATGAGCATTCAAGTAATGATTTACTTACATGCCTTTAGGTTTCCATTGATAATGCCAAAAGTTATATTCCAAACCTCCTAGGAATCATAGGAGTGAGTTTTCCCCTCCAAATGAATCTAAAACATTCATAGAAGATTAGGAAGCTCCCATTCAAAAATGTATCTCTCCCATGTATGATACTTGAAGCCTTTCCAAGATTTCAAATGTTCTATACATGAATCGTGGATCTTATAGCAAAACTCTAAGTTATCCATCTCTTTTGTTGAGACAAAAAAAAAATTTAACAAACATATACATCTCGATGTGTGACATTTTGGAGCCTCTCCAAGCTTTAAATTATTCTATCGCATAAATCTTCAAGACCTCAGTTCCAAATCCTAAGTCCAAACCTTAATTTTTTAAGACATGAAATTAACAAATGAATAATCCCATTTCATGCATAATGCACGGAGCATTCTTAAAGCTCTAAGTGTTAAAGTGTATGAATCATTTGATACTTAGAACCAACTCCAAAGTTCTTTCATCTCTTGTTGTTAGAACATAAAACCAACACATATCCTCTCATATATGATAATTTGGATCCTCCAAAGGCTCCAACTAATATTATTACATGGTTGTTGGATCTTAGAAACAAATTCTAAGTCATCCACCTCTTATTTATTGAGACAAAATCAACAAATAATTATCTTCCACTTTCATGCATGACCTTTGAAGCTTCTTCAAGGTTTCAAATACTTCACTGCATGACTCGTAGCCTATCTTAGTAGCTATCACCATCTTCATCATGTATTGCATTATGGATTTCTCTAAATCCTAAAATACATCATGTGTTAAGTTCTTGAACTTAGAAGCAAACTCTAAGTTTCTCTCATCCCATTTGATGGGGCAAGAAACCAGCATATGATTTATCCCTTATTTTCCTAGACTCAAATTAGGCAAATCACATTCCTCTTTGGACGCAAAATGTCTAAAGAATTTTTCCCAAGTTACAACCTCTAAGTTACACCTTCTCTCATTCTTCTACCAAGCAAAAAATGTAGAAAATCTCTGCATTCACTTAGCCTAAATTAAGCGAATGTGTGTCTCTTTCTTTGAACATCAAATACTCAAATAAATTCCTCCAACTTGCAACCCATAAGTTTCACTTCATTTCTCCCTTTCTACAACTCAAAGGTTGTAGGAAACCATCTCATTCTCCTAAAACTCAAAATTAGGAGAATGTACACTTATCTTTGAACACCAAACATTCAACTTCCAAGTTGCATATCTCTTCTTCCCATTTACCTAACATAGATTTGGTAAATGATTATGTATCATTGAACACATGATTCATGGATTTATCATCCCATATGCAACCCATAGGTTGTGTATCTCTTCCTCTCTTTCTATAACTCAAAGGTTGTAGGATGATCTTCTCATTCTTCTAATCTAAATTAGGAGAGTGTGCATCCTTCTTTGAATGTCAAATTTTCAATGAACTTTCAAGAGTATGCAACTTCTAAGTTGCATCTTCTTCTCCTCCATCCCTCCAACACAAATTGGAGGAACGAGCCTCTTCTTTGGACATCAAAAGTTCAAAGAAACTCCTCCAATTTGTAATCCCTAAGTTACACTTTGGACCACTTCTTTTCCTACAAGCCTAAATTGTAGGAAACCTCTGAATTCTTCTTCATTTGCCTAGTTTCAAATTAGGCAAATGAGTATTTCTCTTTGAACATTAATTGTTCGAGGAATATTCAAGAATTTGCAACCTAGAAGTTACACTTTCTTTCATTTCTCCTATAACTCAAAATTGTAGGAGAACATCTAATCCTCTTCATGTCTTGTATGATGGATTTCCTTAAAATCCTAAATACATCATTTTATAAAACACTTGAGCTTGAGATCAAACCTTGAGCTCTTCCCTTTCATTTGATTAGTTATATATTAGGTAATTGAACATCTCCTTTTGAGCAACAAATATTCAAGTGATTTCGATAAATTGCAACCTCTAAGTTACACTTCCTTCGCCATCTTCTATAAATTGAGATTATAGGATAACATTCAAACCTTTTTCCATTCTCTTAAACCCAAATTATGAGAGTGTACCCCCCTCTCTTTGAACACCAAATGTTCAAAGAGTCATAATGTTTATAACCCAAAGTTGCATATTTCTTTGCCTTTTTAATAACTTAAAGGTTGTAGAAACCATCTCATCTTCCTAAGACAAAGTTAGGAGAATGTATGTCTGCCCCTGAACAACAAATATTTAATCGATAATTGTGAACTTGCAACGCACATGTTGCTTTTTCTCTCTTCTTCTCCATTAACCAAAATTGTATAGAAATTCATTCTTCTACAACTCAAAGAGTATAGAAAATATCTCCATTTCATCCTTCCAACCCAATTTGAAAGAGTGAAATTCTCTCTTTGATACCTGAAAATTTAAATAGAATTCAAGGTGTCTTGTAGTCCAAATTTGCATATCACCTTTTTACTATTTACCCAACACAAGTTGGGTAGATTATCTTCTTTCTTTAAATATCCAATACTCAAAGGAACATCCATAAATTTGCAACTCACAGGTTGAATTTTATCCTCTATTTTCTATAAACCAAATTGTAGAGAAGTTCTCTTTCTAACAACCTAAAAGTTGTATGAAACTCTCATTCATTCAACCCATATTGAGTGACTTAAACCTATGACAAATCAATCTATTTGTTGAATAAAAAACAAGTAGTTTCCCAAACATAGGATTCAAAAGTCCTATATCTAATTCAACCTCCCAACCCAAGTTGGAAGGGTGAAACCATCTCTTTGAACATCAAAATGTTCAAAGACATTCATAAATTTGCAACTCATAAGTTGTATATTCCCCAAACTCTCCTCTAATTTTCATGTCATAGGAGATTTCCCCTCTCTTTAGCCCTAAAAGCTAAAGGGGGGTTCTCCAACATTTAGCCCAAAGCTATATGTTGGACACCTCTTTCTTAGATCCAAATTATAAGTGAAACACCCTTTGTGTGATAGGCCACCCAAGCCTTACACACTTAGGAGCACATCCCCTTAGGCATGCTAGGATTATAATTTTTTTTCTTTTTTTGTGCATGTGTTTGATGTTCTGGTGTGATTGCCTATTGGATTATCTACATTGTAGGCACTTTCCCTTAAGTAAAAAATGTAAAAATATACATTTTCTTCTTATAGGCGGCCATGTTAAAAAGGGGGAGTACTGTAAATCATAAATAATAAATTACTTACATGATAGGTACCACTTAACACCCCCTCCCCCCCAACCCCAAATGATGTGGCCAATAAGGTAGAAGTAGGAGCTTAAAACTTCAAGTGCTATGCAAATTTTGGAAGTGATATATTATATAAACTACTTTCAAACTCTGTCTTGCAGGCTTGAGCCTTTTTCTTTTCAAATATGTATTTGATAGAATTAGGATGTAATCAGACTTGTGGGATTTGAATTAAAAAAGGGAGGTAAACTAGAATGATGTACCTATGGAAGGTGAGGACTAAGATTTACTCAGAAGCTAAAGCTTGAAGACCCCATAAGAGAGAGTATGTAAATAAAATTTGATTGAGTTGTATAATGGCAAGCAACTCAACTGTCAAATCTGATTATAATAATTTGAACTCCATTTACATTCCTTTTGTTTGATTCATATATACAAGCATGTGTTGGTTATTTATCGGGTATGCAATAGAAAAACATATTTTTTTCTTAGGTATTTTTCTTGCTTTGCTTGGGGGTGGCTTGGACTATTGGATATGGTAGGCTCTTAGGATAAAATAGGATTTCTACTCTTTAAAATGTAAATAACTTAAAAATAATCTAGGCTCTATGATTTTCTGAATTAAAAACAAAATTGCATGGCTCCCTTTCAAGGAGCCAAGTTTTCCAAACTCAAAATAATCATGCATAGATAAAAAACATGTCTCATATAGAAAATCCCTCACTTAAGGACTATATAACAAAAAGTTTGTATTTGTGAGTCAGCATTTTGTATACCCTGTATAAATAGGCATCTTGGCCTCAAATAAAAATTTATAAGCACTACTTAAACAAAAACTACCTTCCACTCTTCATATGTATTGAGACCGAAAAACATGGTTTTAAAAGCGATTAGGTGGATTTAGCTGGTAATCCTTTCTAGGAAGGACAATAAATCTAGGGGTCAGGCAGGCTACGCTTAATGTGAGACATTGTTTGTAAGTCCATTTTGCATTTTATTAGACTTAGGAGCGAGGAACTACCTCTAAGTAGTCATCACCTTAGTTTTAGGATTTGAGGCAATGGTTGATTACAACCACCATATAAGTCTTCACCTTCTGGGTAGTTCCTCCAACATATGTTGTTGGAATGTAAGCCCCAACCTTTTAATGAAAATGTCAATTAAATAAAAATTAAATTGCTAAAATATAAAGTCCAACATATGATAGTTTGAGTACCTCTAAGTTCACCTCAGAATCAAGTACTCCTATAATTCTTTCCTTTGGCTCTCATTTAAAAATCTAATCTCAAGTTGATCCCTTCTTCCTTGAATTTCCTAAAGGCCAATACCCTTTAAATAAGACTTTCATGGATTCTCAAAAATCAAATTTTAGCTAATATTTAAATAACTTCCAATAGAAAAGAAAATCACTAATTTAATTAAAAGTATTTTCAAGCACTAAAACTTAAGATGTAATTAACCATAGGGGCTTTCCCCTATGGGATATATATACTCCAGAATAAATAAACCCCATTCGACCAAATATCAAATGGGGGAATCTCAATTAAAATTATAAATTTTATCATTGAGTCCATAAGGAAATGATATTTCTATCATTCAGGATAATATATCATCATTCTTATGACGTACTTAATCTTAAAATATGCAATCTATTGAGGACAATAAAAATTCTCTAACAAGTTCACTGTTCTATTGCTCCTTCTCTCTAATTATTTAGAGCTTTCCTTCCCTTTTAGTTAATGCACCAAGATTTGGTATCAGAGCTAGAGGTCTTAGTTTCCAATGTTGATGGCAGAAGGAAGTAGACACCCTATTCCTGATGAAGATCAGAGCATTGATGCCTTGTGGGTTGCTCATCATAGCACCGTAAGGCAACTCAATGAACTCACCTTTGTGTTCTATCATTTTATGGTAGAAATGGGTAACCAAACTCAACCCCAACCACAACCAATTTTCGACCATCAATAACCAATTCCAAACCCACCGCCTAATCCCTAACTATCGGTGCCAAAGATTAATGTGAAGTTAGGCCCGAACCCTCTATAAACCTAAACTGCATTCCCTAATTTTTCCAGATCAGATGATGACATGGATGACACAATCCTCAAGAGATTATTGATTTGACTGATGAGGAATCTGTCTGGCGATAAGGACTCAGAGCCCATCCAAGCAACTATAATAAGGGCAAGATGATTTCCATGTCAAGCTTAACATTCCACTTTTTTATGGGAAACTACACATTGAGGATTACCTCGATTGGGAGAGGGTTGTAGAGACATTTTTTGATTATATGGTAATTCCACCAAAAAAATAAGTGAAGTATATGGCATGCTGGCTCCGAGGCGGAGCAAGAGCATTGTGGATGTAGGTTTTGCATACCCAACGGTAAGAGGGCGGGGGAGCAGTCAGAAATTGGCTTCGCATGAAGTAATTACTAAGGGGCCACTACCACCCAACTGATTATGAACAAATGTTATACCTACAATATCAGTATTGTATGCAAGGAAGCCAAATAGTTATAGATTATACAGAGGAGTTTTACTAGCTTAGTGCGTGGAACAACCTCAATGAGATGGAAAATCAGCTGGTAGCTTATTATATAGGTGGTTAGCGAGAAGCCATTAAAGATAAACTTGAACTCAACTATGTTTGATTGTTGTCCCAGGAGATCAATTTTGTGATAAAGGCATAAACTCAAATTCAGTGTCACTTGAGTTCATACATCACCTGCCGATCTGTAAATGAGGTGTGGCCAAAAATTAGTAAGCCAGGTGCCACATTCCTAAAAATACCACGACTAGTTGGTCCGCCAACCACTAGTGGGATGGGAATTCTAGTTGTAAATGCGAAGGGATCATGCCCTCCGAGAACCAATGTGCAAGGGAACCCATACGCGAGACCAACCACATTGAAATGCTTATGTTGTTTCCAACATGAGTGTCGAACTAGATAACAATTATAGTTGTTGGATGGAGAACATGAAATGAAGCAACAACCGCGGAAGGAGATGTTGAATTGGAAGAAGAAGAGTTAATGGGAGATACTGAAGAACCACTTCTTTGTGTCCTAGAAAAAAATATACTAGACCCTCGAGCTCTTGTGGAGTAACAACAGAATGCTTTATTTCGCACCTGTTGCACTATTAACGATAAAGTTTGTGAACTACTCATCGATAGCGGCTAAACCAAAAATATCATTTCCAGCACAATGGTGAGTGCATTATAATTAAAAACCACAAGAAATCTTAATCCTTACAAAATCAGTTGGATCCAGAAAGGAATGGAGAACACCATTTCAAACATGTGCAGTGTCACCTTTACTATTGGTAAACACTACTCATGTGAAGTCTTATGTGATGAATTAGACATGGATGTTTGTCATTTAATCTTGGGAAGGCCGTGGCAATTTGATAGTGGAGCAATACATGATTGTCATTTAAATAAATATTCCTTTGAGTGGAAAAATAAAAAAATTAAGCTGCTCCCCAATAAGTCATCAGCTGCAATTGTTGCTAGCAAAGGCAAGGAAGTGGTATGCATCACCCATGTCTTGGCTTTAACATAAACTAAGGAAAAAGAAGCAGCACTCATTGGACTAATGCTTACTGGTTGTATCATAATTAATTGTGTAGAAATTAATAAGCAGAAATCAATTCCTACCCCTATCTGAGAGTTAATAACTGAATATGAGGACAATATGCCAGATGAACTTCCTATTGGTTAACTCCCACTATGCCAGCAACAACACCAAATTGAGCTCATTCCTGGAGCTTCTCTAATGAACCAACCCCACTACCGCATGAACCCGAAGGAACACTCTATTCTTTAAGAAATATTAGATGAACTGCTGTAGAAACAACTCATACAACCGAGTATGAGTCCATGCTCTGTACTGGCACTCATCATTCTGAAGAAAGATGGTCAATGACGAATGTGCATAGATAGACACGCTATTAAAAAAATAATGATAAAATACCATTTTTGGATGCCTAGATTTAATGATTTACTTGACAAACTTTTTGATGCTTCTATTTTTTTGAAGTTAGATTTACGCAGCATCTACCATCAAATTAGGATCAAGCAATGAGACAAATGGAAGATGGTTTTTAAAATCAAAGAAGGCTTATGCAATTGTAAAGTGATTCCATTCAATTTATACAATGACCCTTATACATTTATATGCCATATGAATGAGATGTTAAAGCCATTTTTAGACAAGTGTTGTGTCATCTACTTCGATGATATACTTGTTTTCAGTTCATGCCTTCCTGGCCATATAGACCATCTCAAGATAATTTTTTAAACACTGCGGGCTAGTAAACTATTCCTTAATGCATCGAAATGTCAATTTGCCAAAAACTGATTCCACTTCTTGGGGTTCATTTTATCAGCCGAGGTCATCCACATGGATCTACGCAAGATTTTTGAATGGCATATGCCCCAATGAATCTTCGATATTTGAAGTTTTCATTACCTCGCTACTTTCTATAGGAGGCTTGTTAAGGGATTCAACAGTATAAGGTCACCAAATACTGACCCCCTTAAGGCAAAGTCTTTTGTATGGACAACAACACAACAACAGAGCATCGAGACCATTAATGCTGCATTGACATCAGCACCGATTCTTACATTGCCATATTTTACTATGCCCTTCCAAGTGGATATTGATGCTTTGACGATGGGTGTAGGTGCCATCTTATCTCAAAAAGACAAACCAATGGAGTTTTTCAGTGAAAAACTTAGCTCGGTCCGATAAAAATGATCTTCGTATGAGCAGGAATTCTATGAGGTAATAGTGGGAACACCACTTGTTACATCAAGATTTCATTCTATGCAGTGACAACCAAACACTACAATATTTTAATAATCATAAGACTAATCGACTCCATGCACGTTGGATTATTTTTTTTTTTGTAAAAAATTCAACTTTATAATCAGAAATAAAGCCATAAAGCTCAACCGAGTTGCGGATGCATTGAGCCAGCGATCAACACTTTTGACTCGACTCTAGACCGAGATTATTGGGAAATCCCTATTTTTTTGGCCGCACCTCTGTCGAGATTTCATCCTTTTCATTGAGCGATGCCATGTCTGCCAAGTTTTTAAAGGTACTGGTCAAAACACTGGATTATATTCTACATTGCCCATTCCTGACTCTATCTAAGAGGATTTAAGCCTCGACTTCATCCTAGGATTGCCCCGAAAAAGTACTGTTCTATACCATTATGGTAGTCGTGGATCGGTTCTAAAAAATGTCTCACTTTATTCCCTGTAAGAATACTTTTGATGCACTCAATATATCCCATAGTTTCTTCAAGGAAATCGTGCGCCTACATGGGTTACCAATGAGCCTCACCTCCAACAGAGACGTCAAATTCAATGGCCATTTTTAGCGTGAGCTGTGGAAAAGACTCAAAACAGATATCAGACTTCGTCGGCATATCACCCGTAAACCGATGGACAAACAGAGATTGTCAACCACACGCTAGGCAGTATGCTTCGTTCCCTGGTTCAGAAAAATCCAAATCGATGGCAAGAATTCCTA
Source organism: Dendrobium huoshanense (assembly GCA_016618105.1). Taxonomy (NCBI): domain Eukaryota; kingdom Viridiplantae; phylum Streptophyta; class Magnoliopsida; order Asparagales; family Orchidaceae; genus Dendrobium; species Dendrobium huoshanense. The sequence goes on along the minus strand of CM028353.1, from coordinate 50,824,001 downwards.
GGCCAAGCTAAATTTGCATACAACTCTATGACAAACCGCTCCACAAGTCAATATCCTTTATCTATTGTTTATACAAAGATGCCTAACCATCTTCTTGATATTGTAGTTTATAATACCCGAAATATTCAAAATAAAAGTAAGTATAAATTTCTTATAAATATTGTTCATTCAATTCCAAGTATTTTGGCATATATAAGCATATGCAAAATATGATCTAAGTGTCTAAGTGTATACATATTCATTACTGTTTAATTTAGCACTAATAATTCATTAATATATTGTATATCAATTACTGTAGCAGCTTTGTCGTATTTGAAGAATCCATTATTATTAAATTCTAGAGCTTTCCCACTAATCAGCACATGTAAGGATGGGATCTCTGTCTAGTTGATCGTGTGGTTGGGCTTGCTCCCAATTGCTTTAGTGGAGCATTAGATACAAGAAGATATAAAATATTAAAAAAAAAACCTAAGCACTAATGTATTTACTCACTGGCATTTGGAGCTTGAACTGCAAGTAGATGAAATTGTGGGGAAAGGTGTGAAGTCTGAAAGGGTGAGCTGCCGCAAGCTGCTGGGAGACAGAATTTCAGCAAATTCTGAAAAAAAAAAAAAAACATGTAAGAGATCTAGTTGCTTGTTGAAGGATTTCTGGATTTCTTTATCTAGTAAGAGAAGGTTTGCTGAAATTCCAAAGCAGCCAACAAAATGGAAGGGAGGAGATGCTAGAAGGACTTGCTGGCGGTGAGAGAGCAGGGTAATGAAAAAAAAAAAAATATATATATATATATATATATATATATATATATATATATATATATATATATATATATATATATATATATATATATAGGTGGAAATTTGTGTAAGATTCCAAAAATCTGAAAGAAATAGTAGTTTTCTTCTCAGATTTTGAGTTTTGAAATGGGTATGTTGTTGATAGAAATGGCATTTTGTTAAATAGTGTGTGCAAAATTTTAGGTGGTAGAAAATCAATGTGGAAAATCCGGTAAGGGGCTGGAATTCAATATTTTAGCAAAGAATTTATGAAGGGTGAATGTTGTGTTTGCTGAAATTTTTGTGTGCTGAAACGAGTTTGTTGATTTCAGTAGAGGAAACATTTGTGAGTTGAATGAGGAAGAGTGTTTTTGAGGTAAGCATGTCAGATTTTCTTTATATAGCTTGAATTTTGTGGTTAGCTTGAAATTGCGGTAGAATGTATATCAAAGGTAAATGTTTATGCTTAGATTGTTTATAAGCGAAAAAGAGACCGGGGTTCGGAGAGCATCACCCAACTAACTATCCTAGAGGACGAGGTGAGATACCAAACAATGCATATAAAATAATAAAAATTTTATACATTTGTAAATGCATATCTATTATATTTATGATAACATTATTTCAATTTATTCCACTTTATTTATATATGTGAATTGTTGATATGATTATGAAAATGGACATTAAAATGAAAGAGAGTATAAAGTGATTTAAGTCATATATGGGGGATAAGCCCACACAAGTAAATGCAAAAGACCTGACGAGGTAAGTATACACTCTCAGTTCTAGAAATTGGGAATTTGGACCCAATCTTGAATGAGAGAGTAGCTTCAATTCTAAAAGTTGAGAATCTAGACCCGATCTTGAATTTGAAAGCTGAAAGAGTGCAAAATGATATCAAAGACAAACTGGAGACATCTTATTACCTTTATAAGCAACATGCTGATCAAAACCAACGGCTTCAAGTCTTCCAACCAGGTGACCTTGTTATGCTTCACTTCTGTAAAGACCGTTTCCATCGAACAGTCACTCCAAACTCAATCTGAAGAAGATCAGATCATTTCCCATACAATGACACATTAATGATAATGCTTATATTATGGACTAATATCCGGACTTTAAAACTTCTACTACTTTCAATGTAGCCGATATCTTCCCATATCATCCACCAGATGATGCTCGTGTCACAAGCATCTCGCTGGAAGCGAGTCCATCTGAAGCCGGGGAGATCTGATGCAGCGCACATGTGCCTAGCAGCATTCAGTCACATATAAGACCTCTAGCACTAACTTTTTATACCGGAATTCTGTTAGGACTTTTCTATTTCAGTAATTAGAAATATCATTTTATTTTGACTTTGCTAGACCTGATATAGTATAGCAATATTAATACATGTACTGGACAAAAGGAAAAGGGGTTGATATATAATTACAAGTATTTGGTTCACTGTTCTATTGCTCCTCTCTTATTATCCAGAGCTTTGCTTCCCTTTCGGTCACTGCACCACTTGATTTCTCATAAAAATCAAAATCAACAATAATTGGAGTTTAATTGTTTCCTAATTTTTGGAAGCATTTTAATTAACTTTAATTATAGATGATAGATAAGAAGAATCTCAAGATTTAGTGTTCACAATTATAAATTTTTTTGCTTTATAATAAATTTTATTTTTTTATAATGAATCTAATGATTAAAAAAAATTTGAACAATCAATGTCGGTTCCAAGCTCGGATAAAAAAGGTTGAGATTTTTTTTTTTTTTACTTTAATGATTTGTACCCCTACATAAGAAAAATCTTAGCTCCGCCCCTAATCCTACATAAAAGATTATATGTTTTCAAGCTTGATAAATAAATAATAAAATACAAGTAAATAATCATAGATGTTAAAATACAAGAATATTTATGTAGTTCAAAATCTAACTTATATAAATATTTACCCCCAAGTCTACCAACTTAAAATTCTCTTATTTGAACTTCGCACCGCAACTCATATAAGCTTCATTTGTGGCAGCTTTCTTTCTGTTTTATAAAACTATTTTTTGTACTAAAAAACTGTTTAAAAAGCAGTTAGAAAACTGTCAAAAGAAACCTTAGGCTTCGTTTCAAACAACTTTCTTACTGATTTACTTTTCAGACCGTAACTATAAATTTTTTTACCACTATTTTTACTACTTACAAATAAAGTTTTTGCTAGGAATCTACTTTCTTTAACTTATAAGAATTACTTTATTTGCAGCAACTTTACAAAATAATAAAAAAATCATTCCAAACTAGGCCTTACTCCCTAAAAAAGTGAAAACAACAAGACTAAACCACTTCAATCATATTCATTAAATAGGTTTTGTTGTTAGCTCTCCATCCTCCTACAGCACCCAAAATACAATTCTATAACAACACTAAACACCAAACCTGTAAATTCCTCTCTATCCTCCGAAGGAATTTTTCATTTTTCACAAAGTGCGCACCCTCAACAAAGGTACATCGCCATCAACATTAAACACATCATCAAAGGCAAGTATGAAATGTGCCTCACAACCTTTATTCTCTAATAAATATTCAGTTGAAAGAATACCTCATTCCACTAACCTAACACTGTTGAAGGTGACAGAATGTTGTCAATAACAAAAATAAATAAATGTTTATCTAGAAGAAATTTCATTAACAAAAACAAACAAATTAAACAACTCATTCAGGGAACAAATCAGCTACAGGTTGTCAAGGAACAAATTGGCGAAGTTGCTATGATGCCTAGTGGATTGTTGACGCACAAAATCTCCACGACCGTTATTCAATTAGCTCTTCAAAACATTTACATATGCAACAAGCAAAATCTTCACATACATATATATATATAAAGAGAGAGAGAGAGAGAGAGAGAGAGAGAGAGAGAGAGAGAGAGAGAGAGAGAGAGAGACAAACACACAAGAATGTTAGCATCTAAAGCTCTCAACAACACTGGAACAGTCGCACCATAAACTAATAAAATAATGGATCAAAGAACCGTTGAAAAAACTATGCTGTTCTTTGATACAATACACTCTTGGTCAAAGCAGGTACCTTCAATGACCAATGCATCGAACAGGAAGTAAGAATGAAGGCAGATTTCGCTCCAAAACTTCCACAAGCTCAGAACCATAATTCCCAGCATTGGCAAATGGTAGTCCTTGAAGCCTCCTAACAGCTTCCACAAGCTCCCCTCTCAACTTTTGCGGCAGCAATGGTCCGCCAGCCTTTAGACATTCCCTATAGAGGGGAAGGAAGGCGATCGCCGCTGATAGCGGCGCTGGCAAGTCGCTCAAGCAAATGGGCGACTCGCCTCGTCTTAGGACTCGTGAGAAGTTCAAATAATGTTCCTGTCCTAATCTCATACCTTCAGTAAATGCAGCTTCTGACCAATATTCCCTCAGATAGGCACTGAGCTCCATTGATTCTGCTCCAGCATCATCTGATGTAGCCAAGTCATCCGCAACAGCATAGGTTGCAATAGGATCACCAAGGAAGTTAGAACGTAGGAGGAAAGCTACTCCGTCAAGCGAACCGCTGCCCCTCTCAGCAGTCTTCTTGAGTATTTCTATGCTTAGGGTGGAAAGTACATTCAGGGGCACATAAGGAAGAAGGTAAGCAGCAATGTCAACCTGGCTGTTGGAAGTTGCAGCAGTTAAGGCCAGGCAGAGCTCCATGTCAGTGCATCCATGGTTGATAAACCATTCGACAACAGGCTTGCAGCCTCTCTCAGCTGCCTTCATTAAGGGAGCAAGAAATGCGGATGCATGACCCTCTTCTACCAGGCATTCCATGGTTCCAATCTTACAGTAGTAAGAAGCAAAGCCTAGTGCGAGATCAATATCCACATCCAAGTTGTTTCTTTCGGCAATCTGACCAATATAAGGTAGATAACTTTGATGTCCAATCATAATTGATTTTTACTCAGTAATTATCAGATTAGTTAATTACTCAAAAATAGAATTTGAAGAGAGTATGCCAGGGCTGGAATCACATATGAATTAAGTAACACCAATGTGAGCAGATCCAAGTTTGCTTTACTGGTTATGTGATATGATTTTGTTTGCCTACTCTACACAATTTTTTGAAAGTTTACTTTTTTATTTCCAATGGGCACAGATCCCAAAACTTTAGCCTTGTCATCAGTGTTGGGATATCGTCAAATAAAAAAACATAAGCAGAAATTGCCATCAAAGTCATCAAGAGTACCAAGTGAGACAGTACCATCTTAAATATATATATATATATATATATACAAAAATTTTATAAAACCATAATCAGGCTAACTATATTAATATAGATTCAAATGTTGGATAATAAAATAATCGTTGATATATAACTGCGCACGGCAAAAATGAGAATGTTAAGTGGCAAAACTACGAAGGATAAGCTGATGAAGGACTAACTTAGAGGAATGATCAAAGTGACAATTATTCAAGATAAGATAATTGTAAACCAACACAACTGGTTGTGATATCTACAATGACAGGTAGAAAATGCACTCATTAAATGAGAAGATAAAATTGAATAAAAATATTAGGAAGCAAAAAAGTAGGCCTAAGATAATATGGGTAGAAAACATTCAATATGATTTACTACAAATAAATTTAGCTGTATCACCAAATAAAATACATAATAGGAATATAACAACAACAACAACATCAATCCTTTGTACTACTACGATGGGTTCAGGCTGTCATGTAAGTCCCTTTTTCATCATTAGTGCTCTTGCTAACAGTCAACATTTCTCAGATTTCAAATCTAAAAGAAGAAAGGATTCAGTTCTAATATTTTCTAACCAAGTCTTTTTAGGTCTACCTCTTCCTTATACATAACATGATGATGATGATGATGATGATGAAGCAATAAAAAAGATCATCATAACAAAGTCATAAATGCATGAAAAAAAAATAAAGTAGAAGAACGATGATGATGAAGCAAAAAAAAGATCATCATAACTAAGTCATAAAAGCATTAAAAGATATAAAAATAAAGCAGAAGAATACATAAATCAATTGATGGAGGTCATGATAATTTCAAACCAATTTAACATATATTGAGCATTAATTATGCAAAAGAGGAAAAAAAACGAAAATCAAAATGAAAAAAAAGGGTTATAAAGTGCCAAATAATAGAAGGCGCTGGCCTGGTAAGCTACACAACCGAGCACACATATTACGAAATCTATCCTTTAAAAATGAATAACATGGAAAGGCACAATAGAGAGGAAATCTAGAGGCTTAGATTAAATATATAACAAGTTAGTTATTAAGTAGAAAATAACATAAATATTGTAACAAATACAATAGATGGTAGATTTAGATACTTCTATCAAGTAGGCTTATTAGTAGTGTAAATAATAAAATTTAGTTAAAAATGAAAAAGAAAGTGAAGATATTTAAAAACTGTTATTTTAAGAAATTAAATGAAAATTTTGATGAGGGAATTATTTAGCAAACTAAAATAAATTTGGTACTTAAATATACAGACAAACCCCAAAAAAGGTGAGGCTGTTTTAGCTTAAAAAAACATGCATAAAAGGTTCAACTTCAGATGCAGATATGGCTTAATGAGTTGGAGTGCTATGAGAGATATTTGATCAGTATGATCAACATTTTTCTTTCTTAAAAAATCCTAAAGACTAAGGAGATGAGAAATCGATGGAGAAAAATATATTTCTATACAAATGCTCAGAAGAGAATCAATTTTGTGGTAGTCATAAAATAATAATTAAAGGAGAAGGGAAATGGACAAACACCAAGAAAAAATGGCATTATATTGGAGATCAATTGATAGAACAAAAATAAAAAACAACAAACAGATCTTAATAAAGTACAACTAGCTAAAGTTACTTTGAAGTGTTTTAAGCGAAAAAAAGTGCGTAAAGGTATCAAGGATAAAATATATGCTAATGGCATGCTAAAGTGCTTAAAACTGTGCATGAAGTGGTGATTGCCATCAGTAAATTTGGTGTGGCCAATTTTCATTTATATAAGTTATATTAAGAATAGAAATCCTAATCTTCTACTAATGGGTATGCAGCAAGTATAAAAAATATTTAAGATGATACAATCTGATGTATGGTATAAACGGATGACATAGATTTGATGGTTGAGGTCTTTCAAAAAGCAAAAAAATTTCATAAATAAAAGAAATTTTTAAGAGATTTGAGGTTCAAGATTTATTAAAGACGGTATTTACATAATAGGAAATATTAGTGGAAACAAATTTTATAATTAAAGAAAAAATTCATAGTTGAGTACATGCATGAAGCTTCAATGAGGTAAGTGGGGTGAAATATGCATGCTAACCGTTAAATTTTAAGTTACCTTTTTTTGTGGTTGAACCTATAATCACATAATCAGAATGGAGGGATGGGCAAAATACTAAGAGAACCATCCCAACCCAAACCAAAGCAACTAATATGAGTCAATTCTAAAATGTGATGACTGGATTGGGTTACTTAAACATGTAGAACAAAGATGATCGATTAGTTCTCAACTTCGCAAGCCATGTAACAAGAAGAAGATGGTCCAAATGAATACCTAAGAATTTCTAGAAATTATTTTAAAAAAAAAATTAAATGAAGGATTCAAAAAACCTAAATGTATCATTAATAATCTTACCATAAATTTGTAAGTTTTATTTGTTTAAAAGTGATGCAGTACATTACTCAGTACGCTCACTTGCAAGTTGCTTGAAACATAAACAATAAAAATTATGTATTGCAAGCTAGTTTTATTTAATTGAGTGTTAATTATAACGTTGTTGTAACTGAATTGGAGAGATTTAATTATCTTTCATGAGGCTATAACAAAGGCTAAAGCATTCATCTTTGAAAAAGGCATATCAAATACACGAGTACTAGGTGGACTTAAGAACATAATGAAAAATTGTAGTATGGGATATTATTCGGTTACAACATAATTTAGGTCAGTTTTAGTTAAAATAATGATGAAACATATTTAATATGGGGAACAACTTTAGATGGAATCGATTAGACCTTATCCAAATTACACCCATAACAACCACACCTCCAAACCTACTTCATTGCAAAATTAATAATTATGCAAAACCTAAGAGAACCTATAAGTGATATTACATTGGATCTACTTCAGAAAAGAATAGGTATATTAATGAAGATTTAACTTCTAAATTAAAAGATATGTAAGTAAAAAAACATCTTACTTCATCCTACGTCATAAGAGAACATCACGGAGATATAGAAACAAATGAATAAAAACTAACTATTTCAATAGAGAAATTATTAATCAAGTTAAGTGTCATAAAAATAAGAATATTAAAATGTTTGGGCATCAAGCCATAAAACAAGAAAAGTTATATTGAAAAATAGTTATATCAAAGAGATGATAAAATATAGTACTAATTAAAATAAACCTAAGAAAAATATATTTATGTAGTCTAAGCAACAACAATAAAGTATAAAATATGCTAAATAAAATATACAGATAGAATGAAAGCACAAGGAATATAAAACAAACTTGATAGGCCAAATCAAATAGCTAGCTATGAAAAAGACATGTATATTACAGTAAATATCTCATGTAGTACTTAGTTGGAATGAATAGATTATTCATAAAACTGACCTCAAATTATGGGATAGTATGGAAAGGGACAAATTGCTTAGTTGATGCTTCACATCACCTAGCACTTTAAAAATAAGTATCAAGTCTAAATGCCATGCAACGTGAAAAACTCAAGCTATTGGATTATAGAAGGGAAGTTCTTGAAATATTTTTAAAAAAGATAATGTAATATGCTCGCGAACAAACACAAGCATAGCCAAAGGTCAAATAGTAACAACAAAGACAGCTAGAAGGAAGCAGTTGAAAAAGCCACAAAAATCAAAATAAAGGAACAACAGGATCTAAAATAGAGAAGTCAAATTAAAAAAAGAAAGGAGCTATGAATGGAAAACAATGCAGCAAAATAAACAGCAACCACAAAAACAAAGCAAACAATTAGAAATATCCCAATATTGGAGCAAGATAACCTAAGAAATATGATGACATCATAGACACAAGTATATACACAGGATCCAATTGATAAAAATAGATAATCATAACTAAATTCTAAAAAATAGAATTCAATTTTCAAATTTAAAATTCAAAATTACAAAATTTCAATTCTAAAATGATTTTCATAACACAAATATTTAAGTCACTTATGATTATTGATGAAAGGTAAACTATTGCTTTATTATCTACGAAACATAACTTACATCCGCAAATGATATGTTGAGTTGAACAGTTACCAAAAAATTAAAGGAGTTCCACTAGACTTCATAGATCAAAGAACTTTATATAACAAAGCTGACCAGGAATCCGATTTAGCATATGACCAAATTCACATAAAAAAAATTGAATGTCAAAATGAATGCATATCATTAAATTATAATATTGTACTTCATTGGCAAGCCCCAAAACATCCATGTTTATTATATGTTCACACCACCATGTAATGCCCATGAAGAAACCAGAAGATGCAAAAGCTATTGAACTTCTATTACAGCAAATAAAATGGAGAGCACCTAAAAGTGTATTCTTTCTTTTTTTTTTCACTTTCTTTGTGAATGGATAGAAACCAAAATGACTCGACCAAAAATAACATGGCAGAAAGTTATTATAAAAATTACAAAAAAAAAAAATTTTAAAACGTGAATAAACTTTAAGTTTACACATAACATGACTCAAAAAAAAAAATTTTTTTGAAAGAAGAATGAATCATAAAGCTAGTCACAAATTAGCTACAATAAGGCTAATAATGATGATGATCATGATGAGTATATGATTATTACATGAATAATCAAACAGTATATTATCACTGATGGTCAAATGCCAATGAACAGATTAATTGAAAGGGTTCATGCTATTTTTGAGAAAAACAAAGTCCAAAAAAACCATAAGTATATATAAAACTTATGGAGTGCTAATCTTAGTGTATCAGATCAGCCAGCCATGCTTGGCTCTTCATTACGCTTAATTTGAACGTCATATAACCATTACGTTAGTGAATGGCAAAACATTATGATCTCCTATAGAAATAGCATTCAAGCATAAACTACTCCCTTTCAAAAAGAATCAGTAAGCCATTACTAAATATGTAGAATCAACAGGCTGAATACAATCCATAAATGAGTTGGACATAGAAAAGAAATCAAAAGAATTTTGTACTCTGTAGTCAAGCACCTAATAGTGATGACAAGACTTTTCAAGGCATCACAGATAATTTTTTAAATGTCAGTGTGGACCAAATAAACAAGGCTCACAAAGCACCTGCATTTACTTAAAGCTTGAAAGAGCCAATGATGCTTCTAAATCAACATAGGCTTGTTACTATAATAAAATTTGCACGTGAGGAAAACTGCACTTGCAACCGTAAGTACCATAAGCATGCATAACTGTCCAAATAAAACTCTAATGGATAGGAGCACTGATGCATGCATTCATCACATCCCTCTTAAGGATTTAAAAAATGAAAAAGAATCGGATACGAAAACTAATAGAGAGAAGAGTATCCTTCAATTATAAAGATATAAATCAACCCTTCCAAAATTATTACTTTTCTTTACAAAATACTGAAATAAAGTCAATTCTTGCCTTCAAAATAGAGTATATATATAGATAGAGAGAGAGAGAGAAAAGGTCCAAATAAGTCCCTAAATTTCTTTAACGAACCAAAATATTCCCTGACTATATAAATTATAATTTTGGTCCATTGACTCTTTAAATAAAGACCAAATTAATCCTTTGGTGGGATCATTTAGGTCCCTATTTAAAAAGCCAAGTACTAAAATGGGATATTTAAATAGTCAAGAACCATTTTGGTCCTTCGTGAGAGTCAAAAGATCATATATATGTATGGCAACTCTTAACTTGTTACATAAATGAGAAAAAAGGTTTAGCAACAGCTTTGATTAACATATTCAATGCTTGCTCCAAATTGAAAACATGACACACTTTTCATGGAAAGCACATCTCATAAGAAATGATAATAACTTTTAATATGTTTAGATTATTCATGAAAAATAAGATTGTTAGTAATACAAATGGTGAAAATATTGTTATGATATAGTATAATATGCGAAGTATCAGAAAAATCTAGCACTCCTAAGAGAATTTTAAGCTACATCATTTCAAATATAAAATGAGCTATCGCTATGAATTTAGCTTCAACACTAAATATGACTACAATAGTTTGCTTTTCATTTCCTTTTTCAGATGACTTGACTATCTCCAATGAAATATAATATCCTAAGGCTGACTTTCTACCTTTAACTAAACCACTATGATTGACATCTATGAATATTTCAGCATCTAAGTCCTCAACTTTAGTATAGAGCGAACTAATTTCAGAAAATTTTTAATATACCAAAGAATTCATTGTACTGCCTTTCAATTCCTTTTGTTTTGAATTGTACATGTGATGATTAACCGCTAAAACGACAAATGAAATTTCATGCCTAATAATAATAAGATAAATCAACCTAACAGCTAACTTTCAATATTGAGATGGATCACCAAGTAGTTTTTTATTTTCATATATGGTACAAGGATCCATAAGGGTATCGTTTTTTCAATAAAATAAATAACATATTCCATTGAGAGAGTGATAACCCTTTCTTTTTTTACCTAAGTAAATTCAATTTCAAGAAAATACTTTGATCATTTCATACCTTTGGTGATAGAATTTATGGAAGTAGTGTTTTACCTCAAATATGTAGTATTAAGATGTCATCAACATAAAATAGTATGATGGAGACAGAAGGTCTATGTTTATGAAGATAAAAATGATTTGTGGTGCTATTATAAAGGCCTATCTCAGGACTTTATAAAGTTTTTCAAACAAACCCCATTGACTATGTTTAAGTCCATTGATAACCTTCCTGAGAAAGCATGTATTTCCCCTCCTAAGCAACATTTGCCATTAGTTTGCTACAGACAGACTTCCTCTTCAAGTTCCCTAAAGAGGAAGACATTATTGACATCTAGTTGTAGCATAGTCCATCCTTGATTGATGTACACATTAATAATTTTGATTAAAGTAATCGGGCAGTGAAAAGGTTTAAATAATTTATCCCAAAGAGTTTGTATAAATCCTTTCGTAGCTAGTCAAGTTTTGTATCAATCAATAGAGCCATTAACATAAAAATTAAAAGTGAAATCCATTAATAGAAAATTAATTTGATCCCAAAAGAGGGAGCAACCATATCACTGAGTAGAGGATTCCGGGAGTGGACATAAATCAAGAGAAGCCAAATCACTATAAATCGTTTGAAGTTGAAGCCAATGTTTTGATCTTGACATAAGTATGTGGTTTCTTTTATCTCACAAATGTTTGAATTGTTGAGCTTCACTTCTAGATAATAGTCAATAAGTGTTACAAATAAGCATAATCTTAGATTGGTTGAGTAAGGCAAGGCTAGAAACTCAAATGTCTAACTATCCCGAAAGGAAGAGAACAATGGCCAAGAAGATGTAAAAGACATGCTTATGGAGTTTACCAAACTCACAAACGTGAGAATCATGTTTGCACAGAAATAAAGAAACAAAAACAAAATCCATCAGTCTACTAAGAGGAGGATAACCTAACCACAAATGTTAGTGAAAATGAGTTACAATGGATAAGAGGGCGGAAGGAATGTGTATCATCTATGATGCACCGACACTTCTCCTCAAAGAGGCGTGCAGTGTCCGACACCGTGTCCGACACGACACTCGTCCGACACTCCTCCGACACGTGTAGGACACGCCGAAAATGTGTCCGATTAAAAAAATATTAAAAATAAATTGGACACGCGTGTCCGACACGCATATCTTAAATATTTTATAATTTTTTTTTAAAATATAATTTCTTATATTTTGCGAGATTTAAACTAAATTTCTTATTTCATATCCACCACAGCAAATCAACGTCTGCATTTAATACTCATTCATCGAATATTTTCATTTTCATTTCTCTTTGGCAGTGAAGGTATTTTCATCTCCTCTCTTTTTGCACAATTACAAATTTTTCTCTTGTTGAACCAGAGTTGAAAGTAGTGATATTCAATGATGATGATATTGAAGGCAAAAAACAAACCTCTAAAGTTAATCCTAATAGTTGAAGCTTGAATGCTTGATGTTGTAGTAAGTGATTATTTGCTTATATTTTTATGATTGTACTAGATATTTTGTATTAAATATTTTATATTATAAGCTAGACAAGTTATCATGTCATTCATTTATTATTGTTTGTTATTTTTAATATGATATTACATTAATATATATACACTATATAAAAAAATGTATTGCCGTGTCCGCGCCGTACCCGTGTCCTATATTTTCAAAAAAAGTCGTGTCCCGTGTCCGTGTCGTGTCGTATCCGTGTCGCCGTGTCCGTGTCCGTGCATCATAGTGTATCATTAAGTAGTAGACTCTAACAATCATCTTCTTCTTGTTGAAATACTGAAAGGTGTAATAAGAAGGCTTAAATGTTATAGTACAATTATGAGTTTTTATAAGTGAAGAGAGTAGATAATAAGTTCATCGAAAATTATGGGAAAAATAAAACACCTGAGAAAGATAGAGCATTCAAATGATGTGTAATACCCAAGGTTTAAAATTGCGTAACTGCGCCTCGAGGCGGTTTTCGTCCGTGAGGCGAGGCGTAAGCCTCGAGGCGGTCTGAGGCGTAAGCCTCACGAACACAGAATTGCGTAAATGAAAAATTAAGGGTTTTAGCAGGAAAATAATAGCTAGTTAAGAAAGTAGATGCAATAAAATCAAGTCCCAAAGTACAAAATCACAAAATATTAGTTTAACAAAACTCCCAAAATACAAAAAACATATAAAATGAAATCATATCCCATCACTAAATGAAGTGAATCTTCTTCGCCAATTGTATCTATGAATGTCATATCATCATCATCATCAATATGCTCAGTTCAATAAAAGAAAAGATAATTAGCATATTAATTGGATGAACCACTCATTATCAGGCAGACTGTGCTAATCTCCTCATAACTCCATCAAGTAAATTAAAAATAAATGTAGCATTCTTCACCTCATCAGAAGCTTCAACAGATCTTAAGAACACTGTACCATAGGGATTGTTGACAAGGATGTTTATCAAACTCCTACTCTTCATGTCAGACCATCCATCTGACATTATAGTCACATCTGTCTCATCCATGTCCTTTTAATCTCACCAATGGTTCGCTCGGTGTTCTGCAACTCCTCTTTTAAAATCCAAGTGCGCAGAAGGTGCTTTCAACCCTCTCCATACAATCCTATAGCCGCATCATACTGAAGTAGACAGGCGATGTAGCAACATTAAATGGTATTGCATTTTCAAAAAAAAAACCTCCCAATGTCCATGCAAACCTGTCGCCGACCCTCTCTAGTACCACCTGCAGGCATCATATCTGCTTCTCCTCTATCTGCTCCTTCAGTAGTCATGTACTGATCCATAGGACCCCGTGCACCTCTATTATCCCTTTCCACTCTCGCTCCCAAAATAGGCACCTTGGTCTTGCTGTTGTAAGTGTTTGACAGTGGTAGTTTTCTTCATGTAAGCATATATTTCTTCCTTCACATTGTCCGGCACTTTTGCACAAGGTGCTACGTTCTTGTGAGAGCATGATAAGTGCTCCTTCATGCGGGTTACTCCGCCCTTCACAACTTTCTCACAAAAGTTGCACTTTAAATATACATAGCTCTTCTCGCCGCCGCCAATGTCAACTTGCAATACTTGACTCCGCAATGACGTATTCGTCTTTTCTTTACCTCTAACCATGTCTCCTAAGCAAAAAATCAAATAATTCCAAAAAAATCAAAAAAAACTAAACCCTAATTTCTCTTAAACTTGCAAAATAAATCCCTAAACTTAAAAAAAATACCTTAAAATCGCTCCTAGAGGGTGGCCGGAAGTTTTCACTTCGCCGGAGAGGGGCGGCGCCGGCGGGAGGAGCGGCGGGAAGCTTGGCCGACCGTGCGGGACGCGTGCGGTTTCGCGAACAGAGAGCTGGGAGGTGTTTTTTTCGGAGATGAGGGAAGCCCGGGATGATATTTTAAGTGTGGGGCCGGTTCTATGAGGACGCCTCACTTGCTTGCGCCTCTGAGGCGCGCCTCAGTCCAGGTGAGGCGTACGCCTCAGCCAGGTCCAGAATTGCGTAAGCCTCGAGGCGTTTTTTGGTGAAATTGCGCAAAGGCGCGCCTTGAGGCGCGCCTCTAATTGCGCAATTTTAAACCATGGTAATACCCTCTTTAGATATAGGAGAGGGAGACCTGTTAATAATAATATTGGAGAAAGAGAGGTCATGCAGCTAGATAAGAAGAGTCTGCGGTTACCTATCATAATGGGAATGACGTCTAAATCTAAAACCCAAGACATATTGGTAGAGGTAGCTTCAATGCATCCAAATGAAGAAACAACATGAAATATTTAAAGGGTTGGCTCATAATCCTATATTTCTTGAGTAAGGGTATCTGATTCAAAGAATGAGGCACCAAAGAAGGTAATTGCAATTTGACTGTTTGTAGAAGTATAATGAGCACAAGAAGGATGGCCAAATTTCTCCCAATAATGTTCATGAGGATACTCTAGGAAAATACTTCAGCCACAATCGAATCCACCACTAGAATAGCCACCATGATAATGATTCCCTTGATCATCTTGGGCGACAACTGCCAAGGAGATTGGTCAAAAGTGGTAGGTGGGGTAGATAGTTTAAAGGAAAAAACCCATCAAATCAGTTCAGAATCACATGCTCTAATCAATAAAAATTGCTGTAGGAGAATAGTTGATGCTTGATGTGTTCAAATAAGTGTCATTATATTCAGTGTTTATTTTATGTTATGTTATTTATGTCATATGATAAATTTGTATTATCATTTATTTCATATGATAAGGATATTGCATTCCTTATATATCTAGAGGGATATAATGGTCCTTTTAATTCCATCTGATTGCTTTAGTAAACATATAGAAGGACATGCTTTTATGTAAAGGCTTGCTTAGGATACTTTTTAGATGTGTGAATGCTTGAAAGAATCATGGTTGTTATCTAGCTTTCTCCATTTGGAGAAGTCAACCAGCTCCTCCCCTGACCATAGTCTTCTTCAACCTCTATTGTATGGTGCTAAAAGCCTCTCTCCTCCCTCTTGGTTGCGGTCTGCTTATTTAATATCCTTTTTATTACGTTGTTTTTAACTTCTAATTGTTTCTATTCCTAGCGTTGCTTTTCAGATTTTAGTCCTCGGTGTGAACCACTATCAAAAAAATATTAAGCATCATCATACAATATTATCAAAAATATTATGCATCATTGTATAACATATGTTGGAATGAATGGAAAAGATTCCCAAATAAATGGCTTGTTATTTGATTGCCACATTTTTTCCAAACAAGAGTTTGAAAGGCTTTCATTGATAGGAGTTCAAATATTGTTTTCTATCATTTTCAAATATATACTTATGCCTAAGTAGCATTTTAAAAAGTGCCTAGCTTTATTTTTATCAAAATAATAGAGTTGGCAATCAAACTTAGCTCTAATATAAACCAACGTAAGAAGCATGAATACTTCAAACGTGTTTTCATGTGCATGTTGCCTAGCTTTATTTTTAT
The DNA here is from genome assembly GCA_016618105.1 of Dendrobium huoshanense. Taxonomy (NCBI): domain Eukaryota; kingdom Viridiplantae; phylum Streptophyta; class Magnoliopsida; order Asparagales; family Orchidaceae; genus Dendrobium; species Dendrobium huoshanense. The sequence continues at coordinate 50,807,594 of CM028353.1, read as the reverse complement.
CAAAATAATAGAGTTGGCAATCATAACTAGTTCTAATATAAACCAAATTAAGAAGCATGAATCCTTCAAACGTGTTCTCATGTGCATGTTGGACACCCTTGTTGAACATCCAAAAACATCAACAAAGTAAACACTACGTTAGACTGGACCATTTGGTTTGCTTTACTTTGTATTTTAAGAACAACAACGGTACTTAAGCAGCATTTTGACAAAAGCTTGACACATTCCATACAGCTCTAAACCACTATATTTAAAAAAAAATTATAACTTTTGTTTAAATTTCTAGCAATCAATTTATTCTTACCATATTATCATAGTATCTTCTACATTTAATTTGTTTAAATTCCTGTAATTGATGCAGTGATGACAACTTTTTATGTCTATATTGCAATCTTAACATGAATGCTTTTTATCACAATTCAGTAACAAAAATCTTATAATCCTAAACAATGTCTTCTATTTTCCAAGTTTTTGTCATTAACTATTGTCCTACCAATGAGTGCTCTGTGATGAGTTTCCATGGCAAGCTTCAAAGAAACCTGCCTCTAGTGATTTTTACCAAGGCTTTGGACAAGATAATTGTGGGCTCCAAAAATTCGTTGCACCCCGGCCACTTTACACTGTCACTTTTCTTGTTGTTTATGACGACAGAGAGTTTTAACAAGATTTAGGTTCCTAGTGAATTTTCAGAAGGCATATTGGGTTTTAGATAAGACACTACCCAAAGATTTCGCCCTCATTTTGTGAGGACCTTATGATCTGAGTTTAGGTTTTCTATAGGCGCAAGCCCCTATAGTTAATTACTCCTCCCGATAATGAAAGAGAACTTTTGATTAAGGCCAGTCATTAAAGAGGTCGCATAGGTCGTAAATCCAGGGTATAATAGCAATAGTTTTAGGGTTTGAATTTGGGATATGAATTTTGGAGTTTGAGACTTAAAAGTTTATCAACATAAACTTAAAAGTAGGTGATAGGGGGAATGAAGACAAGCCCGATCAAGATCTCATGGTTCTGTCGTTCCGAACTATCATAGTCCCTGGTCTACTTAGTCAGAAGAGATAGTCGAACCAGCCTGACAAAAGGTACCTTATAAGCAGCCATAGGTTGCTTAGTCCACGAATACCTTGTAAATCTAGGGTGGCGTTTGTCTAAGGAGATAGATATGAATCCACCTTAGCTGATAGAGAGCTTTTATCCCTATCGAATATACCCTATGATTCATTACTCAAGGGTCTGACACCATTAGGGAACATATGAGTTTCGGTCGTGATCGTAATATAATGGTGTCATCTTGTAGCAAAACCACCCAATCATAGAGCACATGCAACGTCCCTGCTGGTAAGAGAATATTTGAGCATGAATCTTAGTGATACACCCGACACGACATTCGCTCTTTATAAATTAAGGTCAATTTCAAATTTATCACCCCCGACAAATAGTTGCGAGGAGGTAGATGATTTTAAGTTTTAATTTTTTTTAGATGCTAGACTTCATTTTAAGGATTTAGATTTTTATTGATTTGAGATTTAACCACTCTGATTGAGATTTTCCATCAATACGTTCATCATTAGGGTGACGTTAAAGTCACTTGTATTTCTTAGAAATTTGAGAAGTATTTTTTTGATTAAAGTCAGATCGACTCCAGTGCTCTCATTGAGGAGAATGTGTCACAACCCAACCCGACCGGAACGGATCCCTTCGCATCGGGCCGCAACAAAAATGAAAATCCAAGATCTAGTTTTGGAATTTGTTTCAGAACTTTCTTCCAGATATTCAAATTAACATAAATATAGAGCTGCTATAAACTTCAATTACATATACAGAAATGCATCCACTATTTTCTTCTTTCTTTCATCAAAATAATCATATGCAATACAGTGCATGGCTACAGACAGAAAGAACATAATAGAAAAGCCATGACTGTACAAAAATTAAAAATACAAAATACCTAATCACTGATCATACACAGAACTTCTAATCCAAGATCTCCTTCCCTTTCCCAGAACCTGAAAACCACGCAGAACACAAGGATGAGCTAACAGCTCAGCAAGACAACACTCGCCAATCAAAATCTCCAGAAATACGCATCATAAAACACATTAGAAGCAGTTATTCAAATAGTCGTACAAAGTTCAGATAATCGTACAGAAATCAGAACATCAGACAGAACATATACTTGATCAAATAGAAATCAAATCAAAAATACATGAATTTAAATCAGAGTGCAGAACAGATTTTATAAAACTTATAAAACTTTAACATCACAGAACGGATTGGATCGTACAAATCAGAATTCAAATCAGATAAAATCACATTTCAGATATCACATTTCACGTATCACATATCCCTGACCCTGACAGAATCTCGACGGATTCTGGCCCCTTATGCCTCTCTTCCCTGACACTGATAGAATCTCAACGAATTATGGCCCCTTATGTCTCCCTTTATGCTTATAGCACTAGAACAGAACAGATACGGGATTTTCAAAACAGAACTTGTTTTCAAATTTCTCAGATTTCCCTGACACAGACAGAATCTCAAAAGATTATGGCCCCTTATAACTCCCTTCTGATATCACAACATATCAAAGCATTCAATTCAGAAAATCAGATTTTGTTAGAAAAATCGTCAGCGGATAACGGCAGTATACGGAATTTACACAAAATTCACAGATACAGAAATTTACCAAATTATCACAGATAGTGCAAAACATCATTGTAAGACTTTCATTGTACTGAAACAACATTTTTCGACATCCAGATAAATCGTAGTTCAATTAAAACACCGCCGAATTCAAAATACCCGGCAAACATTTTCCAGAAAATGCTCAAAATATGCACAAATATCAACTCAGAAACATATCAAAAGTTATGCGGTAAAAAAGTTCGTCAGTACAAAATGGAATCAATTATTCGCTTACGGAAACAAAATCCAGAACAAAAAAGTTATCAAAATCCTCGTTTCTGAAAATTGAGAAAGACGGAATGTGCCTTACCTCGAGTCGGTCAACTTTCTTAACTGCAGCTATGGACGGAAATGGATAGAAGTCGCCCAAAAATAATTTTTTCTTCTTTTTCCTTCAATTTTCTCTCTCCTGGGCTTTCTCTCTCTTCAAAAAGATCTCATTCCCATATATATCCAACCAGATCGTCCCGGACAATCCCAAATCGTCCCGGGACGATTTGCCCTCTGGACGAATTTCGTCCAGACGCGAACAGTAATCGTTCCCGGATGAGTTGCTCTCTGAGAAAATTTCGTACGGACGAACACCAGTTCGTCCTGGGACGAACACCAGTTCGTCCTGGGACGAACACCAGTTCGTCCTGGGACGAACACCAGTTCGTCCTGGGACGAACACCAGTTCGTCCTGGGACGAACACCAGTTCGTCCTGGGACGATTCGTCCTGGGACGAACTTCGTCCTGGACGATTCGTCCTGGGACGAACTTCTCTGGTACCGATCGTCCCGGACGATCCAACTTCGTCCTGAACGATCCTGGAAGGAAAACAGCTTTCACAGAATGAGACTTAAATATTTGACCCGCGCAGCATTTTCAGACCGTTGGATTTAGGAATCATATGTGGCGATCAAAGCACATGCGAATTTTATTTAGTTTGAAAATAGCATGTTATATTAGTGAGTACTTGATCATGCACTGCATTCTAATACATTTGTGTTTTAACTTTAACAGGTTGATCGGAGCACATGTAGGATTTATTTTAATATATAGATTGGATTTTTTGTCCACTCGTACGAGTGTTACGGATCCGATGGCATTTAGAAAATGCTTATTCATTAGGCACTAGGATATTGTGTTCTGGCTTATGAGTTACACCATTTGATATGAATCTCCTATTGTTGCTTACAGGCTGATTGTGTGCACTACTATCCCCTACTCCTACTCATAGATGAAGTGTAGCAGGCATTAGATGTTCCCCACTACTATACCTAGACATGCTGGTTTGTTTTGTACGAGCTTCTTGTCCATGCCCATAAGATAATCATTATGGACACTACAAATTCTCTACTCCCATTTACAGGTGAATTGTAGTTTACTGCTCACAAGTTTGGTGATATTGCCCGTATAACAGCACAACAAATTACATTCATTACGAGTCATTTGTTGTTACCCGTAAGCGAGTGTGGCCTAAATAATTTCACAATTTCTTTGAGTATAAGATCTTAATGAATTATGAGAATTATTAATTTTTCAAATCAATTAGTGATTTCACTTTATTGTTAAACACAATTGCTCACTAAGATTTTCTGTAATTCTTATAATCTCTGCACATGCATAGATGGCTAGATCCATCTGAATAACTACAAGGTTCGAAGGGTCTTGTTCAGTTCTACAAAGATCCTGAGAGATGCTAAGTCTTGACACATGTCCATTAATAAAAAGAATATCTAAGCTGATCTCCACATAGAAAACGATTTTTCGAAGAACTTTCATAAGGGAACCTAGAGAAGTTCTTTGTAGCAAGACATCAAATGACAATTAAAAGTCAAATGTTCTGTTGTATATGTTTCCTGAACTCGGAATATGAAAGATATATTCAACCCTTCCAATTTGTTGTGTATCAATTCCTATTTGGTAATATTACTAATCCCTTCCGATATGAGAGATTCATGATATGATTGCGGTAGTTTCAAAATTAATTGGCTCAGAGTAGTACTCATAATCCAGTTTCTTATTAGGTCCGGTCACCGGACCTAAATCTGCGTTCGGAACTCGTGGGCTTTCATGCGCTTTTGATGTATTTTTGCAGAAAGGACAACTAATATGCACTTGTAATTGCATATTAACTGCTTTTTGTTGAGTATTTGCAAAAATACATCAAAGTGTAGCAAAGCGCAACAAAATCTCACTCATTGTGTATTTGGTGCTCTTTTGCTGCGTTTTTCAAATACTCGGTAAAAGGGCAGCAAAAGGGCAGCTAATATGCGCAGTAAAAGCGCATATTAGCTGTCTTTTTGCAAAAATATTTCAAAAGCGCATGAAAAGCGTAGGGTTCGGAACGCAAAATTAGGTCTAATGACCGGACCTAATAATTTCTCCTCTCCATGAGAGGAGGATGGGGAGGGCACTTGCCCTTTCCAGTCCGCCCAACTGGAAAGATAATCGACGGTCGAGGTCATCAAGACTTTGTTGGGTCCCATAATTGGTTTCAAGCCTTTCTTGTTGCACACGACCTATTAATTAAGAGGTTTAATTTTATTTTAAAAAATATTTTTACTCCCCTTGAAAATCAACAGCCTTCCGACGCTTTTCCTGCGAAGAGAGGTTGGGGAGAGCACTCGCCCTTTCAATCTGTCCAGCCGAAAAGATAATCAATTATCGAGGGCTTTGGGACGTTGTTGGATCCCGAAATTGGGCTTTCAGTCTTCTATCCACTCAGCTGGATCAGATTGACAACCGAGAGTTTCGAGAGACCGAATCAAACCCGAGATTTCCTTCAAATTTCTCTTGTTTTGGTACTTATTTCAAAATCTCTTATTTATATTTCTTCTCTTTTTTTATTTCATTATATATATAGAAAATCATAATATATTTATATATAATATTATTTATTATAATACATATATAACAGAGAGAGGAAGAGGGAGCCTGATTGGGCATGGGTTGTAGACAAGGGAGGCGGACGTCGGCTAGGGCATAGCGGCGGGTGCGGCAAGTCAGAAGCAGGAGTCAGGCCGGCTGCTAGATTGGCGGAGGGTCAGGCCGGAGCGAGCTAGGGCACAACGGGTTGGGGCCAAACCAACAGTTGTGCCCATCACCAATGCTACAAAGAAACAAGAGGTGGGGCCGAACCGATGGCTGTGCCCATCACCTTACAAAGAAACACCAATACCAATGCTCATCACCTTACAAAGAAACACCAATACCAATGCCCATCACCAATGCTACTGCCTCACCTCCCCTGTTCCTACTTGAAACAAAAATATTTTATAAGGAGCAGGGACAGATCATGCAAGTGCACATTAAAGTGACATAGCATTGCTACAGAAAGCTCTACATCTTTATTGATAATTTCATAAGAATATCCATATACCAATTTATGAACATTTTTTTACAAAATAGATCTGAAAGCTTCACTCTCAATATTAACTTTTTAAAGTCTTACATCAATAAATAATATATCATAAATAAGTGTAGTCAATGGAAGAAAAGAGTGATGTGGGGGGTATGTGGGGCATAGGGCTTCATACAGGTTTGCTACTTATCAGTAAAAGCAGGATCAATAATTAAAACTTTCTTAGTGAGCCAATAGTGAAATACATTCTCTTTTTCATTTCTAGGCTCAAGAAAATATGAAATATGTAGCATTATCATCAAACAATATCAAAGTTATTTAGAGTTGATTAAATTTTTTTTTTTCAAGCTTTTTCTTGCTAAGAGTGCATTTGACATTAGATTCTAGCGCACACACGTCCCGTTGATACAAAAATCTGCTGATATTAATTGTGGTTTCACCAATTCCTTCATTTTTCTTATAAAAGTGTAGTGTATCACAATGACCAAACCTCAAATCAACCATAAAACAGCCTTAATTTTTCTTTCCCAGCCATCTGGTTATCTCAACATTATTCTCAGACCTTATTCCACTCCCGCCTAATCCTTACACATGTATTGCAGGTTACCCATCCTATGCCTTTTGCAACAATTAGCCTACTTGTTTGATGTTTCTTTCAATGTAAAAAGCACTCTATAAATGAGAAATCACCAACACCTCAATGATAGATCTTTCTTCCTGTGGCAGGCAAGCAGTCTGAGAGGGAAGAGATCTATATAGAGAAAGACGAGCAGAGGAAAGTTTCAAATCAAAGAACTACAGAGATCAGGTAGGCATTACAGATAATATTAAACATTTGAAGAAAAAAATGGCCATTAAAGAGATCACCAAAATTTGCTGGCATGAGCAGATGCACATATTTACATACTATAGCATTTACCTGCAACAAAATTTGAACTAGCTCTGTGCTACCAAAACGAGAGGCTTCTAATAAGCAATGGTTGACATTATCTGCACCACCCTCAACCAACATTCCCAGCATTCCTCTCACCGTGGCTGCCGAGGTTGTAGAAGCCCAGCCTGTTTCAAATGAACTTGAGAACAGAGTAAGCGGGAAACAAGCTGCATCAAAAGCCTCGGTGAAGTCCTTTCCAGTGAGCTGATCCCCTGCAAGGTCTAGAAAGCTTCTGAATGCTGACAACTGGATCTGAATCTCAAAATGTGATTTGCATTCCCCATTATTTACACTGTCTTGCCCACGAGAATGGATACCAATGCATCTCATAGCCCATTCTGTAAACTTTTGAACTTTAACACTTGCTTCTGCTTTCAAAATCTCATCACCACTGCACTCTTGAAGCCGTTCATGCAACCTAATAAAGGTGCAAAAGAGAAAAATGTTAATAATATAGCTAAGTGAGGTCAAATCATACTAATAATACCCATCCTGAAAACATGAATAATAACTATAAGAAATTCACAATAGCATTAAACACTTCACCTTCTTTTATATTTGACTGAAATTCTACAAAAAGAGAAGACAAAAGTCAATATGGACGGAGAAAACCCTTTCCCCTTTCATAAGAACAATGATGGAAAAAAACGAGATGTCCATGTTACAAGAGCATGATTTTCAGGACATAATCAAGAAGAAAGCAATAGGTTTTATAGATTTTTAATAAGTTTCATGAATTAAAGTATAAATGATTAAGGATTACCTATGGGCCATAATGGCCTGAGTATCTAAAGAACTCATTTTACTGCTTTTGCAAGCAGACACACAAGATGCAAGAAAGGATGTCCGTAAAACCGCCCTAGTGAAGTCATGAGCACCATTAGAGATTATCAAATTTATGAGCTGAGTGATCCCATTTAGCTCCTGTCTAGTGCTCAAGAACCAGATTGAATCCAGAGCAATGCAAAGTGCATCATTGAGTATTTGTATGTCCACCCCCATAATGAGTCTCTGTGCAACATCCCAGTCAAAAATGCTCACAGCCTCTTGAAACTTGCGGCCAAGCTCAATTCTTTCCTGCCGATTGAGCCTTCTTTCTCTAGCCTTATCCTTCCTTTGGACATCAAATCCTTGTATAGTCGAAGATACAAATTTATGTTTTTTGGTGCTGTATCTGTAGACCCCGGTAGTTCCTTTATTGTCCTCAGTAGAAACTGGCGCTTCTTTTGATAAACCCATGCCGCTTGCCTCCCCTTCTTTCTCCAAAACAAGAGATTGCTCATCTTGAGTTCCTAAGAATCTGTTCTCATCCTTCTCCACATGTGAGCAGAAGGGCTCTTCCAACTGGTTTTCCTTCCCCAGCCTTACAGTATCCCTCTTTCCGACTGACATAGACTTGGGTTCCATTTCGCCTAGAGCAGGAATAGCTATATCAACTAATTTTTCCCAAATAAGAAGATCCTTTTCAATAGATGAATTGATCGATTACTTCCGGACGATAAAAGTGAGCAGTGAATTAGCAGCCACCTTTAAATTGTATGTAGGGAGCTAACTTCGTTGATATTCACTGAGATTTGCTCTCTGATGTATGCAATGTCTGAGATTCAGAAAAAAAGAAAAACAATTCCTATTACGAGGCTACCAAAGAAAATCAATTCCAGGCGAATACATGCAAGAAAAACGTAAGAGGCAAAAAACCTTTAGGGATTTCAATTCCCTAATTATTTACGAACCAAGTTGATGTTTTCAGACGATCAACCTCACTAGAGCATAAGAGGGTAAGACGATCTCATCATTTACTCATTAAAAACACTACAAAAGAGGCAAAGATACTTAAGAATAATCGGAAGGATAAAAAAACTGAAAGAATAATCATGACGCATTTCACTGCAAGAGAACGCCAATATAACAAACAATCGCACAACAAAAAAGCTGCTCAGCCGAAGCAAATCCAAAAAACCAACCAAAGCCCTTTGAATTCGATCGCCATGGAGGCTGAAAAATGGGATTTTGAACAGAAATAGCATCAAATTCTTACTCATGGTAAGTACGAGCCAAACACAAAAAAAAAAAAAAAAAAAAAAAGTTTAGAAATGAGCAAATGATGTGAGATTTGTAGCAGTAACTAAGGAGAAGCAGAGCAAACCTGTATTCGATTAAGACCAGATTGGATTCGCGATTCGATTATTTCTACCCCGCCTCGACTTGGGGGGAGCGACACAGAGAAAGAGAGAGAAAGAGTAAGAGAGAGCGAGAGAGAGAGAGAGATCTCAGAGTTCGCAGTTTTACTTCCCCGCGGCCGGATTCAAGCCAAGCTCAGACATGTTACGTACGAAGCAGTTAACTATTTATTGTCAGCAATTCCAAAAAAAAAAAGCCCAATTACGAACATCGAAGATTAATTACACCTAAAATATCAAAATTCAAAATAAAATTCTAAAAGAATAATTAATTTTTTAAAAATAAATAAAATTTAAATATTATGTATTTAATTCTTATATTTATAGACATAATATTTAAAATTTAATATTTATTTTTAAATTATTAATTTATATAAAATAAAGTATGTATATTTTATATTTTTTAATATAATTTTGATATTAAAATAATATATAAATTAATATATGTAATGTGTGTAAATAAAAAAATTTAACTGCATGATTGTCCTTTATCTTAATTAATGGTGTAGTGAGAGGCACCAAATAATCCACCCACGAACGCACCTTACACCGAGTGCACGCTCTTGGATACTACACTTCATTTTTGGTCTTTATTGGGTCCCACGTCAATCATTGTAATTCCCACCCCTCTCTGCTACTTTTACTCCAGCAAAGTTTCATATCTTCTCAGTGCCCATTATTTCAATACACCCAAAAAAACCCAAATTTAAAAAAAAAAATATGCACACGAAGGATTTGAAAGCCTTTAGCAGTAAGTTGATCCGCGAGACAGTTTATTGTCGTTGATCGGGACAGGAAGCCGCGGAGAAAGGAGGAAGGTACAGTGTGAAAATCGAATCATACACAAGGGAGCAAATGTGGGCCAATGGGGGATTGGACGGGCTCGGAGATCCTTTGTGTGGTTGCCACGTGTGAGAAGCGAGAGGGAAAGGGTGTAGCTTGATACCTCACAATTTTGGCAATCAACCAACGTCGCAATTAGCCCATGGATAAAATATGGGTGAGTCGTAAATTTTAGATATATTAATTTAAAAATGATTAAATTTATTTTGAAATAAATATAATATATATAATAATTATATTTATTTTTAAAAAAATTTAATGATTTTGAGACTTACTTTAGAAAAAAATTATTTATAATGTGATTTTTTTGTTAGGCTATTCTTATTTTGGGCATAGATTTGACTCCTATTATAAAAAATGTACAATACGTGTCAATCTATAATTTAAGTAATTCAAAATCTTAGGAAATTAAATTTGCTTTATATCAAATCGATTTTTTAGGAGCCAACACTATATATATATATATATAGAGAGAGAGAGAGAGAGAGAGAGAATTGGGTGCTAGATGTAATCAAATAACATCAAAGTTGATAAATAAAAAGATTAATAGTTATAATTAAATAGTTCAAAAAAAATGAATAATTAATATTACTTGCGTCCAGGAATAATCGCGACGATAGAGAAATAAAGTTTAGCGTCTTAGCACTGTACGTAGATCCAGCACGCAAGTAGAAAGAGAGAGATCAAAACACTCAATCTTGTTTACGTGAAAAACCCGAAGAGAGAGAAACCATGGGGCCTCGCCCAGGTGAAAAGATTCCACTAAACTTGAGTGAATTACAATGGTTGACCCGTCCCTCGATTTAGATATGGTCATTTTACAGTAATCTGAAGAGCTTGTCAAAGGACCGATGACGGTCGGACGAAAATTCGACGGCTTTTGTGTAGAAGTTTGACTGAGAATGAACGATCCAACGAAGGTCTGGCGATGAATGGTAGCCAGGCGAAGGTCCGGCGATGGTCGAGCTGAAGTTCAACGGCGGTCGGCGGCCTACGGCCAGGCGGTGGTTCGGCGATGGTCGGTGACCTGGCGGTGGTTCGACGAAGGTCGAGCAGAAGTCCGGCGGCGGCCGGCGGCCCGGCGATGGTCGACGGCCGGGCTGTGGTCCGATGAAGGTCGGGCTGAAGTCCGACGGCGGTCGGCGGTCGGACGATGGTCCGATTGTGGTCGGCAGCCGGGCGGTGGTCCGTCGTAGGTTGGGCTGAAGTCTGGCGGCTGTCGACAGCCGGTCGGTGGTCCGACGTAGGTCGAGTTGAAGTCCGGGGACGGGACGAAGGTCCGGGCGGTCGGTCAGCGGCGGCAGGCCGGTTCGAGCCGGTGGCGGTTGGGCTCCAGATGCTCTTGGTCCGATGAGGTCTTCATAACTGGCTCTGGGCAATAGGTGGCGATAAGGCGGTGGTCCGACGCGAGCTTAAAGTGTCCTGGTCCGGTTATGGTCAAAGAGCTCTTGAAGGATGTCTATTTATAGATTTTCATGAGTGGCACAACCCGTAAATCTAGAGAAGATCCAGGGCAGATTCAGAGTGCTCCATTGGATGGCTCGTATTGATTCCCCCGATCGTAGAGAGTTTTTCAACTATTTAAGTGCCTTAACAGTGTCAGAATTCAAAGATCTTGGGCTCGTTGGATTCGTCCTGCCGAGACGCTCAATTTGACTATAAGCATGCTATATTTGGATATCATTTCATTATCCAAATAATGCTTTAATCCTTCCAAATGTAGTCCGGGCCCCCGATTCGGACCCATTTGGGCTTGGGTTGGACCAATTTTGGTGTTGTTTGGTTCGTCCCTTTGAGATGTTCAATTTGACTATAAGTTTGCTGAAATTGGAATTCATATGATCACAAATTTAATTTTGAAAGTTTCTAACTTGAATATGCCTCGAGATTCGTGCTTGATCAAGGCAATTTTTGCGGGCGTATCAAATATAAAATTTATTTTTTAATAATTAAAAAATAAAATATGTAAACTCAAATAAATTTTTTAATATATTATAAGTGGTCAAGTATGGAGTAAAATTTGAATTTGTATAACAAATAATACATGTAATTGGAGATATACATTAGCTTTTTTTTTTGGACAATTATATGTGAAAGTCTTATTTGAATGTTAATGGGGGCTTGTTGGCAGGTAACAAATGAGCTACACAGAAAGCTAGCATACAATATGACTATGTTTCAATTTTCTTTAATATAAAAATAATAATAGCCACTAGATACACAAGTATATGTGTCAATCAAATAATTAAGTAATAGATAAGAGTGTCAATCCCACAAAAAAGTATTCTGCTTAATTGCAATTAAACTACTACTGTCTAATATAGATGCATGAGATATCCTACTGAATAAATGAAGACTTGCAAGATAAAAAATACTAATATAAATAAAATATTTTAGACTAATGAATGTAAGACAATATAGTTTTCCTAATGAGACACTCAATTTTTAGATGTGTATCAGAGTATATATATCCTTAGATTTATATCGAACTTATAGAGGTAAAAAATGAGATTTATGGCTTTCCTATAATTATAATTTCTCCATAGAACATAAAAGGTTTATCATCTTATATTTAAGTATGCCAACGTTCCATTTTAATAATCTTCTTTATTATAATATTCCTTCATCGAGTTAATATATCATACTAGATATTAATTACACACATGACCATTGTATTAATTAAATTAAGAAAGGGAGTTATTGAAAACATCTATAATTTTTTTTTGGAATTGCTAACAATAAATAGTTAATTGCTTCGTACGTAACATGTCTGAGCTTGTCTTGAATCTGTCTGCGGAGAAGTAAAACTACGAACTCTGATCTCTCTCTCTCTCTCTCTCTCTCTCTCTCTCTCTCTCTCTCTCTCTCTCTCTCTCTCTCTCTCTCTCTCTCTCTCTCTCTCTCTCTCTCCCCCCCCCCAAGTCGAGGCAGTGTAGAAATAATCGAATCGCAAATCCAATCTCGGCTTAATCGAATACAGGTTTGCTCTGTTTCTCCTTATTTACTGCTATAAATCTGACATCATTTGCTCATGTCCTACACTTTTTCTTTTACTTTTTTTTTTTTTTTTTGTGTTTGGCTCGTACTTACCTTGAGTATGATTTTGATGCTTTTTATGTTCAAAGTCCCATTTTTCAGCCTCCTTGTCGATCGAATTCAAAGGGCTTTGGTGGGTTTTTTGGAATTGCTTCGGCTGGGCAGCTTTTTTGTTGTGCGATTGTTTGTTATATTGTCATTCTCTTGCACCGAAATGTGTCATGATTATTCTTTCAATTTCTTGATACTTCTGATTATTCTTAAGTATCTTTGCCGCTTTTGTAGTGTTTTTAATGAGTAAATGATGAGATCTTCTTACCCTCTTATGCTCTAGTGATGTTGATCGTCTCAAAACATCAACTTGGTTTATAAATAATTAGGGAATTAAAATCCCTAAAGATTTTTGGCCTCTTACATTTTTTTGCATGTATTCACTTGGAATTGATTATCATTGGTAGCTTCGTAAAAGGAATTGTTTTACTCTTTTCTGAATCTCAGACATTGCATACATCATAGAGCAACCACATGTGGCAACCACACAAAGGATCTCTAAGCCCGTCCAATCCCCCATTGGCCCACATTTGCTCCGTTGTGTATGATTCGATTTTCACACTGTATGCTTCCTCCTTTCTCTTCGGCTTCCTGTCCCGATCAATGATAATAAATTGTCTCGTGTAGCAACTTACTGCTAAAGGTTAAAAGTTACTATGTAATATCAATCCTAAATAATGCTTAGCTTTTTTATATATATGTAATATGAAAACCCTACGTAATATACACAAGTATACGTATCAAATCAAGTAATAAAGTGATAGAGTTGTGTGTCAAACCTATGAGAAATTATTATGTTGTCGTTTACTCTAATTGTATGAATTATCCTTCTGAAATTAAAAAAAAAAAATTGGAGGTTTTACCACTTAATAAAATAGTAGAATAATAGATACAATATTTAATAAAAATATATTGATTGATGAATACAAATTTATATTTTTTGTTAATTAGACTCTTCATGGTAATATGATTCAATGTATATGTATCCCTAGACATTTATCAAGCTTAGAGGTGTGAAAAGAATATCTACTGACTTCCTATAATTATAACATCTCCTTAAGAAGTTAGAATATTTAACATCTTATATTTAGGCATGCCAATATTCTATTTTAATGTTCATGGTTATATTCTTGCATTCTTTCATCGAAGCTATACATTACACTATATTTTAATTACTCATATGATCACTATGTGTATTAAATAAAGAACGGGATAAATGTGAAAAATATCATTAGATATTTAAGAACAAGAGTCTTCATTAGTATTTAACATATGCATCATCAATCCAAAATAAGAGATTTAGCGAGACATATAATACATGGCAAGAAAACTCAATTTTATTGAATTTATAAAAGAATAAAAATACAACAGAATGATATCACTAGAAAGAATTAAGGTATATCCCTCTAGGAGGGTGCGAATGGATGACGATTCTCTGTTGACACCAAGAGGGTGTGAAAGGATGATGGTACTGTACTGCATCAGGGTTTGGTGGAAGATATGTTAATTATAAGGGCTTTTCTGCCTTGTTGTGGGAGCAAAAAGAGAGTCACTTTGGTATAATATAATACTTTAAGAGGGAGTCTTCACGGAGTGGACGTAGGTCTAGTTGGACCGAACCATTATAAATTTTAGTATTATTTTATTTTTATTTTTACCTTATTTTAAATTTTCTACACTTTTAATTTTGTGATTGAAAAGTTTATTTTAATAAATTTTCATTGTGTTAAAATCATAAGAACAATTTTCTATAAATTTTCAATAATTTTTTAAATTATCAATTCAACCCCCTCTTGGTTAGCATTAGGACAATTGTAATATGTCTAATAACATATACGTACCCTTATGTGGTATCAGAGCCAACTTTCAAAAATTAAGATTTATATAACTTTTTAAAAATAATCATGACTACTTTTGAAAATCGTAATACACCTGAAGGATATTTGATCATTAAACCTATATTTTTTGATAACATCCCTTTTGATTTTTGGAAAATATGCATGTCTAGTTTTCTTCAAACACTTGACTATCACATGTGAATTTTAGTACATTAAGGCTACACTAGACCAACTAGACTTGTAGATGACGTTGGAACTAAAACACAGTTTACTGCCTAACACTAAGTGTTTGAATAGTTTTTTCTATGCTCTTAAGTTTGAAGACTATATATGTGTCTTTACCTATAGAACTGGAAAAAAATTTGGGATAGACTTTGTATCACATATGAAGGGACTAACAAGGTGAAATAATCTTGATTAAATACTTTGCTACATGTTTATGAATTATTTCATATGAAATTGAATGAATCTATCACTAATATGTATACTCATTTCACACAAATTGTCACCTCATTGCATGCCTTAGGTAGGAAATTAATGAATGCTGAAAAAGTGATACAATTCTTCGTTATTTGCATACTAATTATGATGCAAAGATAAATGCTATAACAAAATCAAAGGACTTAAATATTTATTCTATTAACATTTTTCTTGGATCTCTAATTGCTTATGAGTAAGGACTGACTCAAAGACAAATAGATACAGGTGAGAAGCGGAAGTAAAAATATAGCATTGAAAGTGAATAACTTAGAGAGTGATCAGCCTCAACCTGAGGATGAATATGACATTGCCTTGATGACAAGGAAATTAAGAAGTTTTCTAAAACGGAAGTAAATGAGATGTCAGTAGTGGAATAAAGGTAAGTTTCACAAAAATGTTAAGGCTTATATTGATGTAATTTTCTATGAATGTAGGAAGCCTAGACATATAAAATTTGAATGCCTGAATCTTAAAGCAAAGGTCGATGAGAAAAGCAATGTAATGAAGGGAATTAAGAGATTGAAAAGAATATTTTGGGCGGATTCAACTTCAGATTCCTAAGAAATAGAAGTTGAGAAGGAAGTCACCAATTTGTGATTAATGGAGAACAAGCTTCATTAGTTAAATCAATAAGAGAAACACTCTCATATAAGATCTCGTGAGAGCATTTAGTACCTAGATAGTGGATGTTTGAAGCACATGATTGGAGATACGATATAATTTATATCGCTGGAAGCTAGGAATGGAGACAAGGTTACACTATGAGACAATACCACTAGGAAAGTGGGTAGGCATATATATGATTAGAAATTTAAATAATTTTTCATTAAAAATATTTTACTCGTAGAACGCTTAAAGCATAACTTGTTGAGTATTAGTTAGTTATGTGATAAGGGTTATAGTGTAATTTTTTTTCTATTAACTGCATAATAAGCCAAAATAGAATTGATTTTTACATAAAATTAGGGTAAATAATATATACATGCTTAATTTAAATTGTATTAAATCTTCTAATGCTTTTTATCTTAAAATGATTTTTGTGAATCATGGTTATGTCATAAGAGAATTTGTCATGCTAGTATAATAAATCTTAAAAAAATTACCCAATAAGAATTAGTTAGAGGAATACTCAAAATAGACTTTACTAAATATCACGTGTGATGCTTGTCAATAAGGAAAACATGTAAAGTCCTTTCATTCCATTAAGGATCTTAGAACTAACAAATAATTAAAAATCATTTATATAGATCTTTTTGGACCGATTAGCACTATAAGTCTAGGAGGTAAAGTGTTTGAATTTGTGATAGTTGATAATTTTTCAAGATTCACTTAGGTTAATTTTTTATTTCATAAGAGTGAATCATTTGAAGAATTTAAAAAGTTTTGCACTTGTATTTAGAGAAATTAGGGTGCGAGATTTTATCTATTTAAAGTGATCATGGAGGTAAATTTAAAAATAAAAAATTTAAAGATTTTTATAAAAAGAAAGGAATTGATCACAATTTTCAGCATCTAGGACCTCTCAAAAGAATTGGATAGTAGAAAGGAAGAACAAAATATTGATTGAAGCCGTTAGAGCCATATTGGCAGAATACTCACTTCTAAAATATTTTTGGGCTGAAGAAGCTAGTATAATATATTATATTCTGAATAAGGTGAACATTAGATCCGAATTGAATAAGATATCCTATAAACTTTTTAAGGGGATAATATCAAATTTATCATATTTACATAATTTTAGATGTAAAATAATCATTCATAATAATGACAAAATTCCTTTAGTAAAATTTGATACAAAATCTGATGAAGAAATTTTTCTTGAATATTCTAGTATTTGAAAATCTTATAGAGTTTTTAATAAGATATATTTGGTAGTTAAGGAGATCACACATGTTATGTTTAATGAATCTAATATTTTGAAAGAGCAAAAGTTGGAAGAGGATCATATTAAAAATATATCCCAAAAAATTAAAAAGATAAATTTAAAAGAAGATGTTGGAAAAGAAGATCCTTTGCCTAAAGAATGGAAATTATCTAAAAATCACCCTAAGAAATTGATTTTAAGTGAATCTAGTGAGAGTTTTAAGACTATGGACTTAGCAAAGAAGTGAATTATTCTGTCTTTATATTGATGATTGAATCCACTAATATAAATCAAGCACTTTCAGATAAATTTTGAATTTTGGCCATGAAAGAAGAATTGAATAAATTTGTAAGAAATGATATTTGGGAATTGATTGAAAGGCCTAATAATCAAAGTGTTGTTGGAACTAAGTGGATGTTTAAAAAAAAAATAATTCAGGAGTTGTGATTAGAAATAATGCAGGATTGGTGGCCATGGGGTATAATCAAATATAATGGATTGATTTTGAAGAAACTTTTGCCCTTATATATAGACTTAAAGCAATTATGATTTTGTTAGCCATTGTCTATTTTAAAGGTTTTAAATTATATCAAATGGATGTTAAGAGTGCCTTTTGGAATAGAGTAATATAAGATAATGTTTATGTTGTGCAACCTCTAGGTTTTGAAAATTTCTAAATTCCCTAATCATATGTTTAATTTAAAAAAGGTATTATAAGGATAAAAATAGACACTTAGAGCTTGACATGAGAGGTTAAGCACTTTCATATTATAAAGGTATTTTATGAAAGGATATGTGTACACCACTCTCTTTTTGAAGAGGATGGGAAATGATATACTCATTTTTTAAATATATATTGATGACATCTTATTTGGATTTATGAATAAAAATCTTTATGATAACTTTTAAAAAATAATGAGTTGTGAATTTGAGATTTGAGTTATTTTCTTAGTTTTAGTATAAAGTAAAATGAGAAAGAAACTTTTCTTAGTCAGTCAAAGTATATTAAGGACATCGTCAAAAAATATGAAATAAATAATACTAAATCAATGTCTACACTAATGAGTTCCTCGGTTCAATTAGATAAGGACCCTAAGAAAAAATCTATTGATCAAAAGAAATTTAAAGGAATAATTAATCATTTATTTACTTGATTGCTAGTAAATCAGATATCATGTTCGATATTTATTTGTGTGGTAGATTTCAAACTGATTCAAAGGAATCATATTTGGCAATAGTTAAAAGAATTTTAAGATATCTTTTGTGAACTCAAATCTTAGGGATTTGGTATCCTAAATACATCTCTTCATTTGAAATAATTGGATATTATGATTCATATTTTATAGGATGTAGAGTTGAACGGAAAAGTGCTTCTAAAACTTGTCAAATTATAGGAAGTTCTTTAGTTTCTTGGTTCAGTAAGAAATAGAATTCAGTAGTCCTATCTACCATTGAAGCATAATATATTACCTTAGGTAGTTATATGGCACAAGTACTTTGGTTAAAATACTAATTGATTAACTTAGGATTTTCTATTGGCACAATTTTGATTTTTTGTGATGATATTAGTGTCATATGCATTTCAAAGAATCATATTCAATATTCTAGAACCAGGAATATATATATAAGACATCACTTCATTAGAGATCATGTAGCTAAGGGAGAAATTGAATTGCATCACATTGATACAAAAAAATAACTTACAGATATTTTCACAAAATCACTAGCCTTTGACACATTTAGCACGTTAAAAATCATGTTAGGTGTGAATGATCTTAATGCTTAAATTGAAAATTCTACTAACTTGATTTGTTATGAATATGTATTTATTTAGTTTTTCTCTATTTATTTGTTTTGTGAGTCAGATGGGGCTCTGGATTTCGGTTGATTTGCATATAAAGAAGAGATGGCTCCGAATGAAGAAGGCTAGAGTTGAGGTGTGGTCGGACTAGGGCTTTGACAAATTTAAGTGGATGACAAAGGTTAGGAGGCTTGGAGTTTCAATTTAGTGTTGGGTTTGGTAATGAGGTTGAAGGGAAGAGGCTGCTTTGAGACTTTGGTGTAGACTGTGATCGGCTGAGAGGAAACACATGTAGAGACGTTGGATGGCTTCGGTAGTGAGGTCGACGGGATGAGGTTGTGTTAAGAGGCTCATGGGTTGAAGTTGACTTAGAGAAGCATGCAGTTACAGGAGCAAGAGTGAACATGATCTAGGAGGAATTGGACCTTATGACTAGTGTTAGAGGTTGGGAGTAGGGCTCTCGTGCGATCGGCTGCATGTAAGTAGGATCAATTTCGATTTGGAACATAGAGGAAATCGGGTGAAGGCTTTGTATGTGGGAAGGAGCAAGAAATCTGGTGGGAGAAGGCAATGACTGTGAAACGGAACCAACTAAACGAAGCTCTCATCTTCATTTTATAACCGCAAGCAGGCGTCGAAGCTCAAGGTTTTTGCACATGAATAATGGGAAACGATGCAAACAGCGCCGAATAAATAATGATTCAGTGAGATTTTGAGCAGGTATCGCGTAGTATTTTGATATTTCTGCTCTCTCTCTTTTGTTCTTTGTACACAGGTCAACAACATGCTACAATGGCAGAGCCATTAATGTAGCAACCCAAACCACACCTTTATAGGGTGATCGATTAAAATTTTGATTTTTTTTTACATTATTATTTGTCCTATTTTATATTAAAATCTTGCTTTGAAAAGTGTACTTTTGAAAAAAAAAACAATATTTCAATTTCAAAATTTTGTTTTAAAAGCAATATAAATTGTGAAAATTTGATGAAAGAAACAGTTTATGCAAGAAATTTAGCACTGGTAAGTTAAAACAAAAAAAATTGTTAAATCCTACATTACTTGCTCTTTCATTTAAAATTTGAATCATGTTAGGTTAGAATGCATTTTTTTAAAAACCTATTAGTTCTTGCAAGAAATTTAACCCTGATAAGTTAAAACAAAAATAGTTAAATCCAATATTACTTGCTCTTAAGTTTAAAATCATAATTCTAATAAGTTAAAATCCATTCTTTTTTAAAACCTATTCTTCTTGTTAATAAAACAGACCTTTAAGAGGCCATTTATTCCTTTAAATAAATGAAGTTTTTGAAAGGGTCTCGAAGATTAAATGGTTTGAATTAGGAAATCACGGCTTTGTAATATTTGAAAGATTAAAAGGTAATCAAAAGATTAAAAAGTAGGTATATTCATCTTCTCCCTCCAACCTACTTATTCCTTTTAAAATTTCAATTTTATATTTATTTTAATGGAAAAATTATTACGAGCGGTCACTGGATCGTTTGGAGGTGAATCATGATGCGCCACATCACCCAATACACAGCAAAATAATGATGTGGCGCATCCTAATTTGCATTCGGATAGCATGTGGTGACCGCACATAATAATTTCATCTTTTGAAACAAATATAAAGTTGAAAATTTGTGAGGAATAAGTAGGTTGGAGGGAGAAGATGAATAAACATAGAGGTGTCAATTCAGGTCAACGGGTTGGGTTCGGGTCTAACCGGACTTGATCCATCCATAAATGGGTTGAAATTAACTATACCCAATTTTGTGAACGGATCAATATTATCAACCCAAACCCAACCTGTGCAGGTTAGTGGGTTGACCCCACCTGACACGACTCATGAGGGACAGTGACATGATTCTAAGTACTCTCGACCGTACTACAGGATCCATCTGCAGCTCTGTAGATGTCGTCACCGATGGTAGAACAAAGCCTTGAACTCGACCAGATGTCATCATTGTCATGCGCATGAAGCCTAAAACTAGCCCTCGACCAGATGGCAACTCAAAGGCAGCGGCAGCTCAGATCCATCGGAGGAAGCAATAGCTCAAAGCCTTAAACATGACCAGATGTTGTCACTGGTGGCAGCACGAAGCCTCAAACTCATCCTCCACCAGACGACAGCTCAAAGGTAGCAGTAGCTCGAACTAGAAGGCAGCGACAGCTTAGAGCCATCAGAGGAAACAACAGCTCGAAGCATCGAACGCAACCAGATGTTGTCGCTAGTGGCAGCATGAAGCCTCGAATTCATCCTCGACTGGAGATAAGACATGATGACTGATGCCTAACACGATTGAAATTTAACATGACGACCAGACAAATGGGTCAATTCTGATTGGTTTCGGTACTCTGAATCAACCTGAATCCGATCTGGTTTTACAAACAGGTTGGAATTACAAACCCAAACGTGACCTGTATATCATCAGAACCCAAAAATTTTTAGGTCAGGTTTGGGCCGGGTTTAGAATCGTGTCAAACTTTGACACCACTAAATATACAAACTTTTTAATCTTTTGATTAGGTTTTAATCTTTCAAGTTTTACGAAGCCGTGATTTTTTGATTCCAAACCATTAATCTTCGAATCCCTTTCAAAAACACTCTTTGAATTTCATCCTTTCCAATCGCCCAACTGCTATATAATAATATCGCACTGACTAAACATTTGGCCTGTAGTCGCTGCTTCAATATAGACCTCTCTTAGCCAGCCACCATCTCTCTCTCTCTCTCTCTCTCTCTCTCTCTCTCTCTCTCTCTCTCTCTCTCTCTCTCTCTCTCTCTCTCTCTCTCTCTCTATTTTACTGGTAATAATTACTTTGCCATAACTATCTATCTTCAGTCTTAATCATTTTGGAGGATCTCGGGAAACAACAACGTCAAGGAGGATTTTGTGACGATGGTGGTGATGGAGGGAATTGATTCAATCACTAAAGCTAATTGTCCAATGAAATCATCTCCCACACAATCTTCCCCAATTCCAATTAGGTGGTCATTGGCTTCACACTTTTCGCAGTTTTCATCATTGTAGTGTTCATCGTCAATGCTATCACAATTGGTTGTTTTGCTTGGCTTCGACTCCATTTTCTTCATGAACAGAATAAATTAGAAATGAGGCATTGTATTCCAACATTCGAGTTTCACAGCACGGAACAAAAGGTTGGGGGAGAGGAAGTAGAAGATGTGCTAAAGTGTGTGATTTTTCTATCAGTTTTCAATGATGGAGAGGATGTCAGAAGTTTCTGTTGTGTGGGTTCGTATTTCATGTAGCTTGTATTGACATGTGGCTCAACTCACATAATAGTTTTCCACTTTGTGGCAAGAGCATTTAAACCATGCAGTTGCATTTTATGAACATGCCAAGTCAGTTTTTTATTTTTGCAGGGAATTAATCACTTTTCATGTTGAGAAGATGGTGGCAACTACTGACGAAAGGAATGAAGGTTTTGCATATAATATATTTACATGCATTGTTTTTTGAATTATGTGTACAATTTTCAAGATGGATTCATGGAGGGAGCAGATGAAGAGTGTAGAGAAGTCGAACTATGAAGAATTTTCTTGCATGAGTTTTATTTGAAATTTGATAGTAGTGAGTAAAAGATTTAACAAAAATTTTATGTAAGTATTTCTATTTTTGTTAAGGTTGATATTACTCTTGAACATAATTATTTTGTATATGATACATATACATAAGTATTAGCATAATGGTTTACATACTCGTCACATATTTAATTCTTTTGATAAATTAGTTTTTAACATACATACTATTTTTATCTCCATGCATTTAATGCAGTAATAGGTTTTATGTAACCTGCTAGGTTGTTTGCTCATCCTTTGTTATATTTATATGTTTCATCGAAGGGTATGATCCTAGTGGAGTATGTAAAAATTTAATTTTTATAGGCCCTTTGTATATTTATAAAATGGTTATTTTATGAATATGGGGATAAAGGTATTTTATAATATATAACCACAACAACAACAACATCAAGCCTTTATCCCACTACGTGGGGTCAGCTACATGAATCCTTTTTCTCCATTGTGTCCTATAAAGGTCAAATTCTCGTTTAAATCTAATAAAAAAAGGTCATTCCAAATATTTTCTAACCAAGTCTTTTTAGGTCTGCCTCTACCTTTCTTAACATAAGTCAAATCTAATACCTCTACTCTCCTAATCGGGTCATCGGAAGGTCGTCGTTTTATGTGACCAAACCATCTAAGGCAACTCTCTCTAATCTTATCTTCTACTGGAGCTAATACTACCTTTTCACGTATATGCTCATTTCTTAACCTATCTCTAAGGGTAAAGCCACTCATCCACCTGAGCATCCTCATCTCTGCCACACTTAACTTAGTATTATCCTCATATCTATTACTACTAAAATTACACTCCATATATTCTGTTTTAGATCTACTCAAGCAAAAACCTTTAGTCTCTAATGTTGACCTCCATAATTCAAGTTTACTTTCAACTCCCTCTCTAGCCTTATCAACAAAAAGAATATCATCAGCAAAAAGTATAAACGAAGGTACATCCTCTTGCAAATGTCTAGTGAGAACATCCATGACTAAAGCAAAAAGATATGGGCTTAAGGCTGATCCTTGATGTAACCCAACCGAAATAGGGAAATACTTGGTCAAACTACCTTGTATTTGAACACAAGTACTAGCTCCTGCATACATATCTTTAATGATTTGAATATAAGCATTATTAACTCCTTTCTTTTCAAGAACTCTCCATAGCACTTCTCTTGGAACTTTATCATATGCTTTTTTCTAAATCAATAAATATCATATGTAGATCCTCCTTATTTTCTCTAAATTTCTCCATCAAACCTCTTAATAAATGTATAGCTTCCATAGTCGACCTACTCGGCATGAATCCAAATTGATTTTGAGAAACATTAGTATCACGCCGTAACCTATGCTCCATAACTCGCTCCTATAGTTTTAAAGTATGACACATTAACTTAATTCCTCTATAATTCGCACAATCTTGTGCATCACCTTTATTCTTAAAAATAGGAATTAACACACTCATTCTCCACTCATCTGGCATCTTTTTAGTCTTCAAAATAGTATTAAAAAGTTTATTAAGCCAATAAATTCCTTCATCTCCTAAGCATTTCCACACCTCTATTGAAATATCATCAGGTCCAACAGCTTTACCACCCTTCATTTTCTTTAAAGCCTCTCTAACTTCAGTTTTATTAATACACCGATGACAACAAAAATCTTTATTTTCATTTAGGGTGCTAAGGTCAATATAGTCAATCCTATTTTCACAATTTTTATTAAAAAGTTTAGCAAAATATCTCATCCATCTTTGTTGAATATCATCTTCTAAGAAAAGTATTTTTTGATCTTCATCCTTAATACACTTCACTTGAACTAAATCCTTACTACTCCTTTTTTTAAATAATGTTTATTATATATAAAGGGTTAGCTTTTTAGAGAAAATCTAGTTGTGGTTGCAATGAAATAGAAATCAGTATCCTAATATGACATTGATGTCAAATTGATAAGTCATGCTCACCTACCTTGGATAAGTTCACAGAGAGTAGAAAGTATTCAACATTTATGATTATTTTGTGGCCTTGTTCTAATAAGGGAAAGTCTCTCAATTAATCTAATGTACTTAGTTGTAGCCTTATCATTTTAATGGCGCTCTTCAATTTTTTTATAAAACAACAAATGCTTATGCAGATAAAGTCTCTCTTTTAAGCATTGCTTGAGCCATTTCGATCCTTGATCAGCAAAGAATAAGCATTTCATATGTCACGTTCTAACCAAACAACAAACCAGGATAAGCATTTCTTGATTCACTACAGATTGAATTACTACTACTACTAGAACAATGAAATAAAAGCCATTTTGCTTAGTTGAAAATTTTCTGCTTAATAGAAAACCCTTAGACTTTCTACCACTTCGATTCCCTTAATTGGTAGAAATTCTAAGGGTTTTCAATTAAGTAGAAAGTTTTAAACTAAGAAAAATGACCTTTATTGTTCTAATAGTATAATAGTAATTCAATTTCTACAAATCAAGAAATGCATATCCTGGTTAAATTGTTGTTAGGTGAGAACGAGACACAAGAAATGCTTATTCTTTGTTATTCAAGGATCAAAATGCCTCAAGCAATGCTTAATCGAGAGACTTTTATCTGGATAATCAATGACTTATTAGCATAGTGATTTTCACATCAACTATGTGACTTCATTGCAACCACAACAACTAGATTTTCTCGAAAAAGGTAACTTCAAAGGGTTGCCAGTGTCATGAGCTAACCTAACATAGCCAATATATTATAATAGATTATATTAGGATAAGAATAAAGATTATATGTAGGTACAAGATGAGAATTTTGCCCCAGATCTATTTGAAGGATTTTTTTTATCATACAAATTTACAATATAGAGCCACTAAATCGTCAATATATAAAAATAAACTAGGCAACATCATTTAACACAGACACGGTATCAAGTTTACACCAATAACTCATATTTGAAAGAAAGCCCATCAAGTAGGCCTCATGCATTGGGTATCATGTACCCCCATTCTCATTTATGATAGTCAACATTTATTACATTCACAGATTCATAACATGTATAATAAAATTTATTTTTGAAATAATACTTCATATCCATCTCATTATGTCATGTGAAATGTACATACAAATTTACATGTAAATAAAAAATAGTGGGATTCATAGGATAACTCTGTGATCACCATAGATGAACTAAAACAAGTGATCATACCATCCTTTTTATATTAATATGATGGGACATAAGATTATCAATTTATTTGAATTTATTTCCATTACTTAAATAATGATATGTGCCTCAAAAATAAGAAATACTAAGTAAAAAATTAATAGGTTCATGTCAATATGCACAAAATAATTTGAATGATAACATGTTGCAAAGTTGCACTTTAAGAAAATTAATAAATTATAATTTGATAATTTTAACCAAAGCATCATTTGGCTTGGCTTTCTTGCACTTTAGAAAATAATTATTTTAAAGCTATTGTAGGAAAAACATTTATTGTATGTCTTTTTTAAAAGTAGAGAAAAAATTGTGGCTAAACATAAATTGTGATTGCAATATGAAAAGAAAAAATGTAAGAAATTTGTCCCAAATGAAGCCTAAAAATTTTTAAAAATCACAAAATAAATAAATTTAATAAAAATAGGGGTAGGGTAGAAGTTGCCTACCTTTAGCCAAATAACTTTTTTAGCTGGGTGCTTTAGCAAAAATGGATTTAAAACCCCTAAATTATATCTTTCTCTCCTTTCTAACTTGGTTGTCTTAATAAGTGAAAGTCTTTCAATTAAGCTGAAGGCCTTAATTATTCTAATATCCTTAAATATTTTGATGGCTATCTTCAATTTTTATAAGTCAGTAAATGATTACTTAGATAAAAGTCTCACAATTAAGAATTTCTTGAGGCATTTCAATCCTTGATCAATAAAGAACAAGCATTTTTTGTGTTTCTTTCACGCAAAACAACAAACCAAGATATGCATTTATTGGTTCATATAGAAATTGAATTAGGACTATTAGAGCAATAAAGCCCGTTTCTCTTATATGATAAAATTTTACTTAATAGAACACAAAAGTCTTTTGCCAATTCTCTAATAAGGATGTCTTGATCCATTTCGATTCCCTTTAGCATTAGTAGGTAAATGCATGTTCTCTTTCTCACCAAATAACTACCAAATTTGTGAAGATGGCAATTACAACAACTAACATTAAATATTCATTTAGCTATGATGAGAAAAACAAAACAATGGAATGCTAAATGCAAATGCAAATATTGAAGAAATATAGATATAGAATTAGAAAAAAAACTCAATAAATTCTTATGGGAACTCGTTCAAATAAGAGCAAACTAGAGACAACTCAAGCAAAGCAGTGAGCATGATCAATGCCTACAAATAAATACAATCATTAGCAATCTAGAAAAGCCACAAGATCTATATATGAGATGAAGATGATAAAAATTTGTGATTATTGAAAAAAAAAAATAGATATGATATCGAACTTCCTCTAAGCTTGGGTACTCTGATACTATATTAAAAAAGTTATAATAGTAATGTCATTTATTCAATTGAATGATATAATGGTAAAAGAGCTCCTATATATAGGTAATAGAAGAAAATAATAAAGGAAATATGATAAATAAAAATATTCCTAGTAATTTGGATGTAGTATAATAATAATAATAATAATAACATATATAGATTCTTACTATAAATATTTGACACATGTTCTAATATTTGTATTGCAATGAAAAATTCTAATAACTCTAATGAGAGAAATGATGATAAAAACTAGAAAAATAAAGCTAAATATCATATATAATCTTCTTCATCATTACTCACCATTACTACATGCATAAATGGAAGTGCATTTAATTATTCTTATTTAGTCCAAAGAAAATATATTGAGGTGCACGCATAACACATGCCATCATTTTATGAATTTGCCAAAATGACTTTTGCTCAAGCATTATAATCCTAGGTTTCTATCCTAATGATCTTAGACACTAGTCCAAGCAAACACAACTTCGATGAATTCCTCTAGACTATATGTAGACTCATTATCTGCAGTTTGCATTTTCTGATTCTTATATTTGTACAATTTTTAGGTCCATCTAATGGAAAATTTTGAAGTATTACTATATAATTGAAAAATGATCTATATATGAATGTAGAAAATTTTCTTTCATATGGATGTGAATGAGTTATATGTTACGAAGTGATGAATTTCATTTTTTTTTTGGACTTGGGGCAGTTTGAACCGCCACAACATTGCAAAATTGTGGCGCTGTGAATCTTTTTTTTTTTTTTGAACTAATAGCGGTGTTTATGACTGCTGCAATTTTGTAATTTTGTGGCGGTTAAAACCGCTGAAGTGTCTAATTTTGTGCTGCAATAATCCTATTATTTGGTTGTTGAATGTAGAAAATTTCTTTCATATGTTAGTTAATATGGATATAAAATTGGAGATAATATAGATATTTTAATGAATAATGTAGTTCCATAAAATATATATTCCATGAATATTTTAAATGTTTGTATCATAAATCATGCCCTTATGCATAAAAAGTTTGTGAAAGTAAAATATAATACTAAGCAAATCAAGAATTTTTTTTAAAAAAAATATATTCCTTTGATTTTGTTCTTTTTTTTTCTTCTATTCTTATGCTTGATGCAACTACATTTGGAAGAAACTTAGCTTAGAAAAAGAAATACTAGGCATGGAATTCAATATTTTGGGTAAAAATTTTGCATTGTTTTTTTTCTATCAAGGCCTTTGTACATTTGGGTAATAAAAATTTTTAAATTTATTATAATATGACTTATGATCACACATTAGTAATTGGCTTTTGTCCACAAATCAAAGGTGTACAACTAGTTGATTTGATCGATTTTATATGCAATTTAGATAAATTATTATTTTTTAATTCAAAAACTTATAGTACATATAATAGATCAATGAATGCAAGAAGATATTGACATTAGGCAAAAAAAATAAGTAAAGGTGAAATGTAGATTTAATATATCATTGAATAAAGTTGATGAAGAAGATAAAATATAGATGTAATAAGTTACGAAGTATAATAGCATCATAGAGGAAATATATCAACATGAAGTAAGCATGAAATTTTCAATAATAGAAGAAAATAACAAACTAGCATAAAGAATGGTACAAAAAGAAAATAAAATAGAAATAAACTCTTAAAATATTGTTGGAAACTTTGAGGAAATTTTTTAAAATACCAAATAATCTCTAATTTTTGCATGCTTTTTAGAAAAAAATGAATAACCTATGTTCACTTGATCACAAGGCCATTAACAAACTTAAATGCTAAAAGAATGGTATAGACCAAACGAATAAACATAGGTCATCCAATGGAGTATTTTAGAATTTGGCTAGATTTATCCAAATGTCACTCTAAAATATTATAAATAGACCCTCATCCTCAATATAGAGAGAACCTTAACTTAATTTTTATGAGAGAGCTCAAAGATTTGAAGAATTCTAGAACATTATTAAAAAAATTATGCTAATGATCATTGTTTGCAATGTCGTAACCTATCAACCATAACTCATTTATCATCACCCAAGTGCCATGGCCTAATTAACATTTCCCAACTTTCATCACCTAAATGCCATTATCTATCATTATCACTAGAGTAAGATCTCTTGACCACCATCACCCAAAAACTATCTCTTGACAGATATCACGCGACCATAACACCTTCCATTACTTATCTTGCAATCTTTTATATGGGTGAAAGAAACCAAGTTAGTATTCCCAACTTTATAATATCTTCTTCTCAAATTGAGGAGAGTGGAAAAATTTTATAATCTTTTTTGCTTATTGGATTATTTCAACTAGGTTAATGTCCATTATTATTTTTTAAATTATTCATATAAAAAAAATTCTAGTCTCTCTCATTTGAACTCATTTTATCTATGAGCTAGTGCATAGGATCTTTAGGAAAAATAAGATGTTAATTTCACAGTCTACTGCCCAAATACTGTAAGTCATAATAGTATTTTGCCGTTTAAGGAAAACACTCCCAGCACATTACAAACACTTCTCCAATAACTCACAACCAATACCTTAATAAAAAAATATAATTAAATTTGTTAAGGCCACTTAATCTTGAATTTAGATGATCATATTCACAAGGTAGAAGACCATAAAGCTCAAATACTTGAAGTAACAATATCTTATAAAAGTTGAACAGTTCATCTAAACGATCTTGCTAGATGAGTCTGAATTGAACTTATTGTATCGTATGATACGTATATCATAGTGTACGAACAAAAAATGGATATCATATAATTTAAGGTTTTTTTTAAGCCCATTATTTAAGGATTTCTAATACTCTTATGAGACATCTTTTACTGCTGGGTTGACCTAAGAGAGAGCTTAGAGAAGGAAGATAAGAGAGCTTAGGAGAGAGAGAGAGAGAGATAGATCCTTGTGAGGAGGAGTTATAAGTGATTCACAAAGGTAGCTAGCTCCATGTAAGGTTTCCAGTACAATTTTCTTCAAGCTACTTTTCTGTTCCTTAGTATCTCTAGGGGAAATCTCATCAGCATCAGATTTAGGTTCTTTGCCTTCATCATGTTGCAAATATGGGCCTACATGGAGTGATTTTGATGATAATAAATATTATTATTTCTTTACAATTACTATTCTTACATATCTATTTTGCTTGCCCTACTCACTAAATTTTCAGGTCCACAAGATCACTTGCAATGTCAATCAATTCAAGATAAGGTAGATAATGGTTGAGTCAGTCTGTAATTTAAATTTTAATATACTTTTAATCTTTCTTGAGTCAAGTTATATATCTGGTGGACCTCAAGCTAAGTAACCTTCCACATACACTCAGGATAAGTGATTTAGTGAGTTAAAAAAATTTCTATTTTTTGACCTAATCGTATAGGATGATTTCAATTGTACTATATGATTAGTTAAAAATAGAAACCCTAATTAGGGCATCCTTAGTAATTAAGAGTGATTAAATTAATCATATTGTACAATCTGTATCCTACAGGATGATCAGTTCAATTTATGAAAAATAGTCGCCAATCACAATTTAGGAAATATTTTAATTTTTAAATTTTATTCTAATCTTACATTACGATATGCATCATCCTGGATCATTTATGATAATCATGCCTAGATTTATCCTACATTTAGGAGACTAATTATGGCTAGATTGATCGATCAGATCATACAGGATGATCTACTTAGATCGTATTGGATGATCAATTATATTTCATGGGATGATCCCCTACCATCCAAGATGAAAACCATAGTTTTCTTCTAATCATCCAGGAGATTGTACTGGATATCCTGAGAGGGTTGCGGGATGATATGTAGATCGACACCCATCGTTCAATGTCGTACTGGACGATCAATACACTATCGTGAACAAATCATCTTGGATGATTGTAGAATGATACTAAATGATCTATACAAATACCTAAACTGATCGTACAAGATAAAACTGATCATACTAGCTGAAAAGGCTGATTTATACTAATCGTACAGGATGATCTATCAATCGTACTGGATGATCTTTGATGGTAAGTTGGAAATTATGATTTTTTTTAGGCTCTCTATTTAAGCTCTCTTATTATCTCTTTAAACAATTTTTTGATGAGGAGTTGATATGAGGGAGAGCTCAGAGAAGGAAGAAAGAGGGCTTGGGAGAGATAAAAATCCTTGTGAGTGGGAGTTGTGAGGGATTCACAAAGGTTGCTCCAAGCTTGGTTTCCACCATCTTCTTCAAGTTGCTTTTCTGGTTCCTTGGGTGGCCCTAGAGAGATCTTCATGAACATCAAATCTAAGTTCTCTATCTTCATCAGGAGGGTGAAAAAGATTTCAAGGTTTTCTGCCTACTCCAAGATAGAGTAAAAAGATTCCAAGGTTCTCTGCCTACTCATAAACTTTCACACTATAAGGGTGAAAAGGATTCTAAGGTTCTCTGCCTACTCCATGAAGAAGTAATATGATTTACAGATTCTCTTCCTACTCTAGGAGGGAGTAAAAAGATTTTCAGGTTCTCAGCCTACTCTAGGAAGGAGTAAAAGGATTCAAGGCACTCTGCATCATCGGGTCGGTAAAAAATTTTTGTAAGGACTTCTCCACCTTGTTGTGGGGCAAAAGGAGACGCTACTTTTAGTGTAATACCTAGAAATGAGGTTTTCGGGGAGTAGACATAGGGCAAGTTGACCGAACCACTATAAATCTGATGTGTTCTTTCTATTTAATTTTTTGCATTAGTCTGTGATTTGTTATGTGGATGAAATCTTTGAATTTTGTTATTATTAAATTAACATTGCTTCCGCATAAATTATTTGTTTTAAAATATTCAAAAAGATTTCAAAAATATGTCCTTTTCCGTTAAAAAACTTTTTAAATAACCAATTCACCCTCCTCTTGATTAGTCTTGGGCTAGTTCATAAATGTTTAACAACCCTCACGAACTTTCAAACAATACTTTCTCTTCACTCTAATACTTGAAATGGCATATGCACTTGCGTAACACCGTTTTAGTTAATCATTGTACTAGAGATTGAAAGATTTCCAAAGATATTCAAAATGTGTCTCTTAGGCTTAGAGTGCTACAATTAAGCTACATACAATAAAAAGCAAAAAGTGTAATCATTAATATGACCCATTACATACTACAAATGACACATTTCTCTAAACCTCTGACAAGACCATCAGTTTTAAGGTGAGTCCCTGGGCAAGTCTTCCTAAGCAAGTTACCGCACAAATCTTCAAGATGGGTCATATGAGTTTAATCCATATACGCAAGTTCTCTAGATTCAAAGGGCGAGTCTCGAAAGACTGTATCTAACCTCTAGGCGCAAAGGATGAGTCCCTTTGGGTGATGATACCTCCACAATGTGCATTTCTATTGTTACATTGGGAGATGTCAATGGTGGCTCAACAGCTTGGATAATGGCAAGAAACTTTAGGAGGCCAATTCCCGCTAAGATGTCAAATTCCTAAGAGTTTAAATAGATATGTAA
This sequence comes from Dendrobium huoshanense, assembly GCA_016618105.1. Classification (NCBI taxonomy): domain Eukaryota; kingdom Viridiplantae; phylum Streptophyta; class Magnoliopsida; order Asparagales; family Orchidaceae; genus Dendrobium; species Dendrobium huoshanense. Next base: position 50,774,951 of record CM028353.1, on the reverse strand, counting down.
AAGTCCTCTTATATAGATATCTAGGTGAGCCCTACATGTTTTTAAGCTATAAGTCTTCTTCAGCCAAGTTTAGGGTTGAAACTTGTTAGATACCTACACAAATATATGCAAGTATACAAAATTCTCTTGAGGAATTATTTTGTCTTTCATAGGAAATACATCCTGAGCACTATGGGCCGTTAAACAACCATTGGCTTCCAAATCATAAAAAAGGTAATGGATATCGATAATTATAATGCTCCCAATATTTACAAAACTTACGAGTCAGAAGAAATTGACTTCGGTCTTTTTTTTTTTTTTGGCTTCTCTTATACTAAGTCATAAGCAATTGACAACGGTCATTTCAAGCTGAGCCACATATTCGATTTTGCAGTTATTTATAATTTATATAGAAAAATGCTGCCCAGCACTGCTACAATTTAAAAACTGATGTGACAACATTAAAAGAGATAAAGAAAGCGAAGAGACATTTATATGAGTGCTTTTTTTTAAAATGTATTATTATCATGCCACGGCTCTCTTTAACTTTAAGGTTTCGTTTGTCTTTTACTGTTTCTAAAAACAGTTTTTTTATAAAAATATTAATTTTTGTACTTAAAAAGTTGTTTAAGAAACAGTAAGAAAACCGTCCCAAATGAAGTCTAAGGCTTAATTTGAAAGAGTCTTATTGCTTCTTAAGGGAATTTTGTAAATTTTTTTACTTCAATATTTCAAACATATTTAAAATATGCATGAAAATGTACTTTATTTTAGAGAAGTTAATAATAATAATAATAATTTAATGTGATTTAAAATTTTGAATGATATAAATACAACATCATCAAGCCATTATCCCACTATGTGGAGTCGGTTATATGATTCGTTTTTCTCCATTTTTTCATGTTGAGTCAAATTCTTAATTAAATTTGATAAAAAAAATGTCATTTCTAATACTTTATAACCAAGCATTTTTAGGTCTATCTCTACCTTTCTTAACATAGATCAAATATAATACATCTAATCTCCTAACCAAGTCATCGGAAGGCCGAAGTTTAATGTGACCAACTCATCTAAGACGACTCTCTCTAAACTTATTTATCATTTTATATATTTCAACCTTTTCACATATATACATGTTTCACATTTTGTATCTAAGAGTAAAGTCATTAATCCAACAGAGCATCCTCGTCTAAAATTATTATTAAAATTATACTCAATGAATTCAACTTTAGATATACTCAAACAAAAATGTTTAGACTCTAAAGTTGACCTACTTGATTCAAGTTTTCCTTCAACTCCCTTTAGTCTTGTCAACAAGAAGAATATCATCAGCAAAAAACATACACCTAGATATATCCTCTTGCAAATGTCTAATAAGAACATCCACGGCTAATGCAAAAATATATGACGTAAAGATGATCCTTGATGTTATTCAATTAAAATAGGAAAATACTTGATCAAATCACATTATGTTTGAACACAAGTAACAACTCCTGCATACGTATCCTTAATGACCTGAATATAAATATTATTAACTCCTTACTTTTGTAGAACTTTAAAAAAAAAAAACTTTTGTAGAACTCTCAAAATAACTTCTCTTATAACTTTATCACATGCTTTCACTAAATCAACAATTGTCACATTCTTATTCTCTCTATACTTCTCCATCAAACATCTCAATAAACGTATAGCTTCCATAGTATACATACCTGGCATTAATCCAAATTAATTTTGAAAAATATTAATATCACATCGTAATATATGCTCAGTAACTCTCTCCCATAATTTTAATGTATAACATATTGATTAAATTCCTCTATAATCTGCACACTCTTATGCATCGCCTTTATTATTAAAAATAAGAATCAATAAACTCATTTATTCATATGGGATCCTCTTAGTCTTCAAAATCATCTTAAAAAGTTAAATAAACCAAGAAATTCCACCATCTCTTAAGCATTTCAAAACTAATATTGGAATATCATCAAGTCCAATAACGTTTTCACACTTCATTTTCTTTAGGCTTTTCTGACATTAATTTTACTAATACAATGATATGAACAAAAATTTCTATTTACATTTAGGGTACTAAGGTCACTAAACTTAATCTAATTATTCTCACAATTTTCATTGAAAAGCTTTATTGAAATATCTAATCCATTTATATTGAATATCTTCTTCTAAAAAAGGATTTTTTGATATTCATCCTTAATGCACTTTACGAACAAAATAATTAATTCTCATCTTTTTGTTTAGCTAACTTATACATACATCTTTCACCCTTCTTAGTATCTAATCTATTATATATATAAATAATTAAATGTTAAATTCTTTTCATTGTATAATATTTTCTTAGATTTTATGCTATAATTTTTCTAATTTTCAAAATTTTTTTACCTTTTTTTTATTATTAGGATTTTTTTCATTTTGATACTCCAAGCACATACTTTGCAACATTTTTAATATCACTAGCTATTTTTTTCCACATTATATTAGCTTTCCCATGCACAATCAAAATATTAAGATCTTAAATCTTACTAAAAAATATTTTTATTAATGTTCTTTAGATGCCCTCATCTAATCCTAAGATAATATTTTACTTTATTATTCACATTTTACCCATTCATCTTAAAGTTCAAAATTAATAAGTGATATAGAGTAGATAAACTTTCAATCACAATAACTTTATAAACTTTGCAATCTAAACAACTTATTTTTCTTATAAGAAAATAATTAATCTAAAATTTATTATATCTATTATTATAAGTGATGAGATGCACATCTCTTTTGTTAAATAAGGTACTAACAATTACAAAATTAAAAGCTATAGCAAAATATAATATGGTCTTATCGCCTTTATTAGTCGCTTCAAACTCATAATCACTTGAATTCTTTTAAAATCTTCTACCACTCGATCTATCAACATATCTATTTAAATCTCCTTTAATAAAATAATTTTCTTCAAAAAATATCATTTGTATTAATTCTCCCAAGTAATTGAAATTTTTTAATTTTGATAACATATCAAAACCTACTTGAATAGCATAAAGCACTTGTAATATTAATAGCCTTAACATCCAAAGTAATTTTTAAAGCTATAATTCTATATTCAATTATATCAATTTATATAACATTATCCTTTAAACTCTTATCTATAATTACACATATATCATTTCTAATATGATTCATGCTTAAATATCACAATTTAAATTCTAAACTATCTCCTTGACCTTCTCTCCAACCCATTTAATTTTCTAAATGCATAGACTATTTATCTTCTAATGAATTATAATATCTATTAATTCTATTAATTTGTCTAAAAAAGAGCCTATATTTTAAAAAAATAAAAAATAAAAATAAAAAGAGCCTATATTTTAAATTACTATCCTAATTCATTGACTAACTTCTTTGCCCACATCTATCCACGATGTGGGAATCCTTGCTTATTTAACACTATATATACCTAGACGACAGTGCAACAACCATTACACACTTCTTGTTGTATTCAGGTCATATAGCATTTCACTTCAAAGAACGTCCCAGTATTAATAAAATGTATTAAATGATTAATGCACTACTAAAAAATTAGCCTTTCGCAGCACATTTTTTGACTTTTCCCGGCGGTTATAACCGCCACAAAATTATAATGTTATGATAATTCGACAAATTTTATGCTAATTCTCGACTACCTAACGCATTCCTCCAATTTTCTCATCCAGAGCTTTGAACCCGACAATGACAATATTAAGAATAATATAAATAAATGTAAAATTAAATGTTAGATATAAACATAGATAAGAAATATATGATACGTATCTAAATTCCCCTAAATTGAATGCTGAAATAGTAAAAAACTTAACCCAAAAAACATTAATTGGGCTGGCTAGTGAAAATATACACTAAGAAATTTATAAACAACAATAAATTAAAGAAGACGACCACAAAGACATGCCTTAAAAATAAAACATAATAGTTTGAAGTGATAAGACAAGAAATGAAAACAAAATCTAGATACTGCAAAGTCTAATCATTAGCTGGGCTGATTACATCCAAAATTATTATATCCTCCTAGTGTTGTCCTTCTGAAGCCTTAATTCTTATACAAGAAGCTTACAGCCTCATTTTTCCTTCTGACCATACTTTAGCCCTTCTGTTGCTGCATGCTGGACGCTTATACTGCTTGATATGCTCAGCCATGGCAGGAGTTATCTTGATGCATTTCACATCAAACCATCGCTCACAAATATCACAGCAAATCCAGAACTCAACGTTGGCATAGTTATCACCACAAGCATCACATAATGCATTTTCATGCTTGTCATCTTCGTCTTCTTCCTCCTCTCCATTTTCATCATTGTTGTTTTGGGAAGGTGATTTTGAGTTCTTTGCCAATGGGATTATATCAAGGTTGAAATATGATAATATGATGATGAACTGTAAAGCAGTTAAAATATATCATTAAGCTTGGTTTGTTGCTCCTGCTGCTGCTATAAGGGGGTTCTCTTTAGAAAACTTCTTGGCGGTTCCTGTCAGAACCTTAAAAATTGTTGAGAGATTGTTAATCACACTACAGGAAAAGCAGTCGTTACCGGAGGCCTGAATCCGACGGTAACAACCGAAATGCGAGGAAAAATATAGGTTGCCGACGGATTTCCGATGATGATTAATTTCTACATATTATGCATATCCCTAGCTAATTCCAACACATGATGATGATTAATACACAATGTTACAAGAGAGAAAGAAAGTTACATACACAGCAAGCGAGCTCCCGTTAAAATGTTGTAACTTCTGATCCAGTATGAAGGGAAGGTCGTCAAAGGAGCGAAGTCGAACAAGTTACCTACACAGCAAACGATTAAGCATTAATGTGAAAGCTAGGTCGTCGAAGTAGCAAAGTCAAACAACACGGAAGGGAGAAAGTTACATAGTACTGATCCAGTAGGAATGGAACGTCGTCGAAAGTCGAATAGCGTCGAAGGAGCGAAGTCGAACAACGACGAAGGAGCAAGTCGAACCACTTCGAAGGAGCAAAGTCGAACGGCTTTGAAGAAGCGAAGTCGAACAGCGACGAAGGAGCAAGTCAAACTGCGACGAAGAAGCGAAGTCGAACCGCGATGAAGGAGCGAAGTCGAACAGCGTCGAAGGAGCAAAATTGAAAAGTCGAAGGTCGAAGGAGCGAATTGAAGTCGAACAGAGGAAATGAGAAGGCAACCCTAGGGGTTTGCCCGATATTAATTTATTACCGGCATTTTTCCGGCGGACTATCCGACGGTAATTTTATTGCAAAAATTTCGCTGGTATCATTTCGTCGTGTTTTAGTTAAGCCGACGCAAAATACGTCGGAAAATCCGCCTGTCATTACCGGCGGATTATGAGTCGGTATATTTATAACACCGACGCAAAACTGGCATATTAGCTGCCGGTAACTTACCGACGACAAATTTGCCAGAAATGCCAGCGTAAAATTATCGGCGAACATTTCCGTCGGTAGTGCCGTCACCGTTTCCGGTTTATATTTATCCATCGGAAATTCCGACGGTAATAAGGCATTTTCCTGTAGTGTCATTGTAAAGAGCCTATGCATGCAGTGGGAACACTAGAAGACGAGTAAGTTAGGAGTAGCATACTTCTTTTTACGCCTCTAAGTTCCAAAAATTCGGGTGCTCGTTTTTTGTTTTTAATTTTAATATTTTCTTTCTAAATATATCATGAATTCATGATAAATTTTAAGGACATTGAAGAAAGTCATAAGATATTATGTTGGGAGGGTTAAAAATAGAAAATGGGCAGGAATATATATTAGAAAAAAACTAGCATTAATTACATCAAACCTATATACCACCACGTAGGGGTGACTACATGAATCATTTTTCACCATTGTATATGTTTAAGAATCAAATTCTCATTTAAATCTAATAAAAAAAAAGTCATTTCTAATATTTTCTAACCATGACTTTTTAGGTCTACCTCTATCTATATATCTTAGCATAGGCTAAATCTAATACATTTACTCTCCTAACCTGGTCATGCATCAAAATGCCAATCGACATTTTATGTGACTAAACCACCTAAGGCGACTCTCTCTAATCTTATCTGCCACTGGCAACATTTTCACATATATACTCATTCACATTATGTCTATAATAGTGAAGCCACTCATCCATCTGAGCATCATGATCATCTATGCAATAACACTTACTTAATTTTACGTTTCTCTTTTAATGACCAATATTCTGCGACATAAAGCATTGCAGGTCTCACCACCAATTTATAGAATTATCCCTAAAGTTTGAAGGGTATCTTCCTATCACATAACAAGCCCGATGCATTCCTCCACTTTAACTTACTGAAAAAGAGACAAAAGATAATTCGCTGAGGTAAATAGAGTTGCTGATAGGATAATTCTAAAAAAGTTACTTGTCAGTTGATATAAATTATTATGGTTAAGAGGATTAGTGATAGTGATTTCTATTAATTTAATTATCAATGAGTGCATTAATAAATGGTGTTTGTACTTAAGTACCCTCCTCAAGCTAGATTAGTAGAGAGAGTGAAAGAGAGAGAGAGAGAGAGAGAGAGAGAGAGAGAGAGATTTCTACTAATTTAATTATCAATGAGGGCGTTAATAAATGGTGTTTGTGCTTACCCTTCTCATTAGTAGTGTTGCGGGCTAGAATATACGCGGCGATAGAGTTATAATTCTACGTCTTAGCGTTGCACGGATATCCTGTTCACACATAGAGAACACAATATTTTTTACATGGAAAACCCGGAAAGGGAAAAAACCACGGGGCCTAGCCTAGTTGAAAAATGATTCCACTAAAGTTTGAGGAAAGTACAATGGTCTGATTTTGTCCTTGAAGACGATCAGATTATAAATATCAACTGAGAGTTTTGCAAAATTCCAACATCACTCCACTGTCAGATGGTGGTCCGACGGCACTCCGGTGTCAGGCGGTGGATTGGCAATGGCACTTCAGTGTCAGGGGGTACTTCAGCTTCGGATGACACTTCGGCGTCCCTTGGTGGTCCGTTGGTGGTGTGGCAGAACTACCACAGTGGTGTGGCAGCACTCTGCCGTCCCTTAGTGGTCCGGCGGTGGTGCGGTAGCACTCCGGCGTCCCTTGGTGATCCGGCGGTGGTGCAGTAGAAATACGACGGTGGTGCGACAGCACTCCGGCGGTGGTCGAGGAGGAGCTAGGCGGCTGGAGCTTTCTTCCTTCTCTTCCTTCTTCTCTCTTAGCTTCTTCCCCCCTTTCATGTGGAAATGAGGTTCTATTTATAGAATTCTTGAGTGGCATGACTTGTAATTAAGTGGAAGATCAAGGGTAAATTTGGAGGGGTTCGAATGGACAGTCGATCTTGATTCCTACGATCATGCACTGTTTAATGGATATTTGACTGTCATAATGATATCAGAATTTGATGATCTTGGGCTCTTTGGATTCGTCTCGTCAAGCCGCTCGATTCGACTATAAGCATGTCATGATTGAAGATTGTTTGGTAACCCAAATTGTGGTTTGATCCTTCCAAAAGTATTTCGGGTCTTTGATTTGGACTCATTTCGGCTCGGATTGAGTCGATTTTGGTGTCGTTGGGTTTGTGTTTCTAAGACGCTCAGTTCGACTGTAAGTTTGCTGAAATCTGATTTCAGATGGTCTCCGATCTATTTTTTGAAGTTTCCAACTTGATTTTGCCTCGAGATTCGTGCTCAATCAATGTAATTTTTTGATGATGTATCAAGTAGATAGCTTACTTGCACAGTTATTAATCTGTTTACTTATATTCTTAGCAAGCTCAAAACTCTCCATTTTACATGAATAGTAAAGGGTGTAATAGACTAAGCTTGGTCAACCTTTATCTAATTATGATCAAGCCGCAATAAGGAGGAATTAACCATGGCAGCGAGCAATTTGACATTCTTTTTATTCCAATAGCTTCACTTATCTCCAATATTGCTCTTGAACCTTTCCCTTGCTTTGCAACATCACAACTAAGGTCCCAACACTAGTCCTGATTAAAATAGGCTATGGGTTTGGTAAAGTGACCATCTCCATACCATCTCTAGTGAATTTGAGTGAGGGCCTTGCTCACATTAGTCTTGTGAAGCTGCGAGACTTTGTATATCTAGTGTGATTATTCACACATGAAATTATACACTCATAGATGGTTATAGGGTGTAGTTGTTCTATGGATTTTTTTAGGGATGGGTTAGGTCCATTGAGTACAACCTTAGCTAGTCATAGATGTCCTAAATCTAACCGAGCGAGAGCTAGCCAATAATTTCTACCTCTTGAAAGGAAGAAATCCCTTAGGGTAGAAGCCAGGTTGGCTTGGTCTAGGGGTGAAAATGAGTCGAGTCAAGCTCAAGTTTGAGGGAGTTCAAGTCGAGCTCGACTGTCAAATATCAAGCTCGAGCTCGATTCGATAAAGGAAAGAAAAATTCGTCGAGTTGCTCGAGTGTTGTTCAAGCTTAGTCCGTCCGTCGTGCCAGCATCCATCGCAGTCGCTGCCAATGTCGGCGTCTCTCACAAGCTTCTCGCGTCACTAGCGTCTCTCCGTCGCCAGTTTCCATCCGTCGATAGCTGCTCATGTCGCCAGCATTCGCATCCGTCCTCTATCTCCAGCTTCCGCCCGTGTCCATCGTGAGTTTGCATCTACGTCAGTCCGCGTCCATTTGCGTCCTTCGCCATCATCTTTATCACACCTGCTTTTATTTTCTTGCAATTGATTTCATATGCGAGCTACTCGACGAGCTCGAGCTTGATAAGATGCATGTCGAGCTCAAAAATAGTGTTCAACCTCGACTCGTGAGTTCGATAAGCTCAACTCGTTGAGCCCGTTATCGAGTCAAGCTCAAGTCAGCTCACGAGCTGGCTTGACTAAGTTGCACCCCTAGCTTGGTCCAAAGAAGCCCATCCTCTAGTTCTTTGAGTGGTGGGAAAAGGTAAGAAAAAATATCTACCATCCACCAGATTTAAATAAAATCCAGTGTCTGAGAATATTTCTTGATTGATTTAAAGGGAGTAAGTTTGAAGTTTTGTAATGGACTAACCCTTCAACCAAACTTAATGAAATTTTAATTAGAGACACAATTGAATGCAAGGAATCCAGTAAAAATACACCCTATTCAATTCGATATTAATTTATAATTTTAAAAATAAAATACCTATTATGTCAATTCATTTAAATAACAAATAACTTTAGAAAGTTTCCAAATACATTGGTGATCTTAAGCATATCATTTTATACCATAAATAATTCTATCATGGCATAGTGATCATTAAACTTCATTAGGTGATTTTAAAAAAAAAACTTATTTTACTATTAAAAAAATCATGTAGATGTATCCAGTGATTAGAGAATAAACACATTAATTCCAAGTTATTTGGCCATTTTTAACCTTAATATGCATTCGCATGGTTTTTCAAAAACATTAAGCGCACTTTCAAGTTTCCAATTTGGAAAAACCTATTTTTCTAATTTGCAAAAATTAAGATAATTGAAAAAAAAAATCAAATTTCATGCTTTAATCGCTTCATCCATGCATAAATTTCTCTCTGAATGTCTCTAAACACATTAATTCCAAGTTATTTGGCCATTTTCAAATTTATTTGATATTTTTCCTAATTATTTTAATTTTAGCCATAGTTATGGAAAAATATCAAATAATTTTAATAAAATTCTAAAGTATTTGTGAATGTTTATTACAAGCATGGGCATGTGCTTAAAATTTCAAGTGCATTAGATGTATATGCATCATTAGCAGTGTCAATTTCGGGTCACGGGTCGGGTTTGGGTCGTACCTGAAACTGACCCGGTACTATTCGGGTCAACCCGAACCCGACCTGTTTCTATAAACGGGTCGGTTTTCTGGACCCGAACCCGACCCACTTTGGGTCCGAGTCAACCTGACCCGACCCGACCCGAATGACTCGATTCGGACAAAAAACTACTAGTTTTCGGGTCCAAAAACGGGTCAAACTCTGCTTTTCGGGTCAAGAACGTGTCAAAAACGGATCAATCTCGGGTTCCCCGGTCAAAAACGGGTTTTCGAGTAAAAAAACGGGTCATTTTCAGGTTATTTTTGGGTTTACAGGTCAACCCGACCCGTTTCGGGTTCGGGTTAACCCAAACCTGAAATTTTCGGGTCAGGTTCAGGTCGGGTTTTTGAGTCGGGTCCAATATTGACACCCCTATGCATCATGTTACATATTTTTATTATTGAAATATATCTTTTAATAGTAAAATATACAAATCTTAATTAATTTCATATTAAAGGCTTATTTTGAGCTTCCCAAAGTCAAAATTCAAACATTAAACATTATAAACTATTTTTAAAATTTTACAAAATTATTTGGCATTCTTTATGAATTTTCAACCTTAGATGATAATTATAAAAAATATTAAATAATTACCAATGATGCTCTTCATAGTTGGGAATGGATATTGATCAATTGGAGGTATTTGTAAGGTTAGACATATCAATTTGACTTAAGGTAGCAAAAATTCTAAAATTAATTGCAATTTTTCATCAATTATTCATTCAATTAAGAATAATATAGTTTGACTTTGACTATCCACTTGAGGTTTACTTCTCAAAATGTCAGTTTCAAAACTTTGAATTTCCAATTTTAAATTTTAAATTTCTTTTTTAATATTTCAACTCTATTTAAATATTTTGAATTTTAACTATTTTGATAATTTTTGTGATTTTGCCAAAAAAAAAATCACAAAGTTATTTTTTTAATTTTAAATATTCTAGATAATTAATATAAAAGTAAATGATTGTACATAAATACAAAATAACATAGGGCATGTTAGTTTACTTTGACTATCCACTATAGAGGTCTATTTCACTTAAAGATAGATAAATGTCACACATATCATTAAAACCTCCAAGTGTTGGTTACGTTCACTCTTGTGGGCATATATATTCTCCTTTATTTCATAAGCATTTATATGCTGCTAAGAATTATATGTCCTAAATCTTTTTTTACCTACCATTTAGACATCATTTGTTAATAAGTTTGAGTTTTCTTTTCTCAATTTGAGGTAATAGGACTAACCTTAAATGTGAAAATTTGTGGTTGTTAATAGAGTATCTCATAGTTGGGTTGCATCAAGCACTTTCATAGCTAAATGGTTTCAAGCTGAATAAATTGGGATGCTAAATCCATCAAGTCTTTACTAGTTATTTTAACATTTTCCTTTTGATTTTTTGGTGTTTTGAAGATTTTTTTTTGCATATTTTTTAGATAGAGAGAAATTCATCTCACTTAGTTATGGTGATTCACCCTCTATCAAATTCAAATGGCTTATTTTAAAGTATAAGTTATGTTTTTAAGATAATAGACTTTGAATCATAATTTTCTATGATGTTAACTAGGGCAAATCAAGACACTGGCATATTTTACTTATCAAGTGTAGAAAAACAAATGTGTCATTGATTTCCTTTATGTTTTCTTAATCAAATTCAGATAGTTAGCATGATACTATCTCAAAAGACAAACTAATGCTTCACTATCTATCTGAAAAGGGAAATAAAATTTACTTAATTATTAAACATATAGTAAGAAATTTTCAATTCATCCTGAAGAATAAGAACAAAATTCGTCTATCATTCTAAAAATGAAATTAACCAAGGATAAACTTTAGTCAGCATCCAAAAGATTTTTGGCTTGCTCTAGCGAACTAAAATAGGTTTTATTTTAAACTAGGTTCTTGGGCTCTTATAGAGGCAAACCTCTATAATTAATTACATCTCCGAAGAGAAAACTTATGATTGAAGTGGAGATTAGACTTATGTTAGATTTAAAATTTAACAGATTTAGTCTAAAGATGTAAATGTTTCAATAAATAATTTTAGAAAAAAAATTAAAGTTTATAAAACTTATTTAAAGGTTGAGATAATCCTCTCGAAAGAAATTTGAGAGGTGCACATGCATCTGGGCTTATGCTCACTTAGATTGTGCTGCTAGCTAACCACATAAACATATATATTTAAAACTATAATTTTTAGGTATAATGCATGCATGCAAGAAAGCTACTTTTAATACAAAAATCAAGGATTCAGGTTAAGATCTTAAATTAGAGTTTAGCCATGCTCTATTGACTGGGGAACATTCTAATTTGGCCATGCATTTTTTGCTAAGTTCTTCCGCAATGTTTTCAAACTCTTTTAACTATACTACTCGATTGATTTTGATCTTTTGACTAGAACACCTCCTAGTCTAGCCATTAACTCATGGTTAGGATTATCTTTTTCTTATCCATGATATTTTGACTAAGCCGTCCCCCAAAAGATTCATACTCATTTGACTATATTATTCCCTAAACATAATGGCCTTCCCTTTTAAGAAACCCGTTTAGATCTAATCATAGAACATTTGGTTGACTTCTACCTTAAAATAGTCATATAGTTTTGACTAGGTTATTCTAGTGTTTAATCACACTTTGAGGATGAACACTTTTGGCATTGGGTATGCCCATGCACCCAACCCATTCCTTCCTTTCAAAGTAGTTTGTCTCTACATGGATATACCTTTCACTTTAGTCATTTATGCTCTTTCTGAACATCTAGAATTTTTTTACATTTAAAGTATTTATACCACATTCAAACAATTAATCACAAGGTTAAAAGTTTTCAAATACATCCAAAAATAAGTGACCAATTTTTTTTTTCTTTCCGAAGAATAATTCATAAGAGGTCTTCTTTAAAATTGGTCTCATGTAAACCCTATTCATCATATAACATGTAGTGTTCATAGCTTCTACCAAAAAATACTTAGTAACTTATATTCGTTGAGCATAGACCTTCCTAATTTTATTATGGTGCAATTCTTTCTTTCTAAAACTATACTTGGTTGATGAATCTTAAGTGTAGAGAAATTATGTCTAGTATTATTCTTATCATGAAAATCTCTAAAATGTTTATTCATAAACTCTCCACCATGATTTGTTTGAATCTATAAATTAGGTTATCTTGTTCTCTTTGAATGCATTCTATAAACATTTTAAAATATTCAAATACATCAATTCTTATTTGCTAAAAATAATACACAGTTATATCTAGTAAAGCTATCTAAGCGCACCATATTAACCCATCCTTAATCACCTTGGCCAGCTATAACTATCAACGATGGCTAGAATTCCTTTAAGGTACAAAATTAAAATTCTCTAAATAGGTCCCTTAGGACTAAAAATAGGGCATGAACGTCGCATATTTAGCTTCTCCACTATGCATATGAGTGATTTCAACCTCAAACTCTATTCTGTGAGTATATAGATAGAGCTTTGAAGAATTATCCATGGTTTGAATCTAACTTTCGATTCAAACACCTTGAGGCTTTGATACCTTTAGAAAATGTGTTCTTGTAAGTCCAACAAACCCAAAGCAAGCATCAATCATATTTTAAAACCATCTAATACGTACACAACTTTTTTTTATCATATGAACAATGAGGTTTGAGAAATTACAAAGCTAACTTACAATCCAATGAAATCCTACCATTGGATTGCAAGTTCCTACCCTCCTAATTCTTCATGACCAGTTTGATAGAGATCCATTCACAAATCTCTTTGAATTATATCAATGAAGTTGAATGGGTTCCATCAATAGTAGGAGAGAGAAGATGATGACACCACCATCTATTTTATTAAAATTAAATAGTTTGTCATAATGTAGTTGTATAGTTTGCTACACTATTATCATGCAATTTTGCTTGTTTAATTTAAACCGTTTGATATTAACAGATGGTTTAAATTAATATGACATGTAATGTGGGACCCCTTCCTTTTAATATAATCCAATAAAGCAATGAACGCTCATAAAGTGCCTCTTGACTCAATTGGGAATTAATTAAGTCTATTATAAAAATTTAATTAATTTTAAAAAAATCATCTCAAAATTTGAAAAATTATATCTACTTAATTTAAATCAAAAAATTAGGAATGATCCCTCTATGGATTCAACATGTAGAATATTTAAAAAAAAATTGGATGTTTTTTTTAAACATGTGCACTATATAAATTAATTATTGCATATGGCTAATGAGATGATTATTCCTCTTAATCATATTTAATAATGCTCAAATTCATTTGATAGGTTTTTGGGATGCCTGGAGATCCTTGGATTTTCTCAGATCAATTTTATGTATCATTAACCCTCCAATTGATTTTTTAAGTATCTATGTCATTAAATGACCTAGAGCATTCAAATTTCACCAAAATTGATCATTAGCATTAGCAAAAATTCTTTGAGATCAAAACTCTCTCTTTAGAGCCTTAGCAAATATTTGAACTCTTGGTGTAAGCGAAATTAGGAAATTTTAGAAAATTTAATTCAATTATAAATGACTTGAAAATTTCATGGAATGGTCTTGAGGTATTTATTGACCTATGGAATTTATTTCATGAGATTTTGAATTCATTTGTCTAGAAAACTATCAAACCCTAATCTTAGGAGAAATTAGGTAAAAAAAAAACAATAGACATAAGGGATTTCAATAATTCAATAAAAAATTGTTAAAAATATTAAAAATACAAAATTATTATTTCAAAAAATTTAAATGTATCATAGAACATAAGATAAATAATTGCAAGCCATATTAAAGCCTACAACATATATTTTTAATTTTGGAAGGATAAATTTAGATTGGAATTTAATAAATAATTAAAAATTCGATTGCACTCCAAATGAGCTCAAATTTTGTGAGATCAGGATTTAGTTCATTGATGCCCTGAGGTCCAAAATTTATAAAGATTGGAGCTTATTTGATTGTTCTTTCATCTACGTGGTCAATAGTGGCTTTTGTATTTGAGACTTTTGGCTGCTATATTATCTTCCTCCAATGGATTGTCCAAAGCATGACAACTGAGTAACGATTCTGAGTCTGACTAGCTTCAGGCCATTATTTGTTTTCTCCAAATTTGGATTATCTTTCAATTTCAGATTGCTTTGCAATCTGTCGCCTATTGTGGTATTATAAGCTTTGTTCTTTTGTAATTTTGCCTCTATTGGCCTATGGTTGTATGTACCTTTTTTATGGAATAAAAAGTTATTTGGCTAAAAAAAAATTCTACTTGTTATCTAAAAAAAAAATTTCTACTTGTAATCTAAAAAATAAATTCTACTTGTAATCTATGTAACTCTCCTTGGTTTTATTGTTGACTTCCAACTAAGAAGACATAGGTTTGACTCTGGCGTATGTTGTATGAGTGTTGCTCATAATTTCTCTTTTTCTACTTGTAATAATTGAAAAATCATAATTAAATCTATAAAAATAAAATAATGCAATTAAGTTCATGATAAATCCAAAAATTAAATGAAGTTTAAAAAAATGCCAAACTTTTCATAAATCATATTTTTTATTACAATTGAAAATTGAAACCCTTAGTTACATAATAAGATGATTGACACCTAAACATGATCGAAATTTCAAATTCTTGATTTATACACACGTGGAACTTTTAATTTACACAAATCTAATTGGTGTGCTTTAGACATTTGCATGCTTGGTTAGAGGATGACCTAGTCCTCTCTTTGACATTAGGTTTTATAGAGTCAAAATTATTTCTATGAAATAAAATAAATAAAAATGTCAGGAACATGCATTAAAAAAAAAAACACAATTTCACTCCTTAGGAGTAAGTGTCTTTTAATAAGGGGCTGTTTGGTTGCCTGCAAAATAAATGCAATGTAAAGTAAATGCAGTGTAAAGTAAATGTAGTGCATTTTAAATACTTTGAGGCTGTTTGGATATATGCAAAGTAAATACAGGAGAAATGTTTCCCTTGTTTGGTTAGATATATCCAGAGTAAAGTAAAACAGTGCATTTGTAATATTTTTTTTGTTATTATAACTAGTGTATTTATAAAAGTAATCACCGATTATTTAAACTTTGTTTGGGATAGCTTTCTTCTTGCTTTCTAAAAC